>BMAV01001335.1:184474-352480 GCA_019973955.1 Trichonephila inaurata madagascariensis | reverse complement strand
TAACCCTCAAGGTATATCGTATTAATTCTATCCCATTCATTGCTTCATTCCTTCCAAAGGGCTCAATTTATAACGGTCACGGGATAAATTTAGTCACGTGTTTTCCGTTGAATTCAAAGCTAAGATTAGGTTTGTGGAAGTTCTACTTCTAAAAACTAAATACAAATTCAAATTTAATACTTGGGTAACGACGCCTAAACATTAAGATTCTTCTAAATGTTTTTCAAAATAGAGTACTTTTAAATCGAGTGCATTTTCTATACCCATGTGTGTTATTATTTGTAACAAGTATTTACTTTTCACAAGAAATTTTCTGTAAAAAGAAAATTAGCAACAATGAAGAACTAACTGTCAATCAATTGAAATTTATCAATTGTAAAAAAAAACTATGAATGATATTCAAAATGGTACTTATGTTTTACACCGTCGATCAATTTCGCCAATTCCAAAGATGTCACTAAACGCTGTCATCGTTATTCCTGCTCGTAACTGGTTTTCCACTGTTGGCTCTATATCGCCTATTTTGGCGATGTTTTTCGATGTGAAGAAACTGGTCGACAGTATAATACGTAAGTACTTTTAAAACATATACTATAGTTTTAAAGTTCATAAATCAGTGCAAAATTCTTAGTGTCAAAATTGTTGATAAAACTTGTAAAATGTTTCAATTTTAGAAGACAAGCAATATATATATATATATATATATATATATATATATATATATATCAGGTTTGAAAAGTTTAGCTTCAAAAGTAAGTAATAAATGAAAATAGAGCGAACTCTTTACCATCGCTTAAGGATTTGTGGGTAAATAAGCCTATTTAATTGTGGAGCGAGCGCTGACGAAGGAGAACGCATACTCGAAAAGGCTTAGCTGGTGACTCCTCGCCGAATTGTTGTCTATTGTTCTACTCGGTTGAGCACCAAAGGGCCACCATGTTGGGTTTTATGTGATTAAAGCAAAATAAAGACGTTATTATAGAGATGGTGCCCTCCTCCTTTTACCAGCAGGCCTGGGGCCTGACACATATATTATATATATATATATATGGGTGTGTGTCAGAACAATTAAATTAGGACAACTAAAGCCTTATTTATTAATACTACTTATAATGATTCCTATTTATCAACTAATAAAACAGTCATAAGTATAAATTAATTACATATATTAATACATGTTTTATATAAGTATATACAATTGCTAGATATAATTTATTGTATAAATTGATAAAAGTTTTCCTCTATGTATCCATAGTGTTATAGATATTTTACAAGATATTAAGGAATCTTAAAATATTCAAACGCTTTTATTTTGAAAAATTCCTATCGTTCATTTTACGTTGTTTATACTTGTCACTAAATATATGTGGAAAATTTTATTTAGATAAATATACTCCCTTTATTTACGATAAAAACCGAAAGTTCTGAAAAATATTTCTAAGACTTGAAAGCACAAAATACTTTATATTTGCATATCAATATCTTGAAATTGTCTACAGAATAGCTGGGATATAAATCATTATTTTACGAGAATGAGAACTAAAAGTTTATTTGAATTTTTTTTATTTAAAATGGAAGAATTTTATCACTCGGATGCCTTTAGAAAAATTTGAAAAGGGTTTTTAAAAGTTTTTCGCATGATAAAATATGAAAAAAATATTTACATTTCTTCCAAACATGATGGAGATAAGATTAAAAATTAGTTCCTTATGAACTATTTTTATCATAAATAATTCTACACAAACACTCACATGAAGTTGAAAGATTCATTGGAAAATTTAAAAAAAAGTATGATAAATTCATTGTAAAGTAAATTATTTGAAAAAAAATTTTTCTCAAAAAAATTAAATACATATGTTACCATTAAAGTATATAATTCGGTTATATACATAGAATAAGTAGGTATTTCAAGAAATAACTAGACAAATCAGTTAAAGTATACAAAATGAAAAATTTTACCTTTACCTAGTTATTCTTTGAAATAACTAGTTATTTTATGAAAAATGATAAACCGTTAAAGTGAAAAACAAACAATTTCAAAGTTATTTTATAAATTAATTGATCCTAAATAGCTAAAATATCTCAAAAAGTACATTTTATCCCTATTGCGGATGATTAATTGAATAATAATTACGAAAAGCAATGATACAATTTATTAATGCACATATTGCTAACATTAGTTAAACAGAAAGGGGAAAAAAAAATATGTTGCAGAAATAGTTATATCTGCATAGTATCAAATAATACATGCTGGTAAGAAAAGCAGTTGCTTTATTAAAACATTGTGTAAATTTTTTCAAAATAAATTGTAAGAGAATATTAATTTAAATTTTAGGAAATACCTTTATTTTATTTTTCATTATTTATTAAGAGTAAGGATTTCAGAGATGACACTTTGAATTGGGCCTCAAAATTCACTAAAAGCAGCTGGAACCATTTCAAAGAACTTTCGAGTACCGATTTCGCATTTTAACCATCAAGTTATCGTTATTCTATTGAATACCTAGTTACATAAATCCTAAAATTCAATAATTTTATATACTTTAACGGACTTGAACTTCATGAAACACCAAGTTATTCTATGAAATAAGGGATTTCACACTTTATCGGTAACATATATATATGAACAAAAATAGGTTTTAAAGTTAAAGATAAAATTTCATGAATATATTACTTTTGATAAAACTACTTGCTTCTTAAATTTTTTTATGCAAATAATTGACGTTTCAATTCATAACTCATGTGCTCTTTTATGCTGTTATTACATAGTATTTTTTCATTTCAAAAAATTTTACTTGATTTTAAAAGTTATTATTACTTTAAAATACTGAAGTTCTTTTGAGAAATTTGTAAGTTTAATAAAATGAGTACGCGCAGTATTAAGCAATCAAGAACCTATTAAAAGTGGAGAGCTATTGTCTAAGAAGGGAAACCATTTCAGAAGAGAATAAGAAAAAATATTAATATTCAGAATATATTTCAGAAAATAATAATATTCATTGTAAAATAAAAGCCACGCTAAATTATTCGTTTTACATTCAGAAATTACGAAATTTCACAAATAATTACATCATATACAGGATGCACTAGCACAATAGTTGCAAATTTCGGGGACAGATAAAGAATACCTAGGTGATGGAAAATCACATAGCAAAGCATGATCGTCAACGCTTTTCTGGCGTGGTAGTGAAGACACAAAACACAAAAAATATAGGATAGGAATAACAAGGGCATGCTTATTATTCTTAGTACATAAAAACTAGGGAAAAGAACATTAAAGAGACAAGAGATCGTCATCATAGTACTCGGATGTGATAAGGGTGCATATCTTTAGAATGCAGGTACCAGTGAGACGGTCATATAAAAAATCTCGACAAGGACTGGCGATAGCCGGAGTATGGTACTTGGATTATTCTGTACCAGATTCAATACAGTCTCTCGTTGTTTTGGGGTTTTACTCTACACTCACATTCCTGTGTGTCTATGATGAAGGATTCGTTTTAGGACAATCTTTGATTCAGGCGCTTTAAGAAACAAGCGTGTTAAGGGCGTTTTCCTCTTGGGGTGACGCTGGAAGTACAACCACTGTGTGGTTCGTCTATTGTAATCAACACCCCATATGGCAGATTTATATCAGTGAGTTCAGCGTTAGTGTAACGTTAAACCCCAGAACCACTCTGTCAGCAGGCGAAATGAAGGTTTATAGAGAGAATGGTAGAAAAATTCGAGTGTGCGCATGCACCGGCATTTGATGCTTCGATTTACGTAGGGCTATCTGTCACCTTCACCAACCAAAGACTTCCCAGCATTTTTGTTGTACTAAGGTTAATAAACGGTTTCTCCTTTATTCATGTTCGATCTTTCTTGTGTTTTGTGTCGTCACTACCGCGCCAGGAAAGCGTTTCCGACATGGATTGTTATGGTATTTCCTATAGCAATGCATGATTGCATTAGGTGTTACGCCGTACTGATACATTCTGTATAAATATACATGCAAAATTATGAATTTCATTCTTTTAGTCTAGTTTATGACTATAAATCCAAATCTAACTGACGTAACCCTATCCTGGATTGTTCATAACGCTGTTGTTTTTACTTTTTTTTTTAAGAATATTTGTTTGAAATATTATTTAACAGCAATCCCAGCCACGATGCCACTAAATGTTATTTCAAATAAATATTCTTTAAATGTACAGGCAAAGATAAATGTTTGAACAAGTTAAGCTAAGAAACTGTTGCTTTGTGTATGCGTATAAGCGATTTTAATGCATATACTTGTACTTATCTAAGTGAGTTCAGAGTATATTGTGGTGCATATATAAGGTAGGAGCGTATATAAATTTTTTTCACTCACAGAAACTGTCACTCACTAGCAGACCGGTGATGTATGATGATGTGCACGAGTAAGCAAGTTCTATCGGATTTTCACTTTGACAAAATGACAGACGGATTTAAACAAAGATACTGCATTAAATTTTCTATTAAACTAGCTATTTCCCGCGAGAAGATCGGAAAAAACACCAGAAAAAAAGCCAGGAAAGACATCCAATTTTTGTTCAAAGAAGACATCAAAGAGAATGCAATGGGTAAGCTGTGCAGTATTTTAAAAAAAGGAAGCGTTGCTTTTGACAGAAACAAACGTGATAGAAGTATGTCATAGTCCAAAAAGAATAGTTCAAAATTGATGAATGTAAGATTGTAGCACCTGAACACAGTTTACTCATACACAAGCAAAATATTATCTGAAACAGTAATATCCATATATATCTAGTTACATTAATATCATTCTTAACTATTTACAGTGTATCAATTATTTAATTAATAAAAATATTGGTAAAATTAATAATATTTAACGGCTTAGAACATGTTATCGCAATTATTTTCTGTTTACAAAGATTTATAATAAGTTTAAGTTTGCTAATATTTTTGTTAATTTATATCTTAATATATAGCTTTTAATTACTTTTCTTAATCATAGATGGTATCATCAGATAATATGGAATTTTTCAAATTAAGATTGTATGTTACTTTTAGCTTCAATACTTTGTTTCCTTCAAAATTATTTAAATTTTATGTATCGTTTTCGTTTCTTCTAGATTCAATATACTATTACTTTCTTCGGAAAATTTTTAACAGTCATTTCTATAAATGTAATCTGATCTCTATATTATTTCGGATTTTTATACTACTTTTTGTTACTTTCGGTTGTTAGCCATTTAAATTTTAGAAATTAATGTTAGTAATTTTAAATTTACAGCATACTCTCTCTCTCTCTCTTAGAAAAAAAGTATATTTTTTACACCACAGGTCTAGGAGGTTTAATATTTTTTATACTACAGGCTTAGAGAATTAATATTTTTAGAAAATAGTTTCAGTAATAAAAAAAAAAAACTATATTTTTTTCTCTTTTTACCTTATATCAGTTAAGTAATGTAAGCAAATAATCCTAAGCCTGATAGTTTGATATAGTGCTAATCTAGCTATTCCATTATATCTTGTGCTATCTTGTTTTCTTGTTTATTCTTTACTATTAAGTTAGAATTATAATAATATGGTTGATTATTAATGCCTGATCATTATCATCATTTGATGAGGTTAAAAGGTATGAGGTCCATCACCAGAAACCTAGGGTAACTTCTGAGTAAGATGTTAATATACATTCAATCAATCAACCAGAGTATAGCGTACGCTTCTAGCTTCAAACATTTAAAAAATTTAGGCATATTCTTTGCACAAAGTACACCCTTTTCTTCATTTAGAAATCTAAGCAGGCGCAATGCTCTTATATTTTGAAGTCATTCATTCGAAGAAATTTTCGCGGCTTTTTAACAATACTGAACTGAATTGATAAGAGTTAAGAGGACAATATGGGTGAGGGAAAATATTTGAGAGTAGAGAATAATTCCGCAAATAGTGTCAGTTGTATTCGATGTAGATGTGCACAAGAATATTACTCTAGATTTTCGAGAAAGGAAGGGAACAATTTATGGCAAAAACTCACTTGAAACCCAAATGAATTCGGAGAATTAGGAGTCAAATATTTTCTCTTTCTCCAGTTATTTTTTAGGCATGAATTCAAAGTGAATATCGAAGCCTTTAGTAAATCTCGTTTTGATAGAAACAGTGTTGTATCTTTCAGTAGAACATATTGGCCCTTTCAAGCGAAACAAATGCAGTGCTGATTTCAAATGCAGAGTCACTAAATTTTCGAAGGAAAATTGAAATCCTTCTATAGCAAGGAAGTTTCGAAGTGGCAAAAGTGCCATAAGGAGTTCAAGTAAGAAATGAAATCACATTTATATATAACAAAGATGAATTGTGTTCTGCTTAAAAGAGAAACAAAATGACCTATTTTAGAAAGAAATGTTGAGAACTTGGTCCTAGAAATATGCCAGAATAAATTCATTGTAACAAACAAGCGTACATTTTTTAATCTTGATGTAGTCTATATACGACAAGGAATAATTTAGTGCTATTAAAAAAAAAGCAAAAGTCAATAAGGTATGTCATTTCTGTTTAAGTAAACAGTATTAAGATACATGTATGAATCTATTATGTTGATATTTTCTCCATTTTAAATATTATTTTTATACTTGGAGTATTATACGTACTCATTAATTTCGATCTTAATTATTGTATGAAAAGTGCGTGTTATAAGTTGGAGTACACGATATATATATGTAAGGATAATTAAATTAGACTAAAAATTAAATTCCCTATCTAGCACTTAACTCTTATTTTTCATTTCATCATCAAGTATCACATTAATTCCCCATTTATTTCTTCGAAACATGTGGCCTATCCAATAAACATTTCTAAGTTCAGATCGTTATATTTAATAGTCCTATATGTAAGCATTAACTTTCAAGTACGCTCATAAATCCGGATACTTATCACTATCTGTGTTTTAAGTGTTAACCCACTTAGTTTTCACGTGGTTTCTTTTCTCTCTGCTCTTAGCGTCAGAAGAGATGTAGAAATTCTTGAATAAAACTTTTTTAAAACTAAGTCTGATTCTGGCTCCAAAACATGTCATATATATATATATATCATGATTTACTAATTTTACTTTTATGCGGTACTGCTAATACTGCCTTTGTATTGGCGAGATACTTTAAACTGATGCTGTGTTCACGAAGTAAGTTTTATCTTCTAGTTTTATTACATCGATTTTTAATCTATACTAGTAAGTAGTCTGTTAAATTTTATCGTTATACATTAATAGTATTGTGAATTTTATTTGGTAATAATTACATTTCTATAATATTTCTTCCTTTCCCTATGGTTCAGTGTATTAGAAATTACAGGTGAAGGTTGACTAGTCACAAAAATCTCTGTTTAAACCTAAAATCTTGGTTTCTAAGGTCAAGAATTTGCTATTGTACTACTGTGGCTAATATCTTACCCTCTTGACTTTTTATAGGTTTATAACTATTTGCATATATTATTATGGATAACATATATATATATATATATATATATATTAAAAAAATATATTTATTAATTTTTTGAATTTTTTAATTAGAGAATGTTTTGAATTTTTAATATATTTCGAGAGAGATGTAAGAATGGGGGCCACAAACAAACTGAAGTGAATCGAGGGCTTTTCAATCCCAATGAAAGAATTCGGGGAAGACGTCAGAGGCATATGATCAGCATCTTGTTCATTTCACCGGACACGAACAAGTAGGGTGGCGCCCTTTTAGCGACTTTGCCTTTGCAGCAACCAGCCCCTTCTTTAGGCCCTAGCGATGTTTGGCGCCCTGTCTCACAGGTGAATCCTGCTCTCTGTTCGAACTATCTTTTATTTATCTTCTTGTAAATAATTCAAAGCTGTAAATAGCCTGTTCCTTATCTTAATAAATTTTGTTTTTAAACTGGGTTATGCTTTCTTTCGTCCAAAATTTCATCATTACCCTAGAACCGCTCTTCCCCCACACACATATATATATAACATAAAGCTCTTTTCACATAAATAGAAAGACAAGAAAATGTTCAGACTAATTTCTATTAATGAATAGAAGGGATGAAATAAATATTATTTGACTATATTTAAACTTACAAACCATTTGCTCTGTTAATCACTTTGATCTAAACTACTTCTCAAAGGAGGATTCCGAATTACGATCTTTGATGCGATACTATATATTCAACTTAGAAAACTCGAGATCTTAACTATCATTAAAATCTTGCTCAGGAATAGATTTAAAAGATGTCTAAAAGTTTGCGAGGCGGACCGGAGAAACATGATTGCAACTACTCCATCTAAATTTTCCCTTTGAAAAGTTGCCGTAAGTTTTAGACAGATATATGGAACTAGGTAGATAAATATGCTGACCTCGTAATCTTCAAAGTAAGATTTATCAGGATAAATATTCAGAGCTCAAGTTTGAGAGCATAAAATAGTGACCGAAGGTAGAAAAGTGTATCTCAAATAGAATGATGTATTTAATACATATAAAATAAAGTCATAATTTTATATTCTAATAAAATTATTAAGCATAACTATCAAATACACAATTCTCATTAAAAAATTAGGAATTTTAAAATTTGGGTTAGAATATAAAATTTAAGAAAATGTCAATATTATGCAATTTATTTCTACGATAACACTGAACAGTTTCGCAGAATCTAAAAAATTTACAATCTGCAGAATATCTGAATAAGTAATATTTGTTAAATGTTAGTCAAGATATTTCTCTCTCTATGTATAAAAAACGTCACGCGTGATGCTGTAATAAACTTATTTCGTTCTCTCTCTATCGCAACAATGCCAAAGTTCGAGATAACGCACCAAGTTGGCAACTCCGATTTTGCCTGTGTCGTACGCGTTGAATTGGCAACTATGTGCTTTGTTTCGTATAATGCTGGCAATACGGTTGCGATAGTACATTGTAAGCTTTCGCAGAAAAATATCGTAAGGATTGTCTGGACTGGAATCGTTGCAAGAGAAAAAAGGCGTTGTCTCTTACGAAGACTTATAAACAATCAACGGAACTGAATACTCAAATTTCCGTTAAACTGCAAGAGTTGCAGGTTTATCAAAATCTGAGGAATTTATCTATGAAGTGTTGGACCATGCAGATTCAGTGATGAATTTAATTGAAAAGGAGTGCGAAGAATGAATTTTGCAAAAATAGAACAAATAAATAGAACTACATAATACATGTAAATAATAGTTTTATAATTTGAGCAATGAGTGTGAACATTAGTATAATTTGTACGATTGGGAGTTGGACCAACGTCAGGTAGAGAGGAGGCACCTTCCCCTCCCTAGTAATTTCAATGAAAAGTTTTCTGGTCTGTGTTGTAAAAAAATCAATAATTCTCTTATCCCTGATCATTTATGAATTTAGAGTATAAAAAAGTTTTAAAATAGAACCAAATCTGTAGACAGTATATTTCTGTGCTAAATCAAAATATTTTTATAATCAAAAACAACTAAGTTTTGTAGATATAATGCATTTTTTTTTTGTCAGAGTGGTTAGAAACAATTATTGTATTGATATTGTATTCGAAGTGTTTGCTCTGTGAATTTTTTAAAATTGTCTCTGATGCTAAATATTTTCAAATTTTATTTGTAACTTTCGAGCTTTTCTTTTTATCATAAATAGGTCAATTCTATTTTAAGGGGACATGGTACGATTTACGCAAAAATTTTCAATTTAAGGATTTTTAATATTTTTTTGGTTGCCTCCTATGTATGTATACTATATTAAACATATTTTGTGCCCAAAATTTCATAAAAAGCTAGCCATGTAATTTTTTAAGGAAAAAACGAAATTTTTGAAGTGATTTTAAAATGCTACTTCTTCCTACAAAAATTGACGTACACGCATGAAATTTGATTTACATGTACGTCAAACTATGTATAATAAAAGTTGGTATGGGTTTTGCGTTAACGTGATTGGTATTCTTACAATACTTCTTTTATGAATGTTTATTGAAAATTCCTTAAAAAATGTATAAATTCTGAGTTTAATTATTTAAAAAAAAAATAAATATTGCTTTGATTCAAAAATGCATACCAACTTTTGTTACATGTACTATTGGAAATAGGTAAAAAAAATTTCAAAGCATTAGGCGCAATAGAAAAAAAAACCTTAGAATTTTAAATGAAGACAAAATAGTTATTTTATCTTTCTGAGATATGGCAGTTTAAAGTTTTGATTTGCCATAGGGATGTGAATAAAAACGAACGTAAAAGCTATCATAATTCTGCGTTTTTTAAGTTTAGAGCTTTCAAATTTTGTGAGGTTATAGAAAAGTATATAAAGAAAAATTTAGACTAAAAAAAATTAAATTTGATTTTTTTACCGATTTTGGTCAATTGAATCGTACTGTGTCCCCTTAATTTGTTTGTGATGCTCAGTAAAGAAATAAGTAAAAATTCTGTTAGTTTTCACAAGGAATTTTACTCAGTTTAGATTGAAGTTGGAATAAAAAGCCCTAATTTCTATTCTAAGGACAGATATAGTAATCTGAAAAATTTATTTGCTGATTCATGATTGAATTTAATTCCGTTAAAATTGTTCTTCTATTTTAGACTATATTTATATAAACGAATAATAAACCAATAATTAACAGAGTTTTACTTTACCTTTACCATGAATAATTTTCATTTAGCTGATTTCCTAGTTAACAGATTCCTCTTGCTTGAAGTATAAAAATTTTCTTTGAATTAAATATAAATATTTATACAATAATTGAAAATTGCTCAGAATTCATAAAATTCGTATATTTCAAATTTTCTTCTTAAGAAAATTGGAAAAATAGACTTTAAAACTACTGTGTAAGGATTTCATTCACCAAATATTGTACAGAAAACCAGAATTTATTTTTAAAAAAACCAGAATCTGATCAAATAACACGCTCATCGATTTCTCAAAAAGTCTTGAAATTCTGACGCATTCTTCAAGAATTTGATATTTTTTTGGTTTAGCACATAAAACTAAACATTAACTTTATATTAAAGAATAGAACAAATTATTATGAATATACAATTGAAAGATATTTGATAGAAAAAAAATTGAGTTCACTCAAAGGAAAATGTACACGAAACTATGATATTCCTAAATTTAATAGCAAATGCAATCTGGGGGTTGGATTATTATTTTTGCTTGTTACTATTTATTCATTAATTAAATAGAATTAATGAATTAATATTTGAGAAAACTGTATTAACATCAAATGTCATCCATTACAAGTTTAAAAAAATGTATTTGAACTTGACTGGATGAATAAAAATTATTTTATTGACGATTGAAAATTTGAACAAGATATATATATATATATATATATATATATATAAGTCAGCATGTTAGTGATATTGTTGTGAAGATTATATCATAACACTCATATCACAGTTTACATCTTTTCCACACACATCTTGAGCATCTTACACATTTTTGACAACCAACCAAATCAGAGCCTAGCAAATTTACATTTTTGACAATCAAACAATCAAAGCCTACCAAATTTGAATGTCATCTCTCTTGGTATCTGTCTTTGCTAGCTGGTTTAAAAGATAAATTAAAAGATGCGTTTATGTATATTCAAGTTTTTTAACTCGGTGAATAATTGTTTTCTCATTAATTTCAAGACTCTTGATTTTCTTGGAAAAAGCTTTGTGAGTAAAGAAATTTTGTTAAATTCTTTTTTGAAAAATACTTTTCTTACGTAATTATTTTAGGATTTTTCTACGTTTCATACGTAATTGTTTTGGGATTTTTCTGCTTTAAGAATTTGGGGAGAATTTGTTGAAGAATAGTAGTCAGTGGTTTATCATACTTTCTGTTAGTTTTCATATACTTTGAATTTTTAGTTTTTTATATACTTTGAATTTTTGTTTATTTTATTTGGTTTTTCCTACCGAGTTGCAAAGGGGGGAAGGTTGGTGCCTTCAAACTAGTTTAACCCCACTTATTTGGTCTAAAGTCCGAAATTGCTTTCTGACTCGCTAGATTCTTTTTTTTGTAGTTCCTTTTTTGTATTTTTCTATAAATTCAATCTTCATGTTTAGCTTTTATATTTTTTATTACGTTATTTCTTGTTATGTTCATTATCTATTATTTCTTGTTTTTGATATATTATAATAATTTCTTTCATTTATATATTATATATATATATATATATATATGTAAACGAATGTATAAATGGGAGAGTGTGAACTAATAGTAGGAATTGAAAAATCAGCTTACATTTTTAGCAGGATTTTCATTCTCAGATACACCATTATAATCCCAAAATGCCCTGAGGTACTTCACAGTTAAATAAAAACTAAAACATCCTTAAGATTAGTCCCTCATCCTATAGTTCTGTTAACAACTAAGACCACGAAACGAAGAAATAAAACTCGGGGATACTTAACAACTGCCTCTCGTCCAAATCGCTCCCTCGTTACCAATTTCTTTGAAATTAATCCCAAACAGAAGTTAACCCAACTCTAATAACCGTTAAGCCTGTTCTACTTAAAACTCTTCGTTAAACTACGGAGAACTGTAACAATTCTAAGAGCTAGAGTTCTGCGAGAAATTTTACTTTTATCTTATTTTTGGTTTAAAAGGATCGAAACGTCAATTTCATTCGCAGCTGACGGCTTTAAAATTCAGATGAGATAATAAATTACTGGGAAAAGTCTTTGGGAGGATTTTATGTTTTAGTTTCGGATGGATTATTTTTGATAGAGAAGCAAAAGGATTTTTATGGTAGCGACAAGATTCCTTAAAAGGAAAATGTGACTTAGAGAAAAGTAAAAATTAAGATAGGTTGAAAGTAGTTTGAAAATAATTTTTCAGATTAAAATTTGATTTTTAATTTTGCTGAAAATGTTATGTTACGATTTTTCAATAACATGTGTTTAACTTTTGTTGAATGAAATAAAAAATGTGTGCTTTAAACTTCTATTAATAGATGTTTGTAAAATTTTGTTAAGTGAATCCGATTTATTTATTTTTATTTAATAATTGTAGCATTTCACAATATCATAAAGTTGGGTGAGATTTTGTTTATGGTGACTGAAAAACTAATGGTAATTTCAGAAATAGATAAAAAAAAAAATACATATTGTCTATATTAGAAACTTGATTTTCTCAGATCAAAGTGGCTGCAGTAGCCTAGAAGTCACGGTCACAATTTTGTAGCTGACATGTTATGAGTTTCGGCCCTAGTGCCACTGAAGACCCGCCTTGTAGAGGGGATGGTGATGATGCACGTTAAATCTATCATGAAAGTCCTCATGTTCGCGTGGTGTGGAAGTTAGAAAAACGGGGTGCCAGCTCAGGAGTCGTCCTCGTTATTTGGCTATGAGCCAGATTTACTAGATCTATCCCAATAGCCCTCGTGTTGCTTTATAATGAGATGTTAATGCCTTCACATGGGCTGTGAATAGCCTAGTGGTTATAGCGTTGGATTGCAGACCGGAAGGCCTGAGTTCGATGCCCGATGCCAGTATATACCATCCGAGTACACATGGTGAACGTGCTCGTTAAATCAGTGGGTCCGAAAGTTTTGTGGGTTGAATCACGAGTGCAGGGGACTGGAGAATATTTCTCTCCCCTCCAGTTCCATGTCTAAATTGTGGACAAGGAGATAGGTGATGTCGTCATCTATTGTGTAGAAGTCCAACCTGGCAACTTTCCTTCCTTCCCTTCGGGAAGGACACAAAAACAACGACGCCTTCACATAGATCGAATAAATAATGACGCTATTTAACAGATATTCTCGCTTAAAAATGATATAACTACATTAACTGAAACAAATATATTCGGGGAGAATTTGACATCTTCGTGTGTTTGATGAAAAGAAATACCGCTTACGACTTATCTACAATACATAGAAGTTGTACGTGTTTAGATGTACAGAAAAAAAACCACAATTACTGCCATTATTTTCTTTAAAAATCATGCAATTCGTACAAATAATCCGAAATTCACTCCTTTGAAATGAGAATAAATATTCCTGCAACAAAGTTTTAAACTTTACTTCTGAGATAAAAGTGAAGTAATTTAGAGACTTTGTTTCCGAGTTTTTAAACAAGGAAGTTCATTAATTTTTCAAGACAACCTTGAGTTAGAAATCTTGAAACAACTTTAAGAGATGCAAGTGAAGTACTAATATTTAATATTAATAGAAATATGTCCACAATAATCAAACACAGTAAACATTTGAAATTAAGAGCAAGTATGTACATGTTTCAGCTGAGATATTCTAATACTATTGCAGTGCATAAAAATATGATTTGAAATTATAAAAAAGTGTTCCATAAACTACAACAAAGCAATATATTAATTAGGTTCATTCATTGCCGAAATTTACCATACGTTTCTGAATACAAGTTGATCTGCGTATAAGGCAAGAAAACGTTCATTTTTTCTTCAAAAATTTATCAAGAATTCAAAACCTGTATGTAAGCTAAATTTAAAAAAAAATCTGAAACATGAAGGCAAAAATGTTATTAAGCGGGTAAAACAGCTGGTACATTTTCAATCATATTTCTGTAAAGCATAGCTTCTCAACGTGGGTGATAACGCCCCCTTGTGGGCGTTTGAGGCTTTACAACTCAGAGTAAGTTAGGGGGGTTTGAGATGGTATGGAGTTAAAAGATAAAGTTAAAAGATAAAAGTTGCTTGCGCATGACTAACGGACCCTGTTAATTTAAAAAACAAAACAAATTTTAAACTGTTTACTTATGTTGAGTTGTATGTATGTTTAAAATTTTTAATCTTGGTTTTAAAAGCTATTTAGATATGGCAAAGTAAAACAATAATTGGAGTTTACAGAATAAGTAGAAAAATATTCAAAAAGTAAAAAAAATTAAAAATTTAAAAGTTTTACCCTGTATTATGTACGCTATTATTCTAAATGGGGAAATTGTGCAAGTTCAAAATTAGGTTGGTAACTAAGCTTGGTAAAAATACAGGTCAATGACAATTTAAATTTATTTGATAAGCCAATCTTAGTAATCATTTTTTCCTTTGATAACTTGTACACTAAGCTTCAGTCTACTTTTCGCGAACCTTTGTTTGTTTGGAAAATGATGGAAGAAAAGAAGCTGGTGTAACTTAGTTAATCATCGACCTATACTTCGGTTTTTGTGGAAAAATTCGCGTATGATTCATTTTAAGATATAGCATCTTAATGAGATTAAATTTTAAAACCTCCGAGACCTCGGATTCTGATATCTAACCTAGGAAGAATCCATGTGACTTTCAATCACAGAATAATTTCCCAAAGTTAAAGGATAAAAGTTGCTTGCGCATGACTAACGGACACTTTTAATAACAAAGAAAAACATTTTTCTAAACTGTGTTATTTTTTTCGAGATTAACGGGTCTGTATGTAAGCCGATCTCTTTAATCTTGTTTTTATTGAAAACATTTATAAATCCCCGTGCACAACAATGTATCACCAATGTATCACACGGAGCTTACAGAAGTAAGTAGGAAACACATTACAAAAGGAAAAAAAAAAAAGAAAATTTAAAAGTCACGAATGATTTCCCAATGTTTACAATGAATTTACAGAAATTGTCAAAATTATTTCAGGTGGAAATGAGTTGGTAAAAATCTACAGGTCAATTTACATTAATGCACTTGAGAGCCAGTCTTAGGGTATTTCTTTCTCTGACAAACTTGGAACACTGAAGAAGCTCATGTTCTACATTTTCCTCGCCTCTAATGTCACAATAGCTGGAAGATGATGGAATCAAATTAAATTTAATCATATAACTTTTAGTTACCATGACCAGAGAGAAATTCGGATATTTTGTAATCAGTATAAAAATGATGGTGTGAGAACTTCATTTTTAAGCTCATTCTTTTGAAATGAGATATTCTTGGCTCCGAGACTCTGCCATTCTTTTTTTCACAACCTAGTTGCAAAAGAATTTAGGAATAATGACAGCAATGCTAATTTCACACTTGCTGTCAGCTTTTGCAAGCCTATTGGTGCACTAATTTCCAAAAACACTCGTGTGTCGCAAAACAATTGCAAAAAACTATCGAGATGTTTTTATCTTCTAGGATTTTTGGATCTTGACGATCATGTTGTTAGACGAAGAAATATTCCGAAAATCCAAGGATAAAAAAGGATCGGTACAAATGAGATATTCTGAGATGACACTATTTTGTTCAGTGATCCATTTGATGGGAAAGATTAAACATAAAAATTCAGCATCATAAAACCTCTTTACTTTAAAAAAGAAAGTTCCAAATTCTTTGGCTTATACACGGAAATATACAGTAAGTTTGGAATTTAAAGGTTAAAAATAACTGTCATACAATAATATTAATTGAGGAGACTCTATAAATCAATTAATTAAACGCAATAATTTGAAATACGATTCCAAATGAGCAATTTATAAAGAGAAGTTAACTGCATTCTTAGACCCAATTTTAAAGACTAAAATGCAGGATCAAAATGATTAATTGTCTGAAATCAAGCCCTAAATTCGAAAATAAAGTATTTCATTGGCCATTATCCAGAATGGAAATGAAGAGTTTCATGGTTGACCATTTACGGAAATACTTATTTGGGCAAAAAGAATGTTTGGCTAGTCACCAAATACATTTCATTTCCATTAAATCTCGTTATCATTTAAGGAATCAAATTTAGAACAAATCTTTGAGCTCAAGAAGAAATGAATACAATATATGTTTCCAAAAGCATGTCACTAAGCCAGTATTTACTACAAACATAGTGTTTATTTAAACAAAAATTGGTTTGAAGAGACCTTTCTGAAAGTTTAACAATTTTCCTTCAACAGCCATTATCTCGTCTTTCAAATTATAATAAAGCAATTCAATGGTTGTTGAAAAATGCAACCGAAAGCAACCTATTTTACGAAAGCAATCCATGTTATGTCTAACTAGTAAATTAATGTTAAACTCACGTTATTATCTGGTAAAGGGGAAACAATAACTGTCAAGAAATCATAGAAACATGACTTTTGCCCAGATATGTGAACTTAGCGTCACTGAAGGACTTGATTAGTCACGTCATAGCGAAGTAGTCACGTTTGAACTAGAAGGACTCTTAACTAGGATATAATGAGAGGAAATGTCAGTGGAAAAGATAAAGAGCAATGCAAGTGGATTATGTATTACAAGATTGTAGCTCTTAAATAAGTCTGCTGTTTGTAAAGTAAAAAATTAAAGTTTCATGTTCAAATAATTGATTTTGTAGGATGTCTAGAGATTTCAGTGTGAATATACCGGCCACCAAAAATTAAATTTAAATGAGTTTTTTTTGCATATCATTAAAAGAATAAAAATAAGAGGGGAAAAAGTTAAAAAAAATCATAAAAATTATTAATAGTCATCTAAGTTAATCCTAATAAAAAAAACTGTACTAAGTACCTTTTTTTTATACATTAGACACTTATGTAATAGCCAGAGGAAAGTGCGAATATCCTGTTTTCGGAATTTTGTAGATTTTTTTAATTCCTACTATTAGCTCGCACTGTCTATTATAATTTATTTATTTATATATTTGTATATTTATTTATTCATCTTGGTGGAATTTTCAGTCATTAATAAAATACATTTTAAAGCACTCAATTGAGCTGAAATTTTATATACAGGATCATTTTGGATGACAATAAATAATTTAATTATAATTTAAAAAAAAATGAATTGATTAAAACTAATTATTTAAAGAATTACAAATACAAACACGTTGGCGACTTAGCGACCCTTTGACGACTTGTGTCAAAACTTGAAAAGGTTTTTTCTCACGTGTTAAAGCATTCAGTTGGACTGAAATGAAAAGGAAATACAAAAACTTTAATGATAATTAAAAAAAAAAATAATTTCCACTTAATGTTGTGATTCTATGTATATACATATTTATATTAATTGTAACTATTTTAAAAAAAAGAGCAAAATAAAAATTTTTCGTTGTTGATCTAAGTAGGAATTGACTTAAAAAATATTTTTTATATTACTTGTTTTATTTTTAATTGATATTAAATTGCTGATAATAAAATATTATTGATAATGTTTAGGAGATGTTCTTAACTTGATAAATTTAGGCGATGAATAATCGGATATTTGGGAATAGGATTGTCGCAGGTTAATTCTTCTAAATGTGTCTTAAGTGATTCAGAATAAGGGTTTTTTCATATATGACTTTTGCTTCCCATTCTAATGTCGATTCAACAATTAACAATTAATTAGAAGGGTATCCCGGTATTAAGATCTGAAAAATACCGAAAACCGATATTGAACTTTTGGTCCGATATTGCAATCGCTAGTGGATACCTTCTTTTTACTAAAACCTCTATATTTAATTTTTTTAGACAAAAATCACTATTATTTTTTAAATCAAAGAATGAAATTCTGCAAAAGATGTAATTATTTATTTATAAATAATGCATGATGTTGAAATTTTTTAAAATTCAATGAATAATTATTAAAAATTTGGGGTACGGTGAGAGACAGAATATTAATTCTATTGTCTGTACGTTTGTTACCTTCTTGTGCCTCAAATTTACTTTACTGTGATAACACAGATATATTCATATGTATAACAATGATAAATCGAGGAAGAAATATTTTCATTCATGGCATAGAGAGTACAAATTATAGCTGCAAATTTAAAGTAAGCTATGCTATTTTGCACCAAAAAATCATTTAATTACACAAATAACTGATCTAATGATTAAATATTATCAAGAAAAAAAAGTGTTACAAGTTTACTGAAATTAATTCAAACATTCTAGTTGGGGCTTTGTTATAATTTCTTTTTTGAACTCATTAAAATAGAAAGGTCTTATGTTGTTTATGTTTCTTAGGCAAACATAAGAATAAACGGTACACTTATACCAAACTTATTTAATTCTTTTTCAAGAAATTGCTATGGTATATTTTTACAACACATGAGACAAGAATATTCAATTTCAGCCTAGCAAGCAGTTTTCGGGCGTTTTTGCATCCAGGCTGCTCTTACATTCGGTGAAACCGGAATCGATGAATCTATTTTTAACCGTGAAATAAAAAATGCAGAAAAATTCTCCCCTCTCGCAGTCGTTTATCAATTTACACAACTTCTCACGTATCCACCGGCACTTGAAGGAATCTGGCCTCAAAGAACGAAACGCTTTCCTTTCTTTACAGCTTGCGTTTTGAATTGAGAAGAAAATCTGATTCAGAGAGGAAAATATCCAATTGTTAAATCTCAAATACTAATGGTAGGCACATTGGTTAGAAATACGTTATTGGTTTTAAAAATGATATAAAAGAAATATATTTGAAGTTAAAATGAAAAGCAGAAGTTTTTATGAACATAATGAATTTTTAATAACGCAATTTTAAAAGTATTTCGCTTGTATTACATGCGTGGCATATAAGACTTGTAATTTTAATGTTGAAGAAGTTAAGTTCATACGTCTCAATAACTTCATTTTGTTATTAAAAGAAGATTGCATACTTATGTCAGGGGTACTAATACAGCAAAATAACGCACAAAAGAGTTAGATGGCCTAATACTGGATTCATTTTTCGCATAGTTAAAGATGGATAGATGATATATATGTAGAAGATAAATATGTGTGGATAGAAGATACATATGTATATGGATTGAAGATACACATGTATGGATGACCTAAGGCTGTCTTCGGTTAAAGTTAAAGAATAGGACCCGAATTCGGAATACTTTTTTAGATATAAAAGTATTTAGACATTAAAATTATATTATGGCTTCACTATCCTGTAGAAAAATCACATATTTTATCATATTACTCATTTCTATCCGAAACGACACATTTTTTTCTTTTATAAAATGAATGTTTCGCAGATTTTCTTCTATACCGTTATGTTAAATGAGCTATCTCTTTACGGGTTAAAACAGAGTTTCTCAAACTGTGGGGCGCGCCCCCTTGGGGGTCATGATAACTCTATGATGGGGGCGCGAGCATTTTTAAAAGTCAAAAGCAAAAGAATATTTAAAAAAAATTATAAATTTACTGACAGTAAACAAACAAAATACTTTCTGATATAATAAAATATAAAATACACATTTACACTGATATAATACACTTATAAATGTATCAGTACTTTGCAATGTATTTCAAGATTAATTTAACAATATTAAGTTAAGAACAAGTTTGATAATTATCAGTGACCCCATGGGCTTATATTAACACACATCTTGATAACTTGTACGGTTTATAATTAATTCTTTACCTGCAAATTTAAAGTTAGGTGATTCGGTCCCCAATGCCACCCTTTTCCACGCAGACATGCGTATTTTGATGTTTTTTTCTGGGGAGAGGGGGAAGAGAAAAGGAATAAACAAGCAAATCCTCTGAAATGAGTATATCCTTTGCAAACACTGTGTCAAGGTCCTTTTATTGCATTCCAAAGCCTTCGGATAATTTTATGAATAACAGTGCACAGAAAAGATTGTACTTCGGAAAGACGTATATTTACGTAAAGAAAATTAATGTTTTGACAGAGCGAGACCTTTATATACGTTGGTAGCATATAAGAGGGTAAAGTAGCATTGTAGTTTTAGTGTCAAAGTATAGTATTATTGAATTCAATACATTGTTATTGTATGAGGGGGTGATGAAAATAATGATTGAATATTGGGCCGCGAATATTTAAAGTTTGAGAAGCACCGTGTTAAAAGGAAAAAATTAATTATTCATGGAATATTTTAAAGCTCTAAAAACACTATATTATAAGCAAATGTATGAGTTGCAATGTCCCCAAATTTTCATGAAAAAAGATACATTTTTCTGTCGGAAAATGTGCTTCATGCTTAGATCCAACTCTTGTACATTTGGCGAAAACAGCCTTAACCCATTCAGGACCATGATCACATAAATGTGATCACACGTTTCTCCCTCCACGGCCCACGGTATCATTTATGTGATTGAGCTTTCACTGCTCGTAGGCCCATGGTCACACCGGTGTGATCAGAGTTAGGAACGTTCTTACATTAATTTTTACAAACACTAGATAGCGGTTAAAAACCGCGATTTTTTTCGAATAATGTTTCACAAAATTTTGAACTTCAATATGTTTTCGGTTCCGTGTTTTTTTAATAAGATCCGAGATATTTATGAATATAAACGACTGCAGATGTTTAGAATTTTCGAGAGAATTGGACATTTATTGATTCGTGATCTATTGCTCTTTGGATTTCTGTTTATATTTTGAATAAATTGATTGAGTTTTTTTATATTTTCTATATTCGTACGCAAATGTATGGGATTTTTGTCAATTTTTTTCTGAAATTGTATGTAATTTTTTTTTATTAGAATGAAAACATTTTCTTGTATTTTTTAATACAGCGAAAATCTTTGTACTGTATGTTCATATATTATCAATGATAGTAAATTGTAAGTTTTAGCTTATTTGATTGCATTTAAAACTTTATATGAATTTTTAAATGAAATTATATATATAGGCTTAGCAGGGAAATTCACCCGGTCCCGTGTGTGCGTATCCTCTCCAAGCTTACGGGCCTGGGGAAGCGCTTCTTTCTCTTTCCTCTGGTCCTGAAGGGGTAAATGACCAACGTTTGTCACAAACTTTTTACTAAACATCCATAAAATATGAAAACAATTTAGATAAATAAATAGACATGGTTCCCAAATCAGGGCTGGGTGGTGTTCAAACAACAAAGCAAAATGGTATTTTATAAGCTGCTATCCGTTAAATAGCACGTTAGAGAAGAATTGTAGATACCATTACCACGTGTAGCTGAACAGTGCGACGTTAATATTCACTCATTCGCTCACTCACAGATACCATTAAATCAAGCACTTGTGTAATAAATTGTACCAGAAAAAATAAATTGGAAGCATTTGTGCCAACCCCTTTTCATCATAATATGGGAATACATATGAACAATTCAATAATTTTATTTGAATATTTACTTCAAAATTTTTACTTAATCTTACTCTCATTTGCTAATTCACAAAGTTTTTATCTTCACTCTGTGCCGGGCTCACGCGTCTTTTCTTTAACATAACCTCTGGTTCTTTGGTGGCCAAGATTAATGGCAACTCTTTTCCAACCAAAACCCAAGAAGCGAAATGTGAAAAAGAAATACAAATAAGATAGTTTTTAAATAACAGAAGTTTCAGTAAGTGAGATGGCAATTTTGGGGAATGGTATATGTGAAAGAGAATAGTGGGAATTGACAGCCAATCGTGAAGTTACCTGGAAAACAAGCCATTAAAACAAGGTGCATATCATTGCACGCGCGCCTAGACGTTTCCACATAAAGATTGAATTTAAGTTTGGATTAAGGTAGGAATGATTATTTGATATTAGGACTTGTAATATTATTAGAAGTGAGAGTAGGCGGATTAAATAATTATAACTTAGAGAAAGTGGTCTAAATTACGTGATTCAGTTTAACTATCACTGTGTGTTGTTCATTATAGATTCTCGCTTAATTAAATTTATCTAAATTGTTAGACATTTAAGTTCTATTCTTAATAAAGTCATATTAAGAATCAAAAATGTCTATTCGTTTTGCAAACCCTACACCTCTAGCTCACGCTGACAATCAAAGATACGGTCACCATAGGGAGGGGTATCACAACTCCTAAAATCCAAATAAACTTAAAGTCGCATTAAGTAAAAATGACAGCCTACTCTAGAGATATTTGATTTTTTTTAGGAAAATGTATAATTCTGAAGAAAACTGAAATGACGGTTACCTATAGATTGCATTATGCTCTTCCAGATATATCTACTTTTTGAGGAATGCCTCATCCATAACAATTAAATTGACTATGTGTTAAAATAGAGTTGAAAGAGATAACGAATACCTTTTTCGGGCGAAATAAATATATTTTCAAAAACATGCAGTTCTTAGGACTTTCACTTACGTTTTACACATAAAACAAAGTAGTATGTTTATAATCGCAAACTTATGTATACTTTTTAGACGACGGAATATATTAAAATAATTAAATACATGAAAATCAGATACTAGAAAAATTATATACTTAATCAGACATAATATCATATTTTAAGACTCAATTTTCTTAAAATAAAGTTGTATGATATGAACCTATAATGACAAATACGAGCAATTTTACTAAACAGAGATCTGTGAACTAGTATGTTTCGCTCACAGTCTGTTCATCAAAGTGAGGATTTTGAGATTAAATTAGATTTAACGTACATCAATACTTACTTTTATGAATAGTAGTAATTATATCTCAATTACTTTAATTCAATTCAGTACTACAGAAAATGGGATAAATACTACCAAATCTAAAAAGAAATTCTGAAAATTTAGAGATTTCGGTAACCAGAATCATTTTAAGTACTATTATTGAAGGGGTTCGCAGAAAACATTTAATATTGTCTTCAATTCAACAAATCCAAGGCCATTGAAGTTATTAAATTCATCCACATTTTTGTGGATTTATCTGTTGGATACATTCATCAAATGTTTTACGGTTTGTATTTCTTCAGTATTATAAATTCAAATTAACGAAAGTGATAGCATTGTGACCGATAAGAGTGGTGGAATTTTTGTAGTTGATAGGTTGTGGTTTCGGATTTTGTAATTCCAAATGTTGTTGATCATGCATGGATGGCTTATGTATTAAATATGCGTTTTGGAAGGGCAAAGTTGGGTTTCGAAATCAGATTAGATTCCGTATTTGAAATGATTCAAAATTATGAAACTTAAATGCTTATTTAGAGGAATTTTTGAATTGCGAAGAAAGAAGTATCTGAAGAACGCTCGATTTGAACAAAGTTAAGCAGATGAAATAAACCTAAACAATAATAAAATTTAAAATTTATACTAATTTACATAAAATACAGTTTTCTATAAATAAAAAAGCATTTTTATTCACTCAGAAAACGTGTACAGAAGTTTTCAAAGGGACGTACCTAATACTTGGCAGTGAATCAGATGATGATCCTTTGAAATAATGATCAAATAATTCCACATAAGATATTTATCAATTTCGAGACAAATAAAATTACAGTATATAGTCATAAAAAACTACTTTAAAGGTAATCAATACAAACAAGATTTCACCGGAACTCCGGTTGGAAATGTTGTCATAAAAGGGCATCATTAATCAAAAAAGAAAATGGAAAAAATATCTTTTGATACTATTATCTTAACCAATGTAAGGAATGCAATTTTTATTTTTATAGTTTCTCGAATACGATTTTTACTTATAATATTCATTTCTTTGAAACTGTTAAATTTAAACTTTTCTGAACAATATCTTAGGTTAAATAAAAGATTTTTAACAAATGATCTCTTTAAAGGAGAAAAATTAGAGGTTTTTACTTTTTTCTTTTATTTCTAAGTAAGGCTGCGGTTTGAAGGGGATATATTAATATGATTCCCGCTCTGTTTTACACACCCACTATGTACACTTTATTGAACTAAATTTTTCTAAGCGGTCACTTATTTTTGTTCGAAGTTCTTTACACATAAATCAAACTTGGTTCGGTATTGTCTTAGAGTTACCGTAAATTCAATGAATTATATATATATCGACATTTTCTATTAATATCCTAAAGCATAGATAAAAGTAGGAAAAAACACTAAGAAAGATAAAGAAATTATCTTCGGAAATATTAATTAATGTCGATTAAAAAAGTCTGATTTAATTTCTTCTATAACTAGCGGTAAGTAAAGATAAACTATTTTTGTAAGAATTAATTAGCGTTAAATAAGATAGAGAAAAGTCTTCTTATTACAAGAAATAGCGGATTAATTAAGATCGATGTCTAGTTTCAATGTGATGTCTATTTTTTTCATATTTTTTAATTATATTGGATGCATATGTGAAAGTTAAAAAATGAATTTTCGTATTTTTTTCTTATTTAGATTTTTTTTGTTTCAAAACTTTCTGTAAAATGATTTTTACTCAAAATAAGGAGTTCAGTTTTCTTTAACAAAATAAAAAGTAGTTGTCTTAAGGATTCTTTTTTAAAAGTTTCATTCGTTTTTCATTTAATCTAAAATAAGGTTTAAGAATTATGTTACCATTTACTTAATTTTCTCGTTCTCTAGACTTTCCAATGTTCCATTTTGTGTAGTAAATAAAAAGTAAGCATTTTATTATGTGTAGAATCAAAAGAAAATTTATTTAGTAATAATGGGATGCAAAGAGAGTTTCTTGGACTTGTACGTTTGGTAAAAATAATATATAGTTCATTTCATATTATTTTTTCTAACTTATGAAATACATCCGACGAGAAAAAGTTCGTGCAAAACGCCAAAATTCTTTTTGTAATTATACATTTAAATTATTAAGAGTATAATTATATAAGTATTCTTATAATGAAAAACTATGCTCTCTTTCACATTATTTATTTTAATTTAAGTAAAATAATAATAAGCACTAGAATAAGCTTTCATTACAAAACTATAGTTAAAAAAAATCTAGCAGAAAGTGTTTTTACTAATTTAGACTAAAAATAATATACTAGCAACAACAGCTTCATAAAATTTTAAGAATGGAATAGTTAAAACCTATTTATTTTTTCGGGAGGGTTTTCTACCAAACTATTTAAACTTCTGCAGTAATTTTTATTAAATACTCGATTATTTTGGTCGAAGTTTAAAGTGCCTAAAGTCTGATAGAACTGAGATTCTGACACTTCGTTGAATTCAATCAAGATAAGACAAAATTCCTTGAAGAAAATGTGTAAAAGAATCTGGAAACGTTGTAGCAGTATCTTGACACTGGTATCTGTGATATTTAATTTTCGAACAGTATCCAGCCCAGAAATGCCTTAGGCGTTTGAAGTAGGAATTCATAACTGAAAAACTTATAGGGAGACGAAAACTTTTTGTACGAAGTTTTACAATTCATCTTCTTATAGGATTCATGCTTTATTTCATTTTCTTTAAAATGCAATTGGATGCAAGTCATTGCAGTTTAATAATCATGGATTCTGAGAATATGTGTGTGTGGTTTCGTATTTGTTCAAGCCCCTTAAAGAAAAACTCGTTAAAAAACATAAATCTTGAAACAGTATTGGAATATCTTGATCTTAAATACTTGTTTTTAATTCAGTATTCTATATCTAATTGATTGAACTTTTTATATACACTGCTGGCCACCGTAAATGCAACACCCTGAAGGAAGCATGCAAATAACATGAAATTTACAACATGCATTAGCGGAGGTGAGTTATGCAAATGATTAGAATTTCAGCGGAGACACACATCACGCGCGCCTGTAGCGCCACCTCAAAGCGCTATTTAAGGCTTGGAGATTTCGACGATTTCAAGTTCGCCAATTGTGTTTTTCTTGTGGTTTTTTTCAAAAAACGATCCGTTATGTCTCGTAGAAAACAGCGATCAGCTTTTAAACAAGTATCCGAGTTCGACCGAGGAAGGATAGTGGTCCTCCGAGATAATGGATTATCTTTCAGAGAAATCGGTAGTCGTGTTGGACGAAACCAAACAACTGTAATGCCGATATGTGACCGTTGGATGCAGGAGGGTACGACGGACCGACTAGGACGATCGCATCCACCTCAGTTCACCACTTCACGTGACGACAGGCAAATTGTGCTCATGGCAGTGACGGGTCGCTCACTCCCATCACGAACAATAAAACAGCACATTGAGTCTGTAACGCATCATTCAGTGTCTGCGCGTACCATTCGATGCCGTTTACAGCAGAGTGATCTGTCCGCAAGACGTCCATTGCTTGGTCTACCCTTGACGTAGAACCTCAGACGTCTCCGCCACCAATGGTGTGATGAAAGAAGGACGTGGGCTGCAGAATGGAATGAAGTTGTCTTTACTGACGAGTCACGCATCTGTCTGCAACAACACGATGGTCGGATTCGAGTCTGGAGACATCGTGGAGAGAGGATGCTGAACAGCTGCGTTATGCACCACCACACTGGTCCTGCACCGCGTATTATGGTATGGGGTGGTATTGGATATCACTCTCGCACTTCTCTAGTACGCATTGCCGGTACTTTTAAACAGCCAGCGTTACATCTCCGAGGTGTTGGAGCCAGTTGTCCTTCCTTACCTTCAGGGCTTGGCCACAGCCATATTTGAACAGATAATGCGCGACCACACTTGACACGCATTGCCCAAAGGTTCTTCGTCAATCACCAGATTGAATTGCTTCCCTGGGCGGCTCGCTCTCCGGATCTTTCCCCGATAGAAAACATGTGGTCAATGGTTGCTCAACGATTGACCCAGGTTACACCCCCAGCTGCCACACCAGATCAACTTTGGCAAAGTGTGGAAGCTACTTGGTCTGCTATACCCCAAGAACACATCCAAAGTCTCTTTGAATCAATGCCGAGGCGTTTGGCAGCGGTGGTGGCAGCGGCCACCAACAATGGTGGCTACTCTGGTTACTGATTCTGGCAGGAACCACATTTCACAGAAGTCTCTATAAATTTTATAATTTGATACTTGGTCAACATGTTATCAACAAAATAAATTCTGTTGTGCTATCTCTTGTATTTCTTGGTGTTGCATTTACGGTGGCAAGCAGTGTATTTGTTGCTATGGTATGTCTTTCCCTGAGAATATGCAAAGATGTAAAATATGATTCGAGTAATTCCCTAGACAATTAAAAGTTCAAATAAATATACGCACATAAAGAAAAGATTCCATGGCTTCTGAAATATGTTTTTAAATAAAAGGTGTGAGCAAAATCTATTACTTATTGACTTACCTAAGCCCTACCATGAAGAATATATAGAGACGAACTGACGAAAACACGAAACTGAAGAGAGTGAAATATTTTTTCGTGTTAAAGGAAGTTGCAAAAAGAAAAGGAAAAAAGTAACATATATCAACAATATTAAGTTTATTAGAGCTTTATTTCTTTACATAGATATGAATATTTAATGCATGCACAGTCGAACCTGTTTTTGTGAGGTCTTTTTCTTATGCGATTCCTTTTTGTGTGATTTTATTTTTGTGCCATTTTTTGTGTGATATTTTTTTATGCGGTGTATGAATTTCAATGGCTTTGGCACCACTGTAATGTTTTCTATCTATTTACTAGTGGCGTAACGGAGATTGCCCCCTCCCCCTGAAAGTCAGGTTTCGCCTTTAGTATTTTATAAATTGGGTAAATACGTATTTAGCGTTAGTCAAGCCTTGGACTCCTAGAGTCCTGCCCCCCCCGTGACAGGACTCAAAGGCTTTGGCTCCACTGTAATGTTTTCTACCTATTTACCAGTGGTGTAACGGAGAATGTTAGGTCCCCCCTGAAAGTGAGGATTTGCTTTTAATATTTTATAAATTGGGTAAATACGTATTTAGTGTAAGTCAGGCCTTGGGCCCCTAGAGTCCTGTCCCTCCCCGTGATGCGGGGTGTACATTACGCCACTGAAAAGTAGATACTTCAAAGCGCTTTGTTCATTTGTTATAATCAGTCTTCTGACAATGCACATTCAGTAGCTTTCTCTCAACGATCCAGCAGTACGCGCTTGATTGAAGACATAACTTTCAATGACAGTGTCATTATCAATAATTTGATAAACTATGAAGACGGACAAGAAGCCAGATTCTTTGAGAGCGGATAAAAATATGCAGGGATCCAGCTTTCCAACAAACTGGAAAAGCATTTTCTTAAAATAGATACCAGTTAAGAAAGGAGTATAAAATTCCAAAAAGGGCTTCAATCATGTATAGCTGGTTATCGTGACATTTACAAGCAACTGTGTGTGTGTGTGTGACCACCCGTTTATCGTCACTAAAACTTATCTCTTACTTTATGTTTCCAAAAAATAAATCAATTGAAAATGCACCTTCAAGAGATGCAAGCGATTTTGAACTTATTCATTACAGGACTTAGGATTACGATGAGTAGCGATGAATTATGTATATTCATTTTAAAGACTTATCCGTATATACAATGAGAAACTATATGTTTTTAAAATGTTTCCATGTGTAATAGTTAATTATTTATTTTGTTATGCATATTTTATAAATGCGACTTTTTTTATGCGGTCCCTATCTACCGCATAAAAAAAGTTTTTTGTAGTATTTCCACGAATTAGTTTGTTATTTGTAAGAATTTATAAAATTTTTGAATATATTTTTTTGTGCCATGTTTTTTATGCGGTCCTTATCTACCGCACAAAAACAGGTTCAACTGTATTTAATAAATATATGCATGCATTTAATAAAAATTAATGAAACAAAAACATTCTCAAGAACTGAAAGAAATTTAATACTGAATTTTAAAACTTTTTTAAAAACGAAAAATTTGGTGAGTGAAAAATAATGAGATATTTTTCTTTGCATTGTTTTCTTTAGCATCAAATTGTCAACAAATCGTTTGATGTCATCCAATTTGTTTTTTATTTTATAATTGGAATATGTTTCGAAATAACTGCGCATACTTTTCGTGATGTTCCTTAATTCGGATGACTTGTAAACAAGAGCTGCATAATTGGTTTCATTTTCATCGTCAAAATCTGCATCAATGGTATTTTT
The DNA here is from genome assembly GCA_019973955.1 of Trichonephila inaurata madagascariensis. Lineage (NCBI taxonomy): Eukaryota > Metazoa > Arthropoda > Arachnida > Araneae > Nephilidae > Trichonephila > Trichonephila inaurata. The sequence continues at coordinate 323,047 of BMAV01001335.1, read as the reverse complement.
TAGATATGAACAAGCTCCAAAAGTCTTTGTCTACCATAATTCGAGCTGTACTCACATTATCCTCATCTACTTCAACGAATTCTTACGATGATATAGTAGAACAGTACAATCCGGTTGGTGTTTTTCGTATTTTGTTTTTTCAGAAGGAAAATATTTTCATGTTAAATGATTTTCGTATCATGTTAAGAAAAAAAGGCATGAAAATACATAGTAGTTTGTCGGGACTGTTGTATTATTTCATGTTAATTGATATTTCGTCTTAAGCGTTTTCGCGTTAAAAGTATTTCACTGTATATAAATTTCTCTTGAGACCCTTGAAATGAATTGGCTAATATTGGGAACCTTGAGCTATCTATATATGATTCTAGTCGTGGGTTCAAATTTTAAATGTATAACAAGTCTTAGTGCTGAATAAGTTCAAGTGATACACTTCAAATAAAAAGGGACTCAAAAATTCCTTTGTAGCATGATATGGAAGTCAATCACGCTAATAAAACTGTTGTAACATTCATTCCATGTCCTGATTCAAAATTAGGTGTGTCCCAAAAAATAGCCCTTGTACTGTCCTACAGTTTACTAATTTAAGTATAATTAAGAATCTCTTTAAAAATTTCGGTTAAAAGGGAAAAGGGGAAAAGCCATCTTATAGAATCTTCTTAGAAAAACAAAATATAAAATATTCAATTTTACATCATTAATTAATTTTTTTACAGTGCTAATTTATAATTATACGTGAGCTCTTGTAATATTTGTAACCTTAATTAAAAGTATCATGATAAATATTTAGTATTTACCATCAGCCGAATCATACCGTTGACGGATTTTATCAAAGATTATGCCAAATTCCGTGATATGCATCCAATAATGGAAACCATTTTCGCGCGTAATAGTAATAACAACGACAACGTTTGGCGACATTTTTGAATTGGCGAAGTCTTTTATTTTGCTAGATAGGTCGATGGTATAATACGTAAGTATCAAATAATCCTTAATATAATTCTCAAAAAAATCTAACATGCAGTTAAATTGTGAGATATTGCGTCTTGAAATTATCTGGTAAACAACATGTGATTTATATTTCGGTAACAAAAGTGTCTTTTCACATTCTTTTTCCATTGATAAATATCATAATATTCCACGATTTACTTTTAAATCTATTGACTGTAGAATAAAGTAAAATACAATTTTCTTCAGATAAGCTATTCTTTTTCATTTGAGTTAGTTGAATTCTAAATCTCTGAAAAATATTTTGAAATTCGTTCTGTTCAATCGTTTTTTTTCTTTACTTAGAATACAAAATACAGTTTTTGTAACTATTGATATATTATTTAGTGTTTTCACTCTGATTCTAAAAAAGTTTAGACTTGAAAATGAAAACAAATTATTCTATTTAAAAATTCAGCAGGGGAAACATTTCGGAAAGCTGAATTTGCAATTTATATTCAGAAGTGTCAGATAAGAAATACAATAGATGGAATAAAGATTGAAATAATATAAAAAGTCAGAAATTATTTTACCCTCAAAAACAAAAATAATAAAATCTAAAATTTATATATGCATTTCAAAGAGGTATTGAATGGTTTATTTTTGTAAACAAAGGGAAAAAAAAATATTTATATAAAAAATAAACTTTAACATTTGAAAAGCCCGAATGATTTTATCTTTTTGCACTAATGTTTCCAATTTTATTAAAATAGCATTAATAGTATAATTATATGTTTTTAATAAGTATACAAAATAAAAACCAATCAAATTATTTTAACATTTAGATGTGATAATGCCTCGATTTATATCATATTATCTTTTTATTTTTTTATTTTCGTGGAAAACCATCAGAATTCAAAACTAAAAAACGCAATTATTTTTTCAAATTCCGTTTTGTTTTTTAAAAATGCATTTTCGAAAAATATTAAATGAAATGAGAGTTATAAAAAAAATTATTATTTCATTTTTATTTGCGTTATCAAATATTTAACGTAAATTTACATTTTTTGTCTCAAAAGGAATGACTGCTATTTAGAAAAAGATATAAGCCATGTCATCAAATCATTTATTTTAGAACGGAATAAAAAACATTCATTAAGACTTTTTTTTTGCAGAGATATAGAACGCGAAATTCTTTACTGCTTGAAGAAGTATTAGAAGTGTTTAGAAAGATATTTGGGAAAAATATTTAAATAAAACAAATTTTAAAATGGAGTCATTTGGGTTTTCCCCTCCACCATTTTACAGTCTTTATTTTCTTTCCTTTTTTTAAAAAAAAAACACTTTGCCTTTTTTTTAAAAAGGAGTATGTAATTATGGAACATTAACTTCTTGGATTTTTTAGAATGTCATTTTTAGTCAAGAAAAATATTAAGAAAGATAGTTTAATGTTTTATTTAAAAAAAAGGCTTATAATGAGTTTTTTTATTTAGAAAGCTCAAAATTTTTTCTAGCAAAATTTTAAAAAAAAATACAGAACAAAATAATGAGTTCTTCAATTACGTAATATATATTCATTTCTCTCTAATTTATTCATATACTTTATAGTATACAAAGTAAAACTATTTTCTTTATATTCAAGATGATCAAACATAAAGAAGAGTTATTTTTTAATTGCAGATTTGTCAATAGTAAACATGATAAGGTATTTAAACTTTAAGTAATTGTATGATCTCATTTTATACTTTACATGTTTTTTTTATGTAATCACTGGCACAAGTGAACACAAAATACCTACCGTTTTTGCACAGTGAATAATTATGAAATGTTTAAAGGATGCAGATGCCAAATCTATTGAAAGTTGACACATATTTTAATATTCGATTCGGTAATGAAACATCATCACAAAATTTAAAGTATATTATAATCCAAGGTAAAAAAATAATGACCGTCAGAAAGTTGAAAGTTTACTCATAACCGCCGATCGAGAACAAACCCAGTAGTAATGAATTCGACAAATTGATTACTATATATTTGATGTGTGTGACCGACAAATAATATAAAAAGAAATTAGTGGTAAAATGGGCATTTGACGTTTTCGCGTCTCACAGCTGGCTTCTTTTTGTGCATAGGATAAACTGCGTTTCCTGCGTACTGCCATATTGCGAGGTCATCTTCTATCATCGCGGCAAGCGACACCGTGAAAGCCCACTCCACCCACGAGTCGGATGTAATTCAAGGATAAAGGGGAAACCGGCCCCATTCCACGACTCTGGAGAGGGAAGAAAGAAGTCCGTTCGAAAACATGGAACAGAACGTTTGTGGCCTCCTCCTTCCCTAACTTCATATTCTGGACTAATGAAATAACCACTGTTTCGGATAACTTCAATGAAAGTGTGTATACTGTAATGAATAGCTGTGACGTAAATAAACTATTTATTTAATTTCCTAACTTTAACGCTACCATTAATTTTCGCGGACGTAACAGCATACATTATGAAAGTAGATCAAACGGTTACTTGTTCGGAATAAAGCTAACATTTCGCAAAGCAACATCAAGGTGGGTATCTGGAAGAAAGAAAAGCAAAAATGAAGCATGCATGAAATTTTTTAAGGCTTGAATCGGCATGGAGCAGAAGGAAGAATATTAGAGACAAAAATTTAAATGTGTGACGTAAGTTGGATGCACCATTATTCTCCTGAAATTAAGCTATTCACCATGAAATGGCGCACAAAAAGTGAAAAACTTCTCTTATAGCCCAAAATTCGATTATTAACTGTGAAAGTAATCAATACAGTTTTTTGAGATTAAATTCTTTCTTTTGACCAGCATATATTTAATACATGTACACTACCAAGAACTTTTGGAGAAGATTTAAATACAAAAACACATCAAATCATTCCGAAGCACATTTTACCGTGATACTACGGTGTTTTTCTTCTCAAAGGGTATTGCAGGTCCGCAGTTGGTTTAATACAATAATAGTAGTAATAATAATACTAAATCAAATTAATAAATAAAAATAAAGAAACTTCATAGCATAATATCCGAACACCCTTTGCATAGTTCATAGATGCGTCTTAAAGCTTCTTGAAGCTTAGGACCTTTAATTAAAAGTAGGTTCCATTTGAGACCCTTCCAAAGAAGATAGTATATAGCATACATTGTTCAAAATATAAGCCTGGTAACTTTCCGGTAAAAAATTTACTGTGACTGCACGGTCTCACAGACCTAGGCATAAGCCAATTAGACGGAGTGCTGCATTTCGACTCAATGAGCAATGGTTGTATTGGTGGTTGGCTGAAGCCTGTATACGAACGAAGGAAATGCAATTATAATGCAGTTTTGCCACAATTGACAGTTGAGATATAGTTCGAAATCCCTACTTTTCGGAGAAAATGTCAGGAATAATATTTTACGATTAAAATTATTCCGATCATGATCTTATTGATGTACAGTCAAGAACAGGAGACGAGGTACAGGGCCCGGACCAGTTGACCCATGCCTTAAAACGTCCCTGATAGTTCACACTTAGAATACCATTTTTTCAGTTTCCCCCAAAAAAGCATTAGGCGAAAATAAATTCATCTAATGAAGAAATGGACAAATTGTGCGCAATTGTCTTCATACAAGTCATTTTTGTGTCATTTTGTAAGAATAAAACAGAACTCCCAATATGTTGGGAAAAGTATGGAAATATTGAAAGAGGATATATTTAAAAGTGATTTTGGTGAGTAGTATTTCAGAACACATTTTTTAAAAAAGTTTATGCTTGATTTGTCATTATAATTTCCAAAAATTGAATAATAATTTTAACATGTACATCGTACTAACATTGAGTGGAGGCAAATTTAATGTGTAAATTCTTTAATAAATAGAACCAGGAAACGAACTTTCAACTGGAATGAAATCAATCTAATCAGGATCTCATTACCATTATTATCATTATCTACCATTATTTACCATCATTCGCTTACCGTTATTCGACTAACGTGGGCAATTCCATAAATGACATCAATTTAAATACGACTTAAATATTAAATTTTGTTTTTTTGCTATTTGATATATAAACGTTATGTTTCTAGAGATGCTAGCTATAAATTGCTAAAAGGCCGTTAACCAAAACATGTAATAATTATAATTAATTCATAATTAAATAGAAAAAATAAACATTTTATTATGATGCATGATTAAGTTTAAAAGAATAACGAGAATAAATTTTTAAAAACAATTTTTTTAATATAACATAAGCATCTCCATTAATATACCCTTAATATGACTAAAAGAGAACAACAGTAAAGTACGCAAAACTTTTGTTTCGGGGATGTTTTATATGCATAAAGTATGCACACATTAAATATGTACGTAAGTAATATTTTATGATTTCTATATGTCTGTGCTCATGTGACATACACTACTTATGTAATATGTACATAATAAATATGCCTTAATACACGAACTATGAAGCAGAAATAAACTTTTCCTACTAAAAAAAAACTATCCCCAGCGCAATCGTCTTTTATTTAAACATAAAACACACTAAAGAGCGAGGAACATCAAGATATTTTCTCCAAGTAAATAGAAGTGAGCTTTAATTACACACTTTTTGTATTCGGAAACTGGCAGCAGGAAATTGAGTTAATAGTGTAAGCTTCGTTCAGAACTATTATTCAACAAACAAGCTAATGGAAACCGATATTAATACCTTTCCCCATGTAATATGAAGGGTTGGGAAGGGGTTGATGGAACAGACGATCAAAGAACTATCATTAGGGTTGAATTTTCTGTCTTCGGATTGATCTGGTTTTGCAGCTGTAATTCACCACTTACTCGTGCATGTCATTCGGGACAGCCACAAGTAGGGGTGTGTAAAGCTGAAACTGTATTATATAGATTGTTGATTAAGAAGAGTTTTTAGTCTCTCAGGGGATTGTTTGAAAATATTTAATGAAATAAAAAACATTGCCGATATAAAACAAAATTATATAGTAGGATTTTTTTATGAGGATGATTTTTCACGATTTTATTCTGTTCTGTCAGTTCTGTTTCCAATAAACACACGTCCCCTCCCCTATTTATACAAACAAATAACAAATGAAATAAACGATATTTTAAACAACTAAAAAAACACGCTTTTACAGTTTCTTGAACAAAGAAGTTGCTGACGCATCCTTTCACTTTTACGCCAAAGAAACTTTATTTGTTTGTATTTGTATTAACCATGAGTGTTTTCACTAGGGGTTTATTTGGTACCTCTCTCTCTACTTATATATAACTCACATACATATGTGATGAATCTCTTGCCCTTGTCCTGTCAGTTTGAGATAAACTTCCTACAGGATAACTCAACCCTACTCCCTGAATAAGTACTTTGACTGCACTACCGGCGGACTTCCCCTTCAAAGCACGTGGCTTGAACGACGCTGGCTGCTGATTGACGCTAAAATCGTACTCGTCTCTTTGTCGTGGCTTGGGTACAGTTTGTTTTTGCTGAACGACTGAATAAAAATATGTGCGGTAAACGGCTGCACTTTACATTTCTCCTGTCACTATTTATGGGTGCTCCAATACATGATATATATATATATATATATATATATATATATATATATATATAGCAGAATGGAGCAATAGTAGGAGTGAAAAATAAATTTTTGATTACAATTAGGTATTTTTGTTTATAAACCTTGTTTAGCATGTTAAATTACATTCATTTTATTGCAATTAAACTAATTAAATAATTTTAACCTATATAACTTTCGTCCTTTAATTAGATAGTTTAACATTTCTTCGAATCATAAGTCATGTGATATTTAAAAACAGTGAGGTGTCGTATTAAATTTTCGGAAATAACGCTTAGTTAGCGAATTTCTTGCGTCTAGACATTTCTTTAGTTCATTTATAAACCTTTACTCTAGAAATCTATTGATAAATCTCATTAAACCGCGTTGTTAAATTAAGTCGTATTTTTAAGATATCGGGTAAGGTTTTAGAATTGGAAATTTTAAATATTTTGACTGCATTTTAAAGTATACTTCTATCTAACAGAGAATTAAAGTATTGAATTTGTCAAGAAAATTTAGAAAAAGATATTTAACGGAACTTAAATAAACGTTTAAAATACAGCTTCAGTGGCAATGTTTGTTGTATAATTAATAAAATATCATACTCAGCTACTTTCATACATTTTACTAAAACTTTTTCTCAATATTTTAAAAAATAATTAGCTGAATAGTCTCGACATGGCTGATTTTGTTATCTGATCATCAAAATATAGTTGTAAAAATTTATAAAGTGCGTAATAAGCTTAATACAAGAGGGCGAAATGTGAGTCCTGAAATTGGTAACGTTTGCTTTTTTTTATGAAAGTAACATTCTTTTGTCACAGTTTTACATTTCTTCTCCATAGATATCAAAGAAAATATGGCTTTCACCTTCATTAGAGCTGAAAGCCGGCGTATTTCAGAGAATTTGAAGATCATTGATAAAAAGTCAAAATATATAAATTGTCTCTCAAGAAAAATTTAACACATATTTCATGAACACTTTTTTGCCCGGGAGGATGGTATTTCATACTTCAATTATAACTTCATCGATAATCTTTCCAAGTGGGTTTTTCATTTTTATTTTGCAAATTGATGGCTAAAGTATGGTAAAAGCACGTTTTCAATTCCTACTATTAACTCACACTCTCTATATATTTATTTATTTATTTTGGTGGAATTTTCAATCACGTTAATAAAATACATTTAAGCGCTCACATTGAGCACAAACTTAATATCTATGATTCTTACCGGGACGACAGTACAATAATTTAATTATAGTAAACCAAATTCAATGATTAAAATGATTAGGCTGAAATTACAAATAAATCCCCTTTGGATGTTTCAACGACTTAGCGACCCTTTGGCGACTTTTGTCAAAACTTTGAAAAATAACTTTTTCTCTTTCGTTTCATTCTAAGTTTAAGGGCTAAATTGTGGACATGATCGTTTTTGGATGACAATGCGATATGCTAATGATAATTAATAAAATTAATTACCACTTAATGTTGTGATTCTGTCTATATATATACATATTTATATATATTGTAACTTCAATAAAAGTAGCTAAAAAATAAAATTTTTCTTAACACATTGATTTAGTAGAGCTTGAATTTTTATATTTACTTGTGGTAGGTTACGTTCAAAATGATTACACTTTTCAAAACTATCTGTGATGAAGAAACATATATTGAATTCAATATGTACTATTTATTTATAACATATTATAAGTACATTTAATATTTTTTCTTTGTAGAGTTATTTCTCGGACTTTTATCTTAAAAATTTCGCAGTAAAAACTGAACGGAATCTTGCACTTTGTTCAGTTAGCGTTAAATCAAGTAAATAATTCTTTCACGTTTTTAGGAAATATACAGAATATGAAATAAAAAAAAGATGTATTTCATTTTTAACGCTATAAACTAGATGAACTAGAAATACAATGAACTTAATAATATTTAATTATGAGCAAGTGATGTGAATGATGTGTCGCCCTTCCAGTATAGTGGTTAGCGAAACTGGCTGCTGTGATGTAGGGCCTGGGTTCGAATCCCGGAGGAGGCATTGATGTTTGTAAATGAAAAGTGCATCTGCGGCAGAGGGGTACTCTAAATAGCCATAGAGCTGCAATTCCTCTCACGAGATTGGTGAGAGGGGAAGAGAGGTAGGAAGAGTCTGTGATCCCCCCATGGTATTTTCCCTCAAAATTTGAGTGGAACCGAGCTAAATCGTACTGTCACCTGAATGGTACTAGGGCTAACGACAGACGTACATCTACTCCTTTGCCGTAATGAATTTCGCGGGCTTGGATCTGACGCAGTCGAGATCAGATGGAATATGAAATAACAGTACCACATCATTGTAGAGACTTTAAGAGTGTTCTCTTTAACGTGTAATATCTTCAATTATTTCGCATGGCAGTCTTTCATTGAAACTCGTGGGTCAAATGGATCAAAGAACCACGTCTGAGGGGCCCTGACCATTCAATAACAGTGGCGATGTATAAACTAGGGAGAGGTTTACCAAATTCAGTAACAGAACTAGAAATTTGAAAAGAATGTGTAGGCACATCTGAAATGTGTATTTAATTGCAAACCATAGAACAATGCTTAATGATTCTTGAAATTCAAGTGTTATAATCTTTTACATAAAATAACTATTTGTTATAAGAAATTTCATTTCTTTAAAACTACTATTGTTATGCAAACATAATTTGAATTTTTGTTAAATTTCGAGGCAAATAAATAAATAAACTTGTAATTCTTTAAAAATAAATCAATTTATAATTTACTTTTATTTTTCTAAGGGACTAAACACCACTCTAATTAATGCCTTTACAATTATCGGAAAGCAGATAAGCTTAGATACCAATGGTTGGAATAACGTAACAATAAAAAAGTATTATTTCCATGTAATTCTGAGTTTCCGTAAGCTAACAACTATTCCCCAGTAATGCTAACTATGCTACAAATTACTGCTGTTATTTTTTTCTACTCTCTGTAAGTAAAAAGATAAGAAAGCCACAATAAAAATCCATTGATATGAATGTTTTACTAATATAATTCACGTAAAGAATAAATATATACATTTTCATATCTGCTGCAGAAAAAAAACGTTTTGCGGGCATATAAAATTTACTTGTGTGGCATGTTTTGGTGCAGCATTATATTTACATATAAATATTAAATATGTAGTTTTCCTTTTCTCGCTTTTATCAGCACTTCTTATATTTAATTTTTACCTTTAAAAGTCAATCTTTACTATAAACCATCCAATTACTTAAAAGATAAGAGATAAAATGACATTTGAATGATTTATCTCTGAAGTAACAGCCTATTTCAGAATAAATAATTTTAATGAGTTTATTACCTATCACACATTCACAGTCGCTTTATGTTTTCTCAGATCTACTTTAATAATTATATGTATATAAATCAATATTAAATCATTAATTTTGGCACTTTCTCTCTAACTAATGTACTTTTTCAAAATTAGGACTTAAGAAGATTAATAGATACAGCGAAAACATATTGATTCACTGCAATAAAGGATATGGTTTGTTAAACATTTTCATAATTTTACCGAGTTAAATCGAGCTCAGAAGTTTCTGGGCTCAAAATAGATTAGTATATGCCTTCAAAGCCTCATGTAATTTCAGAAAGAGAGCACTTTAATAAATTCTCATGGATTTCTAGTGCGTTGTATTTTTTTTTACTTCCATATCATAGACAAGAAATTTGTAAACTTTTTTTGTCGTTTGAATTTTTGCAATTATCAGCTTAAATATGTCTTTTTAGCAGCTCTGGTACTACTACTTACTTAAAAAGAATTGAATATCATGTGGTAGAAGTCTCGCGTTTGAACTTAAAATCACGTTGTATATTAAGTATTACGCCAAAATAACTCGACAAAAAACAAAGGCTTTTAAGAAGAGGGAGGAATCTGGTGCTTCAATAACAAATTTTCAACATTTAATATCAATCTAGTCAGATTACAACCCTTTCCCACTTCTGTTATTAAGTGTCAGGTTTTATTTTTTATTTTTTGTTGTTGTTTCTGTTTCTGAGATAGGCAAACTCACTAAAACTCCCTCTCACTAGGAAAAGCAATTAAAAACCTTCTTACGATGTTCCATAATTCGAGACAAATAACTGGAATGTGTTTTTTAAAGCCCAAATTACTTTGACTAAGTTTTCTAAACTTTGGTACAAGATCTTCATTTATGGCTTATTCTGAATAAGTTCCTATTGTATCCATCTGACTTTTTCAATATGACTATGAATTTCTCTCTCATTGTCTACTGTGTATACAAAAAAGCAATCCTCTCAAACCTAGTTTTTAAAATCAGATCCGAGTCACGGTACATGTTAAGACAGGAGTGAAAATGTCCTAACGCATTGTCTGCGACAAATTGAGAAAATTTACGACGTCCAATATTACACTTCTTTAGCTTAATTCTAGAAAGAAATGATGAAATGATTCTTGTCTTAAAACTTATGCTGTCACCTAGTAACCCCAAATTAATTTCACTAAATTTAGTTAAATTGATAGAATCTGGTTCACACTAGATCAAATTTTTTTAAAAAAAATTAAAGTCACACACGATCTGGTTTAATGAGAACCACTATCATAGATCCTCCTTTACACCTCCATAAATCCCCAAATTATTATAATTATTTTTGCTGGTGTGGACTCTTTGCAGGTCGTCACAGACCCCTGGGAGTCTACATAGACCCCTTTGGGAATCATTATCATAGACACTAAGAAATATTTTTATTTTAATCTACTTCTTTTCAACGATTTTTGAAGAAGCTGTTTCTGTTCATTTTTGTGTTGTTAGCTTACGTTTCATTGATCTTTTAAAAATATTTTTTCTTTTTGTCGCAGAGGAAAATATTACCAAAATACTCTTATTAACTCTTTCGAGGAATATTAATCATCAAGTTAATCATTCCCATTAAATAAATATTGTAATCTAAATTTGAAGAGGTTTGCCAGAAATCCATTGCATTTAATTTCAGAATCCTGAATTCAAAATGACTTTAAATAATCATTATATTCAATTTGAATTTCTAGCCCTTTTCATATTAATAGGTTTGCTATCTTTGTTGTAAATCATGCAAAAGTGTACTCACTCTCACTTACATTAATCACAATTACTGACAGATAGTATTGACGCAATAATTAACACTAGGTTGCCCTAGAAGTCATTTTGACTGTTTTTTAATTTCAATTAGAAAAGCAATTATGTATATAATGACACAATTTCTTAGAATTTTTTTAGAATATATTTTTTATTGTTAATATTTACTAATACCTTGTTATATGACTGTAAATAATATAAAAAATATTAGAAATTATTTTAAACAAATTTCTTTACACATTAGTTATACTTTCAAAATACAGTCATTTTGACTGCTTTTGAGAATTATAGGTATTGAAATATCTTTTCATAAATTTGTAAGAATATAAGGAAAAAATTATTTAGATATATTACCAATTATATTTCTCAGAAAAAGCAAAAAATCTGAATTTTTCAGCAATTTGGATAAACTTACAATTAGATAAATTTCATTAGATTAATTATTTATTAAAACGTATCAAAACTTATATTAGATGAATGTTCTTGATAAATATTTAAATGATCCCTCAATATTTCTAAATAATATAAATTTCTCTGTCATGAAAAGTGTAATAAAAATTTATTCCTCAAATGCAAAGAACTGAAATGTACTTCAGAACAAACCTGGTTTTAGAAATGCGGCAATTCTTATAATTTAAACTTAAAAAAAAAAGCTATCTAAATATCTTTAAAAAATAATGCTTATATCTAAATATTCCAAAAATATTTTTTATTAAAGAATCGGAAAACTGTTCTTCAAAACTTTCAGAAACTTCAAGTGAATCCAACGGAGATTTTTACCACCACATATCCTTTACTACTTTCATCATTATCCAAATCATGCACCAAGATGTAGGCACACAAACATTTTTCGGAAGAAAATATTCTTTCTAAAATGCAAGAACTTTATACAGCACACATTCTAATAGAATATTTCAAAAACCGTGATTGTATCTGAAGCCTCTCAAAATATTCCTCCCAACGAACAGAAAACTCTCCCTTTAAAAATTGTAGAAGCATCAAATGAACCTAAAAAGAAATTTACACGCACATATCTTTTACCAATTTCTTTCCAACTCAATGAACTCTGCTGTTACCTGCGCTCACTTAAGCAATAGCTATTTCCCCATTCTGAAAGACGTAGGGATAAGTTGGTGAAAAGCTTCTGAAAACCCTTTCTTCCTTTTTACACATATACAGGTAAATTTTCAATGTGATTCAAATCCTGTATATGCATGAGAATACACTTCAATAAAATAAGAAGAGACAGCAGTAAAGAAGGAAAAAAATCGATCAAATATTCAAGAATGTGGAAAAAGAAGATTTCAGTGCTCTGTACTGTGAGTATTTTCCCTTGTTTCACGAAATGGAAAATGGGATTTTTCAAAAAGCGTTGAATGAAAGAGAATGAGAAAGTATAAATAAAGTGTTCTATGCAAAGAAATATTGCTATTGAGTTGCATCTGTGTTCTTTGACATCGATTTGATGGGTGATAGGTTCTTTTTTCTTTGTGTGAATTTTGGATGGAAAAAGATTTGCAACGATAGAGACAGCATGGTAATTTAAAATTATTCCCATCTTTTCGAATATTAAGTTTTGAATGCTTAGAATCTGATAACTCTTTTATATTTTCCATATATTTATGTAGAATATTTTCGATGATAGTACTTTAATAATCGATATTTCGAAATTCGTATAAAATGGCGGAGGAAAGTAATTGGAAGAGAAAGTGAAGAAAATAAAATAATATGCACTTCCCTCTCAAATTCAAGGGAAAAATAAACTTAACAGGGTTCACCCATGTGATGGGTTCAAAAATCAAAATTTTTTTTCATAAATTGCTTCCCCTTAACGTATCTAGAATACGGTGGTAAAGTGATTCTTTAAAATTTGAAGTCATTATAAAGAAGCAGGTGTAAGAAGAGCAGCTGTAGTTGGCAGTCGAAGGCTGGGCCTATTGTGAAAAGTCGGATTGATACCATTGACCATTCTATGCAAATATACGTTCATACAAGCATAGACAAGTTTGTCGAGGTTTAAAAGGAAATATCTACAGTTATTCAATATTTCGTCGATCTTGTTTTAGTCTTGGCTTAGCTTCGAAGAGCATCGCCGATTGAGGGTAAGTTAAGATTTTCATTGTTTTAATCGGGTTTAAAACTTTTTAAACGAGATTTTCTCAAAACTGTGTTTTTCAAACTTTCCACCATCATATCTCAAGAAAGGTTTGACCGAATGACTTCACATTTAAAGGTTAACTCAGCACATATATACGCACAAAAGGACTACAATCATTTTAAAATACAAAATAGTTCTATTTTTTAAAACAAAAAACCCCATGAAATTCGAAACTTTTTCTTCACAGGTCTACCAAAAATCCAAGTTTTGATATTTTCAATTAAGTATAGTCCATTATGTGCATTTAAACTTATAGATTAAAATGCCGTTAATTTGTTTTATTTCAGATAAGCCAATCAGCCGGAATCGTGGAGGAAGTGAGAGTTCAGAGCGCTCTAACTCACGTTCTATTGCATGCTTTTGGCTAAAAATGTATATATATATTCTTAAAATACATATAAATAAATGATAAAACACTTAAAGTGCTATCTTTTTACTCATCGTCAAAAAAATTCCCTAAAAATGCTTAAAAAGCAGGCCGTCACATGGGTGAACCCCTTTAAAAAAGAAACAAACGATTCTGCATGAAATATGTAACAGAAGAATATATAATATATTTTATGTATTAAAGAGGTTATTCTTTGTAAACCAAAGAGAACGATCAATAATGCAAGAAATTCATATGTAATTATATATCGATCATCACGAGAACTACTTTGTATTTGTTCGTTTCACGTGTTATACGACATTTTTACTTCTCATTTTTTGCTTAACAGATGGCCACATTATTCTGTCAAAAAAATGCTTCGTTTCCCTCTAAATAGAAAGCACCATTTCACTTGTAGTATAATGTAACTTGTCATGTTCCTTAACAAATCTTGAAAGGGAAGAAAACAAACTCAAAATGGTAAAATTACAGATTCTGCAATTGGCAGCGCTAATCAATTTCTTTCTGTTAAGAAATGAGCATATTTATCTCAGAACCGTTGCCAGGGCACTTTTTTTTTGTATCTGAGTGTCAATATGAGAGCAAACAGTTAAGTAAAGAAAAATATTTTTCGACAAACCAATAATTTAGAGTGATTTCAAAGGATTATATTTTGTGTACCCAGGAAAATCTTTCATTATAAAGCGAATTAATTACATCAATACACATGATTTGTAATGAAATTACGACGTCAATTGCCTTCCTGAAAAATTGCCTGTTTGAAAAATCTAACGTAACTAATGGTTTTTATATATCTACATATATTTACGAAAGGCAAAAAGTAATTTTTTTAGCAAGAAGGTATCAAATCCTTAGTAAGAAAAATAGCTAAGAGCAAAGTTTTATTAATGCAAATGCCATGCATTTGGTTCGCAAAATTTCAGCCCAAAAGCCTTCGAAAGAACTAAATAAGAAATAACACGAAAGAAGAAAAGTGTCCATTAAATGGCGCAAAAATTTGAGTCTAATTCAGAGGAAAATAAATTTCACTATACTGTTTCGAATTTTTTTTTTGGAAATAGCATACTGTTAAAAAATTTATTTGCTGACACTTCTTTAAGCTAGTAAATATTTTTTTTGAAAAAAAATAATACTATTATTATTTCAAGATTGAAAAAAAAACTTATTAATTTTTTTTGTATAAATCTTTAAAAATTCTTGAATGGAATATTTTTATTATAGGCAAATGTTTTCAATATTCGTGCAGAAATAAAATCTCATTTTTAACATTCCATAAATCGATAACTAAGAAATTTACTAAAATTGAAGTGCGAGCTAATTTTAAACTGTGAAGTAAGAATAATAGGAGCTTTCTGTTTCAGAAGATAATTAACTACATTTAATTATTCAATTTCGATTAATATAAAAATAAGTATCTCTTGAATTATTAATAATGCAGTCAATTTATGTCTTTATATCTGTTACGATAATATTAAACGTTATTCACAAATCTCTAATTTCTCTTAAGATTTTATACTAGAACATTTAATATGGATAATTACTTATCTTGTTTTTCAAAACTTTTTAAACATTAAGTTGTCTCTTTGAGATAGATGAAAGAAATGGTTTATTAATCCTAAATATGATATTATCTTCAATACGCATATGGCATTTTACCCATTAGATAAATACAAAAAATAGTCACAAAAAGTCAATTACCGTAAAATCGAGCTTGTAACGCGCACCGGTGTATAACGCGCACCCATACTTTCAAGCTGCATTTTTAATTTTTAGGTATGTTCGCCGTATAACGCACACCCAGATTTTTAAGAAGAAATCTGAAATTTTAGTATACAACGTTCTTATGTTTTGAAATCATTTATTCGAGATATTATGCCAGACTTTTGAAATAATAGTATATTTCTAGAACTAAAACACTTTTAGTTCATAAGGTATATCATTTCTTTTAAATAAACAGTATATCGATATGTGTAAAAGTAAAATTTTTTTTAATGCTTATCTATTTTGTTATTTATAAACATGTCGTTTTTATACTCGGCGTATAACGCGCATCCGTATGTTTCGATCTCATTTTTTGGGTTCAAAGTGCGAGTTATACGCCGGATTTTACGGTATATGCTTTTCGAAATGTTTTGATAATCCATTTTGCTTTAAATTCCCCGATTTCTCACATAGTTATACATAATTATTTTTACTATTAAAAAGATTTGTTGGTAAAATCTATTATTGTGTAATTATATTTTAATATATATATATATATATATATATATATATATATATATGCTGGGAGATGTATGCAGGATATAAAAAACAATTTTTTACAAAATAAATAATGAAGGCAATGGTGTAAAAATCCTATTATTAAGAATTAAACATAATTTGAAAGTCTTAAGGAAGGGCTTAAATTACATTGCATAAGGCAATCCAGTCAACTAATTGAATTATGCTAATAATTCACAAGAGAAAAAAAACTGAAGCAAGATTAGTTTTTCAGCAATATTAAAGCTTTTTTTTTACTATCTCAGTTTTTAAATTACCAACAATATATATTGGGTTTTTTTTCGTTGCTTTAATTAACATTTACAATTACATACTCAGGAAATTTAATGAGCTGCTTTTATATTAAATACAAATTTTACGAACAAATTTTCAAGCAATATTAAGGGGTGAGTGGGGCTCACCCTCACAGTGGGGCTGAGTGGTAGCGTAAAACGCTTCTATGCCACAAGTCCGGGGCTCGAATCCCGTGGTGGGCAAGGTCGACTCAGACTTTCATCCCTCCAGTGAGTAAGTACGAAGTTTGTTTGGGAACTAAACACCTGGGGTATCACGTCAGACTTACCAGCTTATCGGAACTTCTGCTCATGCACCTCGGTGCAAAACTGAAATGGGCACAATAGGCCTCAGCCGTCTATGGCCTCTTGTGCCACTGTTTACTATTTATTCAATGTTACAAAGGGATAAACAGTTTTATTTACAGAATTTTTCAAAATATTTCAATAGATTTATTACGAAGCTTCCGAAATATTTATAACTTGTGAAGAAAATTTTTTATGTAAAATGTTTAAAAGATCTAGGCAAAGTAGAAATTTTTTTAACAATGTACTAACAATTGCACTTAAGAAACTAACCTATAATAAGAAAGTATTAAATATTAAAATATAGCTTTAAATGTATACAGTTGGTCCCTGAAAACGTTTCAGCAAAGTTCTTTACATTGGTTTTTGTTTTATAATTTCTGTTTGAAGTGTTTTGGTACAAAAGATAAGAAGAACACAAAAATGTTTCCTGATCTATATAAATATAAAACTGATATAAAAGCTAATACAAATATGCTTTTTTTAAACACAGCTAAACTGGATAAATAAATAACACACATATTTTCTTAGAATAAGGAGTAAGTTTAAAATATAATGTGCTATGAAAAATATTAAAACGACAGCCAATTAATTTAAGGAAAAATTACTTTATATATATATATCACTTCTTAACAAATTATACAATTTTGTGGTATGTTTGATGCATTTGATTGGCCTATTGCTCTTAATAATCTATTTTCTTTGGTTTAAAAAATTCTCTATGTAGAGTAATGTTGAAATAATAAAATGCCCCTGATGATAGGTGCTACAGACTAAATTGAACATTGTATTAAATTTGTTTCCATAAGTTGTTTTTTAATATTATTTCTATCTTTTCTCAAGCAAAAGTAAAAGTAATAACATCTGAAAGTATTGGGAGGGGGAAAGAAAAGAAAAGACATAAATAGCTGCAAAAGAACTAACTTAAGAGAAATAAAAGCCTTAAATTTTCAAAATCTCTTTTCCTCCTTTGAATCGTTGTTTTCTCGAAGTTTCTTGTTTTATATTGTCGAAAACCAACTATTTTCTTTCGAGATCGAAGTATTTCTTTCACAAAAGAAGTCGGGTTTTTCCTTTTCAGTGAAAAACACACAAAAATCACGGGGCTAAATTTATTTCAAGTGTATTATATATATACACTCATGTGAAGAGCTGCATCTAAACAGAATCTAATAACTGGTCTTAGAACAAGTACATAAATTTTCAAGTGAGGAGGAAAAAATACATTAAATATAGTTAATTTATTTATTAAATTATATAAATAAGCCATTTTGTCTCATACATTTTTTTAAAAATGTTGCAAGTTGAATTCCTCATTGTTTTCAAGATAATCTTGAAAGTAAGAAATTTTAAAAATTTTCCGTGTAACATAAAAAGTTAAAATTAAATTATTTTGGAAGACAATAATTTCTTTAATAGAAATAAAATAATATTTTACTCAAAATAGAATTATATTTTTATGATATTTAACCATTTGGAAGCATAATTTGTTGGAGATTTCATGGATTTTCAGGAGACGTCGAATTTAAATGGTGTTGAGAAAGATGGTATATATGATAGATGTTGATTTATACTCGATAAATTCTTCTTTCTGAAGGAATTTGTTGGGTATAAATCGCATGAAGTTAATACTATTCAACTAATTGTGAAAAGAAAGACAAAAAATAAAAAAATATTACTCTTTTGAGCAATATTGAAATAAAAATTGATTTTCGCTGTATTCTTAGCAAAACAAACATCAAACCAAAAATGGCTTGTATTTCAAAACATGGTGGGACAGTTTTTAAACCAATTTTCCAAGCTGAAATTTGATGAAAAATTGTTTAAAACCTTTTCAATTGTTCTCTTTGTGTCTTCTAAATTCAATTATTTCATTTTTATTGGACTTGAAAGTTCTACAAAATCCCCCTTCTCTACTCAACTCTATTTCAAATTTTCGAGACTTGTATATATGTCGTAAAGAGCACTAAAAATACGGCAAGAGTTTCTATTTCTTTAAATTGATTGCACTAAATGATACAATATCTTAGTATTATTGTTATTTTGATACTTTTTATAAAAAAAATTGGGTACTTATACGTGTATTATCGCAACAATCGCCACTCTATTAATAACTCGCCAAGTTGGTGACCCGGATTTCCTAAGTGTCGTATGCGCTGAATTGGCAATCATGGGTTTCGTTTCATATTACGTCGCCAATAGGTTGCGATAATACCTAAGTACCAAAAATTTAACATAATATTTATAATGTATCTACAAATTTTCAAGACTACATACTCCATTTTGTGTAAGGATCTGTACGTATGACGCCATTAAGGATTATGACGTCATACATACGTAAGGTTTTGTACGTCACAATTACTTTTGTACTACCAGTCAGGTAGAGTCGCGATACTCGTGACCAATGTTCAAAATTAAGAGGACTGTCGCCAATAGCTCTCCTGTAGCTTCAAAGGGCTATATTAATAAACAATCAATCAAATTATCATTTACCTGCCAATTTAAATACGAAAATATAATTTAATCTCAGAGAATCGCTTTTAGAAAAGCAGCTTTAAAAATATTCGATAGATTTATATGGCATATACATTATGTAAATCAGAATATAGATAAAGCCTTTTTCATGTATTTATTCTCATTCAGTTATTATTCTGCAATAGAAATTATCTTTGATCAATTTAATTCAAAGCACCAAACCCAAGTATCTTGGATCAAGCCATACAATATCTGGAACCAGAATTCATACAGCGACCACTTTGAGGTAAATTATTCAGGATATGATGACATGTCGTCTAGAACGTCGCAGCAGATTCAATCAAGGGTTACGTATTTCCAAATATTATTTCGTGCATACAATACTCCTCCTTTAGAGAACACGAAGGTCTATCTATTGAAAATCCGGTACTTGCAATATCCGGTTCGGTACCTGATACAGGTGATTGAATGTGGTTCAGAGGAGATGGATTCTAAAGTTTGAACACACATATCAATGGACTGAATAGACTTTGGATCAAAGCATGTTGTTAATATGGTCGAGATGGCAGAAACTTAGTAAGGATGCAAATGAGATGAAAAGAGGGATATTAGTAAATGTTTTCGTAAAATGTTATTATTGGGCATACCGAACATTTTAGATGAGTTTCATCCGGAAAGGCTTTGATGGGTGTCTTTGAGTTAGAGATCAAAAGAACCGATGGTGTTGTTGTGATGGAAAACATGTCTGTAAATTATAAAAGTTTTAAATTAAAAAAAATTATGAAATAATTCACATTTTAGAGATAGAATAAAGCGCAACAGAATAAAAAATAATTAAATGTAAGAAAAACCCCATTAAAATTATCTTATTTTTTAATCAATAAAGGAAAGCTTGCACTCTACACATATTTGTCATATTTATCTAAAAAAAATTCCATTTCATAGAAGTATTTTAAAGAATTTTGAAGAAAAGAAGTAATAACTTTCGACAAATAAATTGGGTTTTCTAGTTTATTTTACTGGTTATAATCATTAATATGTAATTAATAAGATTAATATATTTATGCTAGTATAAT
The DNA here is from genome assembly GCA_019973955.1 of Trichonephila inaurata madagascariensis. Classification (NCBI taxonomy): domain Eukaryota; kingdom Metazoa; phylum Arthropoda; class Arachnida; order Araneae; family Nephilidae; genus Trichonephila; species Trichonephila inaurata. Next base: position 302,481 of record BMAV01001335.1, on the reverse strand, counting down.
TTATATTTACGAATTTTTATTACTTCTACATTTATCTCCAAGTTGTTTTAATTTAACAGACTTTAGTAAAATTCTCATTCTGCAATGGAATTTAAAATAAATATTTGAAATTAAAGATTATTTTCAAAGAATTACAAAAAAAATGAGGTAAAAATATTATTTAAAATAAGTAAATCAAGCAGATTTCTTAAACAAATTCTGTATCTGAAAATCTGTATCTGTGTGTGAATAAATTTAATTAAATTCGTCATAATGAATTCATATTGTAAATATATCCAAAAAATTTTCTCATTAACAAACAATAATTTTAATCATAAAACAATAAATTTAAAACAAACTTTAATGTGACAAAAATTATACATTAAAGAAATTCATTTCTTTATTTCATAAAAAGCCTCACACAATACAAAACCTTTTTTTTTTTGGTATTAGCAATACTCATATTTGAATTTTAAGATGATTAAAAATTATAAATAATATATCAGCTAATTATATTTTACAATGAGATTAAAAGAATGAATATAATATATTTTTAATTTCGTTGAAAAATCCACAAGAGATACGAGAGAACACCAATATTTTTTAAATACATCAAAACAAGATATTTTCTTGTTTTATAGTGAAAAAATTTCGGCAACAAAAACTTGGAAATCGAAACACAATTCAAAAAATTGTATTTATACTAAATGATACTTTACGAGACAACTGCCGTTTTCGGATGCAAACATTTTTAACATTATTTATGAAAAAATATTAAAAAATTTAATAGTATGAGAATGAATAAAATCGTTTATACACCTGATCACACGCATACAATAGTATGTCAAATAAAATCTTTCTCCAATCAATGAAAGATGTTTTTCTACTACTTTAAGGGATGTTTTAAGATTCTTTGAAGGCCAGGGCTCCTATAAAAAAGTAGGCCCTACATGAGATCTTAAAAAGTAGACGTTATATAACACTCATTGTCAAATATTCATTCTGTTGTTCTTTTTGTAAAATGATTTTCTCACAGCTTTCTGGACAACGCAATTTTTTGACATACGATTACGAAAATTACACACACAGCAAAAACAAGGTCTGACCACCGCACACAGCGCATGATCAGGCTGTGGTTCTCTTAAAAAGAATGCGTAGGAGGAAGCAGGAAAAAGCGCGTGGACGAACCACACAGTTATCCTTCCACCAGAATAAATAGTTCACTGGCTTCAACCCAACACGTTCAAACGGTAATTTTAAACAAATAATTCTACACGACTCACTAATATTCGACCACATTAAAATTAACCAGATCATGATTTTGTTATGACAGAATCGAGAACGAAAAGATGCCTCCACCGAGGTCGAAGACCGGGGCTCGGGCCCAGTGGGCCAATGTCTTATGACTTCTCTGACTACGTTATCATTAAGTAAAATGCATAGAAATTTGAGTATTAGAAGCTTATGCAATGCACTAAAGTTTACACTGTATTATTTAATGAATGTTAAGTTTGGGTACTTGAAGCAATACTTTTGGCAGAATCAACTAAACTGCACATAGATTCACTCTAAAACTGTTTGGATTTACATAAAATGATTTTGCCACTGCTTCAATGACTGTAAGCGTTTCAACTGATAACTAAAAAACAAAGTTCTTTTCCGAAAGTGAGTGGTTCAGAACTCCTCCGCAAACGATGAAACCAGCGTTTCCATAGTGGTCAAACTGAGGAAGATCTCTCAGACCCACGATGTCCACCTTCACACAGTGGATACCCTCACATGCTAACATTAGAGGTCATGAGATCGTCTGGCCAAAGAGTGTAGTGAGAATGAAACGGCTACTGGTACTTCGTTCATTTATCAAGAATTGCAAGATCGTGATGCAAGATCTGAACTAAATTTAATACGGCGTATTCTATATTAGCATCACTGGCACATCAGGAATATCCCCTTGTTTTTTACTGGAAATGTGTTAGTGACCGTAATGTGACCGTAGCTTTCAGACTTCTCTGGCTAGACTAACAAATGGCCACTTGAAATGTTTTTCCTTTGAAAGAGGCAGAAAAATCTACCCTACTTGTAAGAAATGCTGTGACCATTCAGCTTCAGCGGATCACATTCTGAGAGGCATCGGACTTTCTAAGGGGAACTTAACATCCGATCCTCTTATTATTATAGATTTTTTGGTGGTCAATAACTTTCTAGAGCTTATCTGACATATGTCAGATACTTCAAGGATAAAAAACAACAACAGTGGTTCCGAATAGTTTAATACAATGTGAAAATCAAGAGCATAATTGACCGCAACAAAAGGGGATTGTCAGAAATGAAACATATTACTAAACACACGAAAAGAAGAGAAGAATTTCATTCCAAATAAGCGAAATAGTTTATTCGTGATGGAAATTTATGCTATTTCCCGGTATTTTTTTATATCGAATTACAAATGGTTTACTAAAATGTATAGAATGTCCACAAATTTAAAAGTATTTATATAAATTCACTTTTAATGACTTTCCCTGATTATCTTGAATAAATAATTAAATTGTTTCCATTCATTTCAACAGGACAATTTTAAAAATTACTCTAGCAAGCATTTCATCCAATTTTTACTTTCACATTACTTTAATTCATTACAATTTGAATATACGTATTGAACTCAATTTCTAAGAGACAACTATGAAGCTCATGAATAAATCAAGAGCTCTCTCTCTCTCAGTTAAAGCGGAGTTATACTCACGAGTTTGGACGTTTTGTCACGTTTATTTATAGATTATTGGAAAATCAGTAAAGCGAAGTGAATTCTCGGTCAAATGACCACCGAAATGTGTAGGAGAATTTTCAATCAAATAGATTTGCGTCGCAATAATGCATTTATTGAGAGACTCGATTGTGACGCTGGTGAAATAGAATTAATAATAAGAGTAATTGCATAATCGAAATTAAATCTTATTGAATGTAGAACTGAGTCGATTATCGTCACATATATTATTACTTAGAACATAGATTCGTACTTTAGAATCAGTAATACTTGTGTTAGAAATAATAGGATCCTGTTTTGCTTTTATTAAAATATCAAAGATAAAAATAAAACGCAGTGGAATCTTTTTTTATGTCATATGTTTTATTATAGAGCACAAATCATCTTTTACATCATTTTGTGCATTCATTAATAGCATTTACCCCCCGTGTTATTTAGATTGTAAATTTTGTATGTCTGCTAACATTTACTGTGCGTTTATGTACATATATATTAGTTTGTACGTGTGTGTGCATATGTATATATATGTATATGTATGTATGCATATGTATATATATGTATATGTATGTATGCATATGTATATATATGTATATGTATGTATGCATATGTATATGTATATGTATATGTCAGGCCCCAGACCTGCTGGTAAAATGAGGAAGGCATCATCTTTAAATTACTTCTTTATTTTGCTTCAATCAAATAAAATCCAACATGACGGCCCTTTGGCGCGCAACCGAGTAGAACAATAAATAACACTTCGGCGAGGAGTCACCAGCTAAGCCTTTTCGAGTATGAGTTCTCCCTCTTTAAATAGGCTTATTTACCCACAAATCCATACACGATGGTAAAGAGTTCGCTCTATTTTTCATTATTACTCACTTAATTTTGAAGCTAAACTTTTCAAACCTGGCATATATGTATATGTATATGTATTTATATGTATATGCATATGTATATGTATTTATATGTATATGTATATGCATATGTATATGTATATGCATATGTATATGTATGTGCTTTATGTATTTGCATTTTGAAATCTTGTTATGATCATGTTTCCTAATCTTCCCCATTTTATAATTTTAATTGCTGAATGTCTCCGTTTGCAAGTGAGCAATTTTGTATTTTGTTCTGTATTCATTGTATTTGTATCCATTCTTGGTTCTTTTCCTCTTTTGATTCTGATTTGTGCCTGAATCCTTCTATTTGATGGATCTCCTACCATAATGGATTTAGTATTAACTTACGTTTGTAAGCCATGTGTTATGCCTGTCGGCACACAAAAAGTCTACCTGGAGTCTCAAAGAAAAAAAATCTTGAATTCAATTGCAGGAGCATTAACCGAAATAGTAAGTAGACTTCATTGTTGATTGTTTTCACCTTGTGTGAGTCTGTGTGTGACTATTGTAAAGCTTAGTCAGAATAACTATTGCAATTGGCGATTATTTATCCATACCAACTGATGAGACCGACACCTAAGCATTAACATTCACACCATGGGGACGTAAATTCTTTGGACTCTGTTATATTTCATATATCTTAGTTCTTAATACACTACGCTATTTATTCAGAGTTATCGAAATTAGTTCTATCCATTAATATAAGGATACCAAAAATTATAAGATTATTAAGTTGTTTGTTTATTAATATATATATATATATATTACAATATATAAGCTAACTGTTAATTGGTTCGTGTGTGTGCTGGTTCTGCAGTCTAAACCTAATTCAATAACTGCAGTTTACAATGAAACAGTTTACTGTGAAAAAAGTATTTATAAATATATTTTGGATCTGTTAACTTTTCAATTGTCCTGAAGTGAAATGTGTATAAGTTCTCAGTGCATGATTATTTTTGAAAAGCAAGAACATTTGGCAATATTAAAAATTAAGAAAAAATCTAAACAAAATAAAGAGATAAAAAAAGTATGTTAAATAAATGTTTTGTAGAGACATATTTCGGTTATTGACAAAGTACCACATAAAACCTGTCTGAATAAAAACTTTGCTGTTTATTTGTTTTTGACTATTAATTGCTTGTTAATAAACAAGATAGCACCCTGTTGACAACTGACGACCCATTTAGATTTATAACCAAGTAACTACGAAGACTGTGAGTGAGATAGTTCAGATACTACGTGCAAAATATGGAATTTAGGGCCAATTCTTTTTAAGGTGTAAATATCTTTCACAATCTAAACTGAGGCGTTGGGCCCTTAACAATTTTGCCTCGAATCACGTATTTTGAATAATCTATTTTGAATTCAAATTATTTCAGGGAGAAAATTGTGCAAATACGTACATTTCAAAATTAACTCTTTAGTACATAAGAGAAAGGATCTTAGAAATTGCTTCTTTTTGTATTCTTCCCTCCAATTGTCTCCTAGAGTTAACTTTTACTTACGACCAAATCTAGCAGTATTTTACTTTATTGCCATATAGTTCTTTCGCATAATTCGTTCATGTTCCAGATTAAATAGCTCCCCATTACAAGATAAAATAATAAATTAAACATTTATACATAAATCATTAAATGTAAAAAGGTCAAATAAATTGTTCAGTCAATAATCACCACTTCATTCCACAAGCATTCAAAAATGCGTGTGGTCCAACGAAGCCACGATTACTCGCTAAGCCACTGTCATCATTTTAAAAGCTTCAGTACAGAAATTTGACGTCCAAGTCCAACAAAGTGTCAGGATTACGAATGAGAAATTCTGCCAGAAACAGGATCCCCTTGATTAACTGCAAAAAGCTTGTAAAGACCTTCACAACAGCGACACTACTAGTGACATCTAAGTGCCATTAAAAAGGATGGAATATCTTGTCTGCAAGGAATAAAACAAAAAGAGACAGATTTAGGCAGATGTCCAACACACAGCGGAGAAGAATGTCTGTGGCAGATGTAGGTTAGTGTCAAGACATGACAATGGTGGTTCGAGATTCTTTTTTCCTTCCGGTGACGGATATTTAGAAGTGTGAGTAATTTAAAGGAGTCAGAGGAAAATAATTTGGATTATATTACGCTTTAAATAAGCCTCATTTGTATTTTTACTTAATTATTTTTATATCTCGTTAAACTGTATTGTAAAAGAAATGCTAAAGTTATCTTGTTACATAATTTGAAAACTTCAGTTTTTCTTTAGAATGGAACTAATAGATACATTTTTGTTGTAATTTTCTATTTTACACACATACGCAATTAGTTTTCAGGAATATAAATGCAAGCTTCTAAAACTGCTCTTCATGTTTCGCAAATAATGGATGATGTTTGTAACAGAGATTAAACAAAAGGCTCAAGACTTGATTATCCATTAAGTTGGCCCAAATTTTGTTTCACGAGATATATTGGCAATGCACCAAGTAGTATAACAGCATTTTAAGTGACGATGCGATCTCAACTACTCTTGATCCATTACCATTAAAGATCTTCATTTTTAATTCGATATGGCAAATAGCGTTTGTGTATAGTTTCAAGGTTACTCCATAGAGATTATAAAAGGCAAGAGAAGTTATTATGATGATAAAAAGAGAATGTAATAAGATAGCAAAAATAAATTCTTTTATAATTACTTCTATAATTAAATCACAAATGAATTTTTAATCCTCTGTCCTTCGATTTAGCTTTTCCCTGCCTTTTCTAACTTATTTTTATTTCCTTAATGCTCTCAGATCACTTTAGTAAGTATTCCAACATTTCTTAATTTGCTTTTCTGTATTAATGAAGGCACTTAATGATGTACTTAAGTTGCTCATCAACATACGGATATTAGTTCTTTTTTCCTCGATTGCTGTTTAATTTTTAATATTTATAATTTACTTAATATATTATTAATGAGTTAAGGAACTGTCTGTCACGTCTGTATCCAACAGAAAAATATGCTCCTTTATGATAGCAGCTTAACAGAGCTAAAATACTTCCTTTTCAGAATACAATATTTAGTTATTCATGATTTGTGACATTTGGAACTGCTATTCCAAATCCTCGACCTAAATGCGCGAGTTTTATTACGAAAACATCGAAGATTAGATCCTACCAGAATGAATTAAGCCATTTACCAGCAGACATACTCAAAAATTAATTATGAATGGTCTATTTTTATAATTATTTCTACAATTACTTTATTTAACTTTTCATAAAGGTTTAGTTTTAAAACAGCTTAGTTTACTTCTTTGAAATGATAATCTTAAATATTCTATTTTTTGCAATTTGTGAAACTATAAAAAAATTTGGTAACCAACTGTAGTTAACAGTATAAAAATTGATAAATCTAGAACCTCTAGAATATTCTAATTAATAATTTAACTTCAGTTAGAAACAACTGCTAGAAAAATGAATTATATTTTTGAATTTACTAAATGGTAGTTGGAATGCTTCCTTTATGCTTAAAAATGGCTAAAAACACACAAGAAAAACTTTTCAGAAAGGCTCTAAAAATTAGAGAAATTATTTAAAATTTTAAAAAGCAAATGACAGAAAATAGTAAATGTAATATCTAATTCATCAAGTAACCATGCGCAGTAATTAAACGCTTGCTAATAATGCATATGAAGCATCACTGAGAAAGATATATCATTCAAATGCAGCATCTGTTAATAACGGTAATAAATGCCGATATGCATGGATATTTGGATTAAAATATATATTAGAAATTAAAACAGACGTGCCATAGTGTATCAAATTATCAAATGATTTTTAATGGAATGATTATTAAGCATCTCGGTAAGCAGATACATTAAGACATTACTTAAATGAAACTTTTAAGTATACAGTGTGCACGTTGTCATAACAATAATTTGTGAGCGACTACAGGTATAGTCATAAAATTGCGGTCAAAGTGTAGTAAAGTTGCCATGCGCTGCAAAAAAATCATTACAGCGCCACCAGTCGGATAAATTTGTAATTAGCGTTCTTATCTCAAAAAATGTACGAGATATCAGAAAAAAGTCAATTACAAAGTTATTCAGCATCATTAATTTAGTAAAACAAGAAATTTTCCGTTAAATAATATTAAAAATAGAAGGCATTAACAACCTTTTTTTCTGCTGGGCCGGCTATCACGCTGTCTATTCACGGCGGCTATTTCAAGCTGGCCGCATACATATGTTAATTATTTAACGCGGGCCGTAACATGAGGATAAATGGGGAGAAATGCTTTAAGTCCAAGATAATATTGGAAATTTAAAATGTACAACATTAATCAAAATATTATAACTCCTGTTTTTCTTTTTTGAATTATTATTTTTTTATATTTTTTATTTTTGTCACTAACACTAAATTGGAAGCAATTAAGAAACACTCCTTCACAGTTTCTGCATCAATAAATGGTTTCATATGATTACCAATAATATAACAAACTTTATAGGATGTCTCTGTTACAGCTGTGATCTTACCACAGACAAAACAATTTGTTGCTGTTGCAGATTACTCAAGAAAGCCTTTTTATCACCTATTGAAAGAGATTTTGGACGAAAAGTCATTGAATGATTCCTGTTTATTGGTATTTTTTAAATACAGCACTTTCGTGACCATTTAAACAATTACTGATTCATGTTTGTTTTTCACTACAATATAGTCAACCTCCCATTCGTCTTGAAACGATCTATTTTCTTCGAATATTTTTCACTTGCAAGATATGAAAGATAGTTAAAAATTAGCTCCACCCATAGAATTGTCGCTACTCCACTGTTGTCTGTTACCACTAACCATAAATGTTCCAAATTGAAAAAGAATATCAATTCGCACCCGTACGACACTGACAGCAAAAAGCAAAATTGAGATATTTGATTTCTTGATAAAGAGAATTTCCCATAAAAATTTCAGTACAATGTTCTTAAATAAGTAAATTTCTCAGAGCAATGGTCCATGACCGGGCCACTTAAAAAGGCTCGCTGGGCCGCAGGTTGAGTAATGATGCATTAGATACACATTTATTTGATTCGTAACTCCCAGTAAGAAAAGAGAAAATGTCACACTCGTGACGTAGTGCAACTTTATTACGAACCATTTGGAGGTTCAACTAACGCTTCTTACCGACATCATATGAACGCATGAGTCATGTTTTGCGCATAATGTTATGCACAATAAGCAGAACATTCGTTTCTGGTCACTGGATAAACTTAGATGTGCTGTCAAAGTTCGAAAGCAAATTCGCTGGTCGATAAATATCTGGTGCGGAATATTCAAAAACAGACTGATTGCCCTGTATTTTACAACATGTTAACAACGTGATCCTGATACTAGTTATTACTGAAGGTCGTACTTACCCATTTTCTTGAGGATCTGCCGTTGAGTGACCTCAGGAGTCCAAGGTTGCAATACGTCGATGCCCCACCGCACAAGGCATCACGTGTCGCACAGTAGATTTGGGATGCATTTCAGCAAAAAGTCATACGATATAATAGTTGTGTTGAATGGCCTATACTCGGTTACCTAATCTGAATCCAATGAACTTTTTTTCATGGGGAAACATCAAAACAGAGTGTATTCAACCCATCCACCAACACTGAAGGGACTTCGAAACTGTATTATGAATGCTTGTGCTAACGTGTTACGAGCCATGTTGAAGAAAGTGCGGCGGGAAATGCAAACCCGTGAACAGGTTGCTGTAGGACACTGTTTTGATCAGAACAGATGTATAAGTGTTATTTCTGGAAAGTGCAGTTTTGTTCAACGCGATCAAACACATGTGTACTTTGTGCATTTCATTTGCAACATTTGTGAGCGCAAGATGTTTTTTTAAATAAATCGATGATGCTCAACAACTTTCTAATAAAGTTTTTTTTCGTATCTTGTAATGTTTTCGAAACAAGAACAATAACTCCAAATTTATCTGCCAGGTGACGCTGTAAGCAGTTTTTTTATGCAGTGCATTGCACAACCTTACTATACCTAGACCCCAATTTTATAACTATAGGTCTTGCCGTTCAAAAATTATTGGGGGTGAAAAGGACTTAATATTGTATATAATTTTCAAATATAATTTCATAAGAAATACATGTGAGGAAATCATTTTTGGGTACAAGAATTTTTAAAACTATGTATTAATTATTTATGATTGCTTTCTTCTTTAGATTACCCCATAAAATATTTTTTTAAGATTTAAAACAAAATTTCAAATTAAGATTTCAAAATTTTATATCATTACTTTTATTTGTTCAATCACATAAATCTGTTTTTGATGCCCTATCCAAAACCAATGTTTAAGGTGTCTATATCTAGGCCCATATTAAAAAAAAAAGGTATATTTTTATTTTCACATAATGGATATATTAATGGCTTAACTATCTCCAAATGAAAAACATTAAAATATGAATTTTTTATTTAAAATCACATAATCGAGATTATATTATAATATGTTTATAATTTCCCTGCAAAATTTACAGTTTTATTAACTACAGAAAGGAAATATTTTCTTAAAAGGTAAAGTGAAGAAAATCTCGTTTTTCAATTGAATCTCTCAATACACTGAATCAATATGTAAAAAAAAAACACTTCTGAATATTAACTTGTTCACCTTTTAGAGTAAACTAAAAATTCAATAAATAAGACATAACAACAATATATTCACCAAAAAAACATCATTAATATTGTATACATAGAATAAAAACATTTTCTTTCTACTTTCAACATGGAACAATTTGAAATATTCCATTCAAATTTTGCTATGGATAGTTGAGTTATAGGTGTTTTTTCTTTACTTTAAATGAAATATGAAGAAGAAACTGACAATTCAACGATTGTTCGTTGAAAAATAATGATTGATATCACCAGGTTCTTATCGCAGAAGTCCACCATGCTGTTGGAAGAATTCGAAACAACTCTAGCTGAAAAGAAAAACTTTATATTTTGCAATGCAAGCTATATTTTATGAATCTATAGCCTTTTCACTGCAGTATAAAAAAGAATATTTGTACGTATAGAAATCCCTATATTGTTTAGTAAAATACTAAGAAAAATAGAGTAACACAAAGAAATAGTTGGAATTTGAAATGTAAGCATTTATATATTTTTTGAAATTCTTTAATGTTATAAGAAATGCATCTAAAATGTTTTAGAAGCTTTCATAAAGCTGGATTATACAAAGAGTGAGTGAGTGAATATTAACGTCGCACTGTTCAGCTACACGAGGGTATTTGGTGACGGACCACGTAATTCTGAACCATGGTCAAGTGGCGTGGACGGCACCTGAGCTGGCACTTCCCTCTCCTAACTACCACACCAACGAGAGGACGTTTGAGCTCTTGACAGATTTAACGTGCATCGCTCCCCTACAAGGCGGGTCTTTGGTACGGGGTTCGAACTCGTGACATGCCAGCCACGATCCGATACCTTAGCCACTCGGCTACAGCGGCCACTAGATTATACAAAATTATAAACTAACAAACATAAATAGTTTGGAATTCATTTAAGCAACTGAAATGAATGAATTGATTGAAATATAAAACAAAATTTGTGTAAAATACAATGATCAAGTTCAGGAAACCTTATTTTTTAAGTAATACATGGTAATAATGTTTAATCAATAATTAATCTTTGTGACAAAAACTGCTATTTCTTATTGATTCGTGTTAGTTATAATTGTTTCGCAGTACAATTTTCACTGTTCTCCTTCAAGCCGAGTATGAGGGGTTGCCTAGTGGTCATGGTAACGGATTTGTAACGGGTGTGTCATGAGCTTGAGATCTTATGTCCCTGAAGATCCACCTTGTAGAGGAAGCTGATGCGCTTTAAATCTTTGGAGGCTCGAAGTCCTCCCGTAGGCGTAGTGTAGGATTTCGGAGAGGGGTTTCCAGCTCAGGTGTCATTTGGCCATGGTTTGAAATTATGAGGTCCATCCATCGTCTGTAGCGAACATGCTGATAAAAGGAGGGGGATTTCTAAAATGAATCATCTTCCTTCTGATGATGACTTATTTTTTTCTGAAACTGGAGAATTTAAGAGGAAAAAGTGTCAACACAGGAAGTGGTGGCATAAGCTGAAAAAATGAATTTAAAAAACAAACACCATTTTTTTAAAATGTTTACTGACTTTTTTTTCTTTTTCTATTTTTTTTTTCGTCTTTGAGTTTGTATGGTGCATTTGTATTGGATATTTTTTATTATTTTTGATGTATTAACAAGAATTCTCGAGTGATGCATATTCTTATAATAATCGTGTTTACAATGGACGTAAATTAATACTACAAACAGACTATAGAAGTATTTTATATTAAGAGTAAATATCACATAAACAAGAACGAACAGTTTAAATTTAAGTTCTAATAATCTGTCCTTATTAAGCACATTTTTTAACGGTACGATACTTATCAGAGATTAAAATGTCTTTTTAGTCAGTATCCCAGAAAAAAAAATCATTCTCGTTATTTTGAGAATTTCAGTAACGAATCATATCCACACTTCTTCGTAAAGTTTCTCAAAAATCCAATTCGAAGCCTGGAACAATCAATCTCCTCCAATACTAAAATTCTACGGTTATTTCTCTTTTAAGCGAAGCACACCGTCTTTTATTAGCACCTGCCATAAAATCCCAGCGATTGTATTAAGCCTAGCGAAAATGGCGAAGTAAGTTCGCAGCTTTCCGCCATTTTCGACGTTGATCTTCGTCTAAAATAACAAGAGCCATTCGTTCCGAAAACAGAATTGTAGCAAATTATTTACTTTTGCCTTAAGCGTTCTGGAGTAAAGACTACACAGAAGGGGGAACAAAGTTGGCAATACACTAGGGAATAACTTTCTAGAATATTTTCCTTTCCTTCCCTTTCTTTTTTCAAATCTTTCATCGTTATATCAAAAACATGCTAGATGAAATATTATTTTAGAAAGATTAAATTAAATTTGAAGAAGAGAGAGATAGTAATACTGCAAGGTGACTGTGGAGAAATATATCGAGTTTTAAAAAAAGGAAGTAATTTTTGTTTCGTCGGTTTTAATTTAAAATGAATATATATTTAATTATGATCGTTTTTTGTTTAATGTTCTTACTTTTTAAAGCTACAAAGTGCTTGATATAATTCATTCTTTTTATTCTTTTTAATAACATTTTGAACTTTTTTTTTAAATAACAAGATAATTCTCCGAACGGAAAAAAAAACATCTGTCATTTAAAATTTTTAGGATCATATTTTTTATAAAATAAAACGCAAGTATGTTATGTATATTGTTTTAAATGAACTGCCTTTGTGTTTTTAAAAAGTATTTACTCAGGTTTTCTCAATTAGATAATAACGATAACACATTCTTTTCACTATCGCTTACCTATTGGTGGAAGTAGCAAATGAACTGATTTACTTGCACAGCTAATCTGAAGAGTTTTTTATGTGTTTACCAACACAACAGAAAACGGAGTTTACGACTCAGAAGAAATCTTGAACGATATGTGAGACATTCCATGTGAAAGATTGGGAAAGGAAACCTTTAAAGATTGATGACAGAACGATCGCTGGTTTGAAAAGAAATTCTACAGCACACTGACAGGTTAAACACGTACTATTTCCTCGAAAAGAAAAAAAAAAAGAGAAGAAAACGGATTTCGGGAGAATGAAGGGTATGGACAGAAAGAAATCATTGGGCCTATTTTTTCCAGTAAACAGTTTTCGGGAGATAAAAACATTGCTGCAAGAGAACTGCCATCAATTTCGGAAGCACTTCTTCATAGTTGTCCTTCAACATGCCAATCAGAATGAAAGTCTTTTGTTTGCTGAAACAATTGCTTTGATAACTATTACGAAAATTTGCTCTAAGGAATACAAAAATCTGAATTTAATGTAGAATATTTTTTATGAAAGGTATGTCGAGATTATAATTTGTCAAACAAATTATTTAAAAATAATAAATTCATTAGTCTTTTGTATATATAATCATATACTAAATATGAATAAATCTAATAAAGTAAAGCAATAAATAGAAATAAAAAGAAAGAATGGATAAAAAATAAGATAGCCTCAGTAGTATAATAGCAAATTCTTGGTAGTATGATAGCAAACTCTTCGTAGTATAATAGCAAATTCTTGGTAGTATGATAGCAAACTCTTCGTAGTATAATAGCAATCTTTTAGGAACCTAGACTGTGCAAGGTTAAACACAGTTTTAAGACGAGTCACAACCTTTCCCTTTAATTGCCTATACTACTGGGCTGCGAGGACAAGAAAATTGTGTAAGAATAAGATTGCGTGTTAATACTATAGATAAAGAATAACTAGGGAGTTATAGAAAACTAAGAAAAATGAACATAAAGGCTTGAAATTATGCATACAAGACTATTGATGTTGTAAATGATGTATTGATATTGCTCATTTAATATACATGTTTTTGGACGAAAGAAGGACCACTAAAAATACTAGAAGTAAAGTGATCTGAATACTCGTTCGAAATTCTGATTGTTAGCACAATAAATGAACTTTTATGGATTTTAACTATCAAGAAAGTATTGATTATGTACAAAGAAAATAAATCGATTAATTTTAAAGAGTAGAACCATTGGAATGTTAGAAAGTAAATGATCATATAACAGAAGCTTTTATGTTCCATATAGTATAATTTCCAAACTATGGAAACGGTACGAAACCATTGGAATTTTTCATAGACAATTTGTAATAGATAAGAGCAGCCTTAACTCGACAAAACCATTTTCCTTCCGTAACCCAGCTATATAACCAGACGACGTGTGCTAGCTTGTTAATTTCGGAGCCCACTTCAACCACGGAAACAATATTTCCAGGCAAAAGTTTACAAAAGATTTAGTGGGAGAGGACTGCATGTCAAACGTGTTTGCGTGTCATCAAATTGTGTGTAAAAGAAAGTTTATTTGTGATGGGCTTGAGAACATGGGAATTAGATGGGGCGATGTGATGTTTTCCTTTGAATCACGATTCAATTTACAGAGGGAATTTTAGCTCTGTGTAATCTGGAGAACACATCATGGAAATTCTAATGAAAGAAAACATTAGAAAACGTTGCACATTTTGAAAACATTACATTCTGAACATATTTCATTCAATGGGAACATATAGATCAAAAAACTAAATCAGCATCGTTTTGATGGCAATTTGGTAAGTGTGGGTACTATGTCTGCTGAACACTCGGAACTTCACATTTTTGGACAACAGAGCAAGGTACAATGATGAGGCTATGGAAACTCATGTTCGTCTTTTTTTGAGGTACTACGGGTCCCCTGTTTTTATTTATGGATGGCAACGCGATGCTACATCGTTTTCAACTCAAAGAGGAATTGATTGAAGTAAAGGTATTATGCACATGCAATGCTCAATAAAAACTCCTGAGATTAAAATTTGATTGAGACTGTTTTGAGCGTACTTGTATAAAAGGTTTCAGATAGTAAGCCTTTATCAATTAACATTTTGTTGTGTTTAAATCATTCTGCAGCAGGAGTTGCGGAATCTGTCATCAAAACTGATCAAAATTTTCATTAAAATTGATCCAGATTCTCATTACACATCGCTGTAATGCTTATAAAGCAGTAAGAGGGCTCATACTTCTTAAAACTAACTTCAGCATATTCTGTTTTCTTTTATTGCAGCGACAGACGAACTTTTTTCCTTTTCTCTATTTTGAGTCATTTACTTAAATCATGTAATTTATTTTAGTAGGCATTCAATCTGTTCCCTTAATTTGTAATATTTTCTAATAAAATATGAAAAATTTCAATCCCTTCTGCAATTTTCCACACATACATAATACAAAATAACTCTGTTCTTAACTTCTGGACATGTATATTACATTTCACTGATTGTTATATATATATAAATCACTAAAATGTAATAAAAGTAATTCAGCATATTAGTACTTATTTGCAAATTCATGCAAAAATACAACAATTTATCATCTTCTATTGAATCATAGTCATCTTTGTTAAGAACACTTTGCCGTAGGAAGCCATTCATCCAATTTTGTGATATCTTTAATTATTCTAGAGATTAGCTGTGATATCATTAAAAGGATTATATGAAAATTAGGCCTACAAAAAACAAGAATATCCCTATATCTTTGCTCTTCTGTCAAAAATTCATTCACAGATGACGTATTCCAAATAATAGTTATTTGCATTTGCCTCGTTCACCTGTTGACAAAAGTAATAATCCCATTGTTATTTTCAGATTGTTCGAAAATCCACTGTCTTTGCTTGCTGAAAATTGTAAGATTCTTATTCTATTTTGTTTCACTATTTTTTTCTTGATCGAAAATCTTTGGAATATTCTAGAATTCTTTTCTTATACAGGAAGGAATCTTTGGAAGCTTCTACAACTTTTTCATGTACTCAATGGAATAGTTCTTTCTTGCATTCTTCTTCTATTTTTGAGGATTAATGTATTATGCCTATCTGGAATTTATTATTCTTGGAAAATGTGACGTATTAAATACCGAAGATTTTTATCAGTTGAAGTCACATCTATCGTTTATGAAATTTATCAAGGTGTTTCTTTTAATTTTTGATTGGTTATTTGGCAAGGACAGGTGACCGTTTCGTCGACAATCTTAGCTAGAGATTTTTTAGGGGATAGGACATATTGGGAGCTTCTAGGATAATCACAGTAGGGCAAGTCTCTGATTAAGTCTTACATTCAGAAAAGCACGGGAAAGCGTTTTCCGGCATTTTCTTTCTTTTTTTTTTTATGACTATTGATATTTTCTCTTTTTTGCATCTAATATTATGCAACCTTTACAGTTATATTTTCAGTGTTGGAAGACTGAGTACTCTTGGAAAACCGTCCCAAATTCGAAATTAAGTTTTAGACTTAAGCAATACAATTATGATGATGCTGTTTTCATGCTTCTTTTTTGTACAAATCTGTGAGTTATATAGAGTATATGTATACAGCAAGAAATGTATCCAATTTGCAAAAAAATATCAATATAAAAGAATTGAAATATAGTTTACTGTTACAAAAAAAAAAAAAAATTCGAAAATTTATCAATTAGTATTTTGCTTTTCAAGAACAGAGTTTTGTTTTTTCAGGTATTTTTAATAAATTTAATTTAAATGATGAATGAGCTCTATAGTGGCTTTTATCGACTTACAAATGAAGATATATGTTCTAAATTTTTAAAAGTTAGTTTTTTGCAAAATGATATGCTGTTACATTTTTAAAGTAGATAAATGCATGGCAACTATTTGTGTTTTTAGGAAGCTTTTTTCATCTTTTTTTTTATTTTTCCTTCGTTTTATAATGTATGTTTATTCAATAGAAGTATAGATTTTTACAAAAAGAATTTCAAAGAAAATATTGATTTCATCGAGCTTTATAAATATATTCCTAATTTTTAAAATAAAAAACTTAGATTTTAATGTTTAGCTAATTTACAGTTTTATGTAAATATTTAAAAAAAGGCACAAAATTTAATACGCTGCTATTTATAAAAAATTTTCATTAAAATAAAGCAAAAAAGAGCCTTTCCTTCTTTTTAAAAATATTTCCAATTTATTTTTCCCTCAATAGTCCTATCCATAAATCATATTAAATTATACGCAAAAGCTATAGAGAAATCTAAAACAAATTATTTAATGCCTTTAATATATTATTTTGTATTTTATGAAACAGAGTTTTTTCTTTATGTACAAAACAGATTTTAATAGATTATTTTAAATGCAATCTTAAGAAAATTAGTTTGTGAATCACACTATATATATATTGCGTAAATGGATTTCATAAAATAAACTGAACTTGAAAGAAAAGCTTTTGTGTGATATTGTGGAACTAAACGTATTTATTTTTGGGGTTTATTTTGCATTTTTTCAGACCAAAAATTACTAATATTCAAAAACCCAGCAATCCCTTGCCTTTTTTATTACAAGAACATAAAAGTACTCATAAACTCTTTTGCATTTTAATCAGATATTTTTTTTGTAATGAATGCAATATGAGAGATAAGCAGATTCACTTGTTTAAGGTCCTGGACATTTTCATTACGTCGGAGATCTTTTTTATACATATTATCCAAGTTTGTGTGATTCACGTTTTTTTTTATTATATATATTAGCGAAAAAGCAACATTAAGGAAATGTTACAAAAAGCTTTAATAATATTTAAATGAAGTAATTTTTAATATAAAAATCTTCGAAGTATAAAAATTTATATCAGAAAAACCAAGAATAAGAAAAAAATGTATTGAATGCGATTATTTTTAAGATTAAAGCATTTCGCACCACAAAAATAAATTTCAATTTCCTCCCTATTATACGCTTAAAAAACTGCGCAAATTAATGCAAGCAAAAATTATACTTCAGAGATATATCTTTTGAAAAGTTCTATTCAAAGACATGGGGTTTAATAAAAAGGGACGATGCCTCAAGGGATTTCTATCATATCTCCAATTACGAAAACTGTAATCCTACTTTTAAAAATGCAAACGCAAACACTTTTCATTTAAGCTTTCGTAATGCTTTTAAATTGATCTTGAGAAGTAAAAAAATTAGGCATTAGAAATGAATGGAAAATAAAAAAAATGTGCAGTATTTTTCATTGGGAAAGTATAATAGATTTGATGTTCGGAATATATTGAGTAGAGTTTAATAAACCAGTCATTATATTATTATTTATTTATTTTTGTGGAAACAACTAGTGAAAAGAGAACTTTTTGCATTGAAATACGAAATATAATTTAATAGTTACGATATAAAAATAATTATATTCCCATAAATTTGTTAACCAAATAGGGAGTATTTTTTAATCCTGATTTTTTAATGTAAATGATTTTCAAGGGCACCAATCTGCAGCCGAATAAAAAATAAAAGGGGAAATTTTTTTAAAAATGAATTTAAAAAAAGGAATTATGTTTTGCTTTATAACAAAATTATTTTAATTTAATTTGTAAAAATAACAACTGTTTGAACATTAAAAATTTTTTGAAAAAAAAAATTTTAAAAAAAATTTTGAAAAAGGGGTTCCATTATATAAAAGGGAATTTTTCTTTTAATTAGGTGAAAAAGGATCGCTTAAACTTTTTGAACTAAATTTTTTGGGGGGTAAGGGAAGCCATTTTGAACCCAAAGAAAATTTATTTGTTCGCCCAATAAGCCCTTTCAATTAATAACAATAAAAATTTACCAAACTCCGTTAGGCGCTTGGATCTCTCAGATGCATAGCAAAAATAATTTTGGTGCTGCCACCACATGGTGGGTTGGGGAACACACCCCTCCTTCTTCTATCTGCCTTTCGTCACTCGCCCTAGGATTCAGTGTCAAGGACGAGGGCAATTTCTTTATATTTTTGACGCAGGGGCCATTGAATTTGATAGATGCAGCGCGCCCAACATCGTCAGTTTTTATGACTTTGTACTATTTCGTTATTTTGATTTTTTTCCCTTGCAAAATAATGCAGTTTTCAGTTTTATACTAAAATAGTTCATAACAAGTATTTTGTAACTTCTGAATGACGGGTTTTCTTTGCTGGCTGCTGGGATGCACCCGAAAGATGCCGCGTGCTTTGCTCCGACTGTATTTTATTCAATCCTCATAATATAGGTGGACTGAACTCCCAAAAAAATCTATATGATATTCAAAATCATTCAGATCTTCGTGCACATTTTGGAAAACTAAGTCAAGAACTTTTGAAAGAGCCCTGAAAAAGACTTTGAGTAACATTAACATCTTCGTTCTTTTTGGGATCAGGATTGAAGAAATACCCAAATGCAACCCCAATTCAAATAGAAAAAAAAAAAAAAAGATAAACATCACCAGAAACTTAAAAGGGTATACTGTACTCTTGTCAAACCTAAAAAAAAAGATTATTAAATTTTTGTAATGTTTTAACGTATAAAATCTTATCCCTTGAACATTGAAAAGTAAAATTGGAAGACGCAAAAGGCATCTTAAAATCAAACAGTGGTGGAAGTGAAAAATTAAAATTTTTTGATGTTTTCGTTTAAATTTTCAATTTATAAATTTTTTAAATTTTTTTATGTCAAATATCCCTAATAAAATGATTAAATCATCTTCAAACTGTATGAGGTGATATTGAAGCTGTGCGCCTATGGTGGAACTTTTTAAGCGGCCTGGGGGGATTAAAATGAGCATATCAAAAAACTCTTTTTAAAAAGTACATTTTGCATGTGTTAACACATCAAAGCAACTTAAATTTCATCTAACTAACTCATGGAAAATAACTTCGGAAAAAAATAGGAATGTAATAAGGATGTACTGATAGAAGTTTTAAATAAGTTTAAATTTTGTTCATTTCCTTTTTAGTCAATAAAAGTATTGATTAATAAAATATTGATTTCATTGTGCTATATATAAATATCCTTCTAATTTTAAATAATTAAAACTTTAATGTTAAAGCTAATTTATAGTTTTATGTAAATATTTAAAAAAGAAACAAAACTTAATATATTACTCATTATAAACAATTTTCATTAAAATATATGTAGTATAAGAAAAATAAACAAAGATTTTTAAATTTTAATCAGTTAGATTATGAATTTTATTATTTTAATATACATTTTCATTCTCAATTAATGTCATTTTATTAAAAATGATATTTGAACAAAGATTATTGAACTTTGTTAAAAAAGGGAATCAAAGCATTTTATTCAATCAGGATAAATATATTTATTTCGTTTTCTATTTCATAATGGAAATTCCATTCATATATGCCCCAATTGTAGATTTCACGCTTTTCCATTTACCGGAGAATTCAATATTTAAATGGAAAATAAACAAATGAAGGTACAAAATAAACAACTCAAAATTGCGTCTGTCCAAATTTTTCGTCGAAAACTATTTATTAAAAACTCCTTTGAGGCCTCAATTTTTAATATTTTCGAACGGAATTAAGTCAAAAGTATTATTTTAATGTATTTATCAAAACAGCATTTAAAGGAAAATTTTATTTCTATTATTTTTTAGGAGAGAGAACGAAAACAATTAAACAATCGAAAGTACTTCATTAAAGGTATAGCAAATTTTGAATTTGTTTAGGTATGAGTCTAAAATGTTGTATTTTAAGTGCGTTTATTTTTTAAATCCAATATCAAACGCAATTATTGTAGTAAAACATCGTTTCTGACTCAAACCTCTTTCAATATATAATTGTTCAGTTGATAACTGTAGCGAAGAGTGAAAAATCTACGGTAAGATTCTAAAGTAATAAATCAATTTTCATAAATGGTTTTTAAATAAAAATATACACTTGCTGGGAGGAGGAACATTTATACTATATGCATATTGTTATAAAATATTCTATTACAAAACTATTTGGAGAAAATGTTCTAAGGCTATAAGTAAGTTGCAATTTAAGTATAAACAAATTTTATTATATGTAACAATATATATATATATATATATATATATATATATATATATATATACATAAACTTGTAAAATACAATATTTCATATCACTAAAATATTAAAAAAAGAAGGTCACACAAAGTTCTTATCACTGAAATATTTAAAAAATAGATATAGTTTTCGGGATTTAAATGCATTGATGTAGTATATCTTCATTTCGTATTTTTATATTGATCAAAATTTTTATAACGTGCATATATATTTATATATAAGAGAATTTTTTAAGTAAATACTATGACTTTTATGAGAAAAAACATTAATTTAAAATGCAACATATGGAAGATTGTAAAATTAATAATTTTCCCTTCACTGAAAGTATATATTCTTTAAAAACTAAATATTGAACTGATAAAATTTTTAAAAAATCTTTAAGCATATGATATAGAAAATTTTTTTAAAACTTGAAGATCTCATAATTTTATGCCTACTACTATCTAAAAAGATTAATTTGGAAGAAGCAATGAACTTGGAGTTCGATGTATTAGTTAAGCATTCCAAACTACATTGCTCTCAGATGTTAAACAAAAAGAGCAAATCGTATCTTTTAAAAATATTTTATAAGTAGTCTAAGAAAACAAAACAAAATGGACCGCAATAATTTTCCATACCTCGCCTAATTCCCAGAAATAATGCAAAAGTTTTCCTTCATGTTCAAAACAGAGGTAAAACAACATTTAATAAATAAGAGCATTAAAAAATGTAATTACATTCCTCGAATGTAAGCTATAAGATTATAAAAAATTCCAAAATATTTTTTTTAATGTAGACACATTCCGTATTCTTTTTTAAGCAGTGCATTGACTTACAACTAAGGATAATGCGAACGACTTAAGAAATCATTAATTAAAAGATCCGAAAAAAAAGTATTTTTTAATAAGTTTCTCTCTTTTCTTTGACCACAAGGAATTTTTTATAAAACCTATTTACTCTTTTTTTTTAAAGTACGTGTACATAATATAATTCTAAGATATACTTGACGCTATTCATAAAATATTACCCCTTTTTTAATTTTAAGGAAATAAATAGCATCATTTATTAACTTGCGAAATTAAATTCTTAAAAATAATAATAAGCATAGCTTTAGCGGTTGTTTTTCATTAAGAATAGATGATTAAATCGTGATATATATAAAGAATTCTAATAAAAATGATGGTGAATATGAATAAAATATCTTAAAAATATTCTGTTCTGGTAAAAAGAAATTCCAGGAATGCATATCATTTAGTTCGTTGTCTTAATTGTTCACAAATATTAGCAGTATATTAACACAAATATTTAATAGTATCCTGCAAAAAATTGCATTTTTAGAGCCAAGACCTCCTTGATTCTAATCTATTCATTAAACTGCATTTTAAACAATTTTTTTTTTTCAGATTTTTCTTTTATCTAGAAAGACTTATAGTGAATTAGGGATTCTAATTTTTGAATACTGCAAAAATATCACCAAGAGAGAGAATGTAATTAATAAAACGACTGAAACTTACATTATGCAACTGAAAAGGTATTCAAACTATTATTCAACAAAGTATTTTTATTACAAAGGATAATTATCAATATATAATTATATGGTATCAATATATAATTCTGAATGATAGTTAAATTAGAATATACACATTGAAGAGCAGTTGAATCCACAGATATCTGTGAAGTATTGTGCAGCACTACTTATTGTCTTGAAGATCGTTGTGATTCTTCTAGATATGGACTAAAAAAAGACACACTCTTTAAGAAGCCATACAGACCAACAACTCATCAACAATGTCCCAAAATACAAGAATACTCCCCACAATGATAATCTAGATACCTTTGATGAAACAGATCATGTGACTTAGGTGACCATTGAAACAAAGGTGTAGGTCAAAAGCTTTAATTGAGCCACTGGATATAATGTGGGAGGATGGCTTAGTGCAATGTTTCATCAGAGGATCAGATTTCCAGTGAATCAGAACGCACTAACGGAATCCATGATCGTCAAAATTAACTTGGAACGTTGACTTGTAAGGGACAAGTGTTACACTCACTAAAAAAGGATCCTATTTCAATTCATTAAAATTATTTACATAGAAAAATAGTTCCTATATCAGTTGGAAGAGACCTCTGGTGACAAGAATCATTAACCCTTTATCTATTGACGGTACTTATAAGTACCACTCACTTTAAGGTATCCGACTACGTTCGGAACCTGGATTTTAAAAAAGTGCATAAATGGATAATTTTCATGATATTTAGTGTCACTTAGATTAGAACACATGTATAAAATTGTTTTAAGGACATTTTGACAAAAAAACTTATTTAAATACAATATTTTGGCAAAAAATTAACTTAAAATAATTTTTTTCCCAAATGTTCTCCTTTTGTGAAAAATGCTTCTATTATAATAATATTTTGCCTGTGTATAGCTCAGACTTCTGTACAGAGGCTCAACTAGAATTTTTGAAATATATAACTTAGAAGTGGGTTTATCCATATTTTACGACAACAGAGTGGATCAATTTTATGAAAAAAATGCAAATAATTATTTAAATTGATGGTAACTCTGAAAATAATGTGAATTTTTCAATGTAGTGATTCAAAAAAAATATATTTCATGAAAAAACTGCAGTAAATTATAATGAGGTAGATAAAGGGTTAAATTCTCCATAGAGTTTGAGATGAACTCATATCCTGTCACGGCATGTACCAAAATGAATTTGAGATATGTCGAAACAGCATTTTGTCTACATGCTGTCATGGCAAGAATCAAGACATATTATTCCTCAGGTCGAGGAACCAGTGATGACAGCCATGCTAAATATTTGCGCTTCTGATGTTTTTTTGGTTGCATCTTCTACATCGTTAGCAGAAGTACTGTGTTGGAAGTTGACTTCTTCATCCTATAATGATATGAAAATTAAGAAAAAGCGGCTACAGCGCGTTAGATTGAGGAAAAAGTCAGAAGATTAAGTAACACCAAGTTTATTAAAAATATTATAAATAAACTTTTATAAAAGACAAAAATGTTCTTGGGGCCTGGCATAGCGAAATATCATGAAAATGCTGGTGAAAGCATTTATAACAGAAAAAGATGATGTTGCCAATAGCTTAATAACTGCGTTGAAACAATAAAAGAGACAACCACCGTGCGGCACAACAATCCCACAACAAGATGATTCTGATGAAAGCTGTTTTTCTAATTATCTTTTAGTATTTAAACAAACGTTTTAAAAATGGATCCGTCAACTTTTTTTCCCTTTCAATTAGATTTTTTTAAAAAGATGTAGACCGACAAAAACCAACAAAATACTGTAAAGTGGAATAGAACTTCAATTTTCAACTGAGATTTTATTCCACTTGGCAGAGTAGAATTTAAATTTAATTTAATTAAGTGACAGTATTTATCTCTTAAAAAATTGAAACTTTAGGGATTATTTTTCTTTCTGAAAATTTAATTAATTCTCAAAGAAATTACGTAACTGTAAAAAAATAAGCAGTTAAAATTTATTATTTAAAAAGTGTTACAAGATACATACAAACAAATGCTTCGAATTATTCTTAGATGTAGATATTAAGAACTGTACAAATATTGCATTTATATTTAGCGTTTCACTGAAAATATGAATAAATAATGAATAATTTTCGGTTTTGCAAGAAAACACGAATTTTAATAACAAAAGAATTCGAAATAAGAGTAAATGCGTAAGAAATTTGAAATAGATAAATAAATAGGCTTCCTATTTTACTATTATTTCAGATCGTGCCTGAAACCTGTTTTTAAAAGCAAAAAAGAAATTAAATGAAATAAAAAAAATATTCAAACATTTTTTGTGCAAGTAAAATCAAATGTAGCATTTTACACTTCGCTGACAAATATAAATAGAATACAATAAAATCCCGAAAGATCGAAATGCTGGCAACTTTTAACGAAACATGCAGACTGATCACAATTCGAATAACAGTGGTTGGTAAAAGAAATATTATATTTTTCCATGTACCATTATTCCAAATTAGATTTAGTTCCAAAATAACTCACTGTTCATATCCTTTCATAATTTTGCAGACTCGGATTGTTATTTATTCGGAATAATAATTCAAAATTGCTTTCTTTATTGAAATAAATGTTTTCGTTCCATTTCCTTTTGTTGGGAGCATCGAAATAAATTTTATTTCTACGAATATTGTATTCCAAATTAACGTTCACTGGAGTGAGAACGCGAAACCATAATTCTTTTTTGAAGTTGAAAGGCCTTTTTTGAAATTGGAAAAAAATAGATAAATGATGAGAAGGAACAATGTTTTAAGAAGAAAATGAGGCTTGTTGCCTGTCAAATAATATATTTGACTATATTGCTCTTAGGTTTTGAAAAAAAAAATATATTCAAGTAATAAACATTCGAAATATATTTATTAAATCAAATCAGAGTATAGAAAGTGTTGTAAAATATTAAAAACTTATGAATTTTTCTCTAAAAATAGATTTTTCGAAATAAATCAATGTTACTGGAAACAAATTAAGAGAAATTGTGCATTTTTGAAATTTAAAAGAAGAGATATATTATATAGGTATAAAATAAGAATTCGTTTTTATGATATGTATTTACAGAAATTGTATTTAAAAATCTTATTCATTATTCTAATTTCTTTTTATCTTCTTATTTTTTAAATTTTTGATGTGAAAAGTTTTACATTATTAAATATTACTTATTTACCTGCGAAAATGCTTTAGGTTTATTATTGTTTCACCAGAATTCTAAATACTAGTATATGTGAAATAAATAACGAAAAAAAATTATATCTAATCACAAAGCAGTGGTTAACAACCCAGTAAAATCTTTTAATTGTATTTATTGTTAATTAATATTTGAAATAATTTTTCTTAAAAAATATTTAAATATTGATTATAAAAAATCTAAAATATTAAATAAATTCTTAGTTCTATTTTGAAAGTTCTTTGTTTAATTTTTACGTTGAATTTTTTAAAATTTATGATAAAAACAAATACCTGGCAAAAAAGTATACGATGTACTTCAAATTTAAAATGAAATAACAAAATTTTTAAATGAAAATTATTAGACTTTAACTTAATTTTATTTATTTAATACTTAATATACTACTCCGATACGTCAGAACTACTACCTAAATAACTACGAGTATCTTAAGTTACTATTTGGTAAATGTAACTTCTCTAGAGGACAGGGGTCGCCAAACTTAAGAAGGTTATGAACATTTGATATGATTGACCACTGTATGACGAATCAATATATATAATTATGTTGTTACCTATTCCCGCGCGCGCGCGTCTCTATTTACTTTTCCACATAACTAAAAAGGAACTTTACGGAAAGCAAGAACAAACCGGTAACTCAAAACAATATCAGCGAACTAATGCTCTATGCCGTCAATTTACGATTAATGGCAGTTCTTCTTTTCAAATGTAGCTAGATCATTGATTCTGAAACTGTGGGGGGCTCCCACCTTGGTGGCGTGATAACCGTAAGTGAGGGAAGTAGCGTGCATATCAAAAAGTTGAAAATAAGAGATTATCCGTTGCTTCATATCCCACTTGATCGACAAAAACATCTAGATCAAATCTATGAACCCATGCGTTTTTGAACAATGAAGATTTGTAGCAGGACTTGAGAGCTGCTGGCTCTTGAAGCAACCACATTGCAATTTGGGCAAGGAGGGTAAACTTTGTGACCCGCCACATGCCGCTGAGCTCGAATGTGTCCACTGCAAAGCCTGGCAAGAATAGTTTCCTCTCGTCTACTGCTTGTCCCAAGCAAAGCAGCATCAGGACGCTTTCCTTCATGCCACTCAAATACGGGGGTGTGCCTCCAGGAGGAACTGATATCTTGTTTGACCGAGTAGCAATATCTGACAAAGTAAGGCAGCCACCATATGTAGAATCTTCATGAATGCTCTTACGAGCCAAACCATCAGCAATCTCATTCCTACAGACATTCACGGACGACGGTACCCACTGAAAAAAGATCTTAACATTGGCACTTAAGCTATTTAATAGCTGGACAATACTCGCTGTCGTTCTGTCACCATGCATCAACCATTCAGATAGATGCTTAATAGAGCTTCGCCTATCACCCAGTATCCAAATATCTGCATTGACACTCTCCCCAAAGTCCTACAGCGCTGCCTCATCGTGGCGGGACAGTGTTTCTGGGAAGAATGTACTAAGAGTTCGTCGGGAATGTATTCTCCTGGTAGGGCTACGCAATGCGTGAAGACCATTCCAATGTGCTCAGCTAAATGCATTGCAGGCATGAGGCAAAGTCAGACTTCAACCTTTGGTGCCTCATGGTCTTGGACCTCATGAAGCTGCATTTTTCACCCTTCGCCATGACTCGTTTGTTTGAGAAAGATTATCTTAAAACAATATTAATTTACTGAAAAAGGAAGTACAACACAAAATATATAAACGTTCGGGCATAATAAAAAATAAAATACCATTTACACTGATATAACATACTAATAAATGTAGAAAGGAAGAATAACATAATATTTCTCCTATTACTTAAAGTGAACTAACTTAAAATATCTATTACTTACGAATACAAAATATAATACATATCTTGATAATTTATGCGGTTTATAGTTTATAATTAAGGTCGTATTGTAGCTAAGTTTGTAGTCAATCCCCATATATACATGTATGTATGTATATATATATATATATATATATATTGTGTGTGTGTGTGTGTATGTGTGTGTGTTTGTGTTCCTCTTTCTATATATATAAAGGAGAAAAGCGATTCACTCACTGACTAATCACGATATCTCCGAAACTATTAAACCTACAGACTTGAAATTTGGTAGGCAGGTTCCTTTCATGGATTAGACATCAGCTAAGAACAGATTTTGCAAAGATCGAACCCGAAGAGGCTTTACTGGGGTTTAAGGGGCGTTATAGATAATTATTTCCATTATTAAACTATTAGATGTACAGTCTTGAAATTTGATAAGCGTATTCCTTTCAGGGTGTAGAGATCCGCTACAAAATACGTTTGGGGAAAATTGACCCCCAAGGGGCACTGAGGGGGATTAAGGGGCTTAATAGATAAATATTTACGTTTTTCAACTATTAGACTCCCCCTTTCCTGCTTGAAAATTAGAAGGTATGTTCTTTTCATGGAATAGAGTTCCTCTAACAAAGAGTTTTACGAAAACCGACCCCCAAAGGAGTGGGCTTGCGAGGGGTTAATGAGAGTTATAGAAAAATTCCTGTCTTTGGATTTAACCCATTTGCTTGAAATTTGTTGAGCACGTTTTTTAGTTGAATAGAGTTTCACTAAGAATGGATTTTACGGAAATCAACTGCAGGAGGAAACGGGGGAGTTATTGGGGCGTATTGATAGACAAAATTCCCGTTTTCGAACTACTAGGAATATAATAATAAAATTCGGTTTGCATGTTTCTTTTGTTGAATTGGAATCCGCTAAGAATGTTCTCAACGGGTTACGGGGCGTATTGATGATAAAAATTCCGTTTTTGCTCTGTTAGATTTAGACTTGAAGTTTAGCACGCATGTTTATTTTATGGAGTAGAGATCCACTTGATTATTGGGTTATGTGAGCGCAAAAAATCTTTATACTTTTATTTTAGATATTAATAGAAATTATAAATTATAATCAAAACATATATAAAGTTTAATATATTTTTCAATACAATCGAATTCTTAATGCTAGATATCAATAATTTATATATATGTAAGCAGTATTTATACAACATCGTTAAATATCTAGTGAAGCGTGTGGGTAACGGCTAGTATATATATATATATATATATATAATACATATATATATATATAACAAAAAAACAATATATATACTTCTATTCCTGCAGAAAATACTCAGCGTTCATGTCGTATGATTATTTGACATGTTAAAGAACCCTAGAGTGCCTGTTTAGTTTGGGTGCTCTCGGCAAAATTAAATTCTTTGTTTCCTTGTGCATCGTCAGAGTACAGGTGCCTCCCTCTGGGGATGAAACTGGGTGTCAAAATAACATTGCGGTGATTGGTATTCGACCCATATGGTGCAACACTAAAAAATGATACCAGCTTCTGAAGAACGTATTACGTCTGCAATTGCAAAAATTAATCCCCAGCCCAATTGGAAATAAATAGAAACAAAACTGCTATCTCCTTTTTACAAAATCATAAAATGAAAATAAACAATTGTGAAGAAAGTTTATCATTCAGATCGAAAGCAATCCCATTCCATGCTTTTTAAAATTAATTTTCGAAATTCCCAACTGTGTTTCGTGCAACTACTAAATTAATTTCAGAAACCATTTTTGATTAAAAATGATTGTGTGTCTTTAATATGAAAAAAAAAATGAAATGAAATCCATGCAGGAATAGTATGTCAACAAATAACAAATAAAAATAATCTATATTCTTACGAATCTGAAAAAAAATAAAATTATTTGTTTTTTGTAAAATTGACATATGTTTACCTTACAAACTCCCTTTTGGATATTTCAGACTACCGATAAATTCATTTTTAATATCCAGAAATGCGATTTTTTCGATGTTTTTGGTAAAAAAAATTTGTAAAATGCTTATAACTAGTTTAACGATTGGTGTTATTACAGACTAGAAAATATGATAATACTTTTTTTTGTAAATTTTGCCTGCCTATTGTCACAATTGTTATTCTTGGAATAAATTCAATGACTAAAATTGGTACGAACGATTTTCGATGGTAATATTCTAACTTAGATGATTGCGGGTAGATGCATATATCTCGGTACATAAATGATTAAATTTTGCAATGGAAAGTAGAAGTTGTTTTTATAGTTTACAAGATAAAAATCATAAATTTGCTAAATATACAACTGCTGCAAAGCATGCGATAATGTATATCATGCTGTTGTTTGTAGAATTGTGATATAAAGAATGAATGTTTTTAATTTAAAAACTAAAATTATTTATTTACTAAACGATTTCATAGTTTAAGAAATCATTATAATTTTATAAAAGTTACTTTAAAAAGGTTACATAAGTACAGGGTGGCCATAATTAAATTGCAAGCATTCAAGGGGGGTGCTGGAGAGAAAAGAATATTCCAGTGAAATTTGGTATCTACACGTTTCAGAACATGCACTAATCAAATATGCAAAAAAAAGAAAATAGCCATTTTCACCCGATAAATGGCGCTGTACCGTATTTCAACGCTTAAAATACATGTAACATTTGAAAAATTCTTATCAAACATAACTCCTTCTGAATTCTTTTAGACTTTTCTTATGAACTAATTGCTAAATTAATATTGAGAATACTGTATAACAGGGATGGCAAACCAATGGCACGCGACACAATATTTTGGGCACACCTTCGATCAAAACGGTTTGCATTTCAGTTCAAATTAACTAAATTCAATATTAAGTATTACAAAAAAAAAAGGTGTGATTGGTCGAGGGGCAGTGGGAAGCACATTCGTTTGTTATTGCCTTACAATCCTAGTATAAGCTATTTGTCGTCTAATCTGTAATAAATCACACTAATGCTACTTTAATTCGAATTACACGTATAACGAAAACGTTTACTATAATATAGTGTAAAAAATTTTTGCGTCAAAATTATCTGATGGGACGTCTATACCTCATTAAGCATTTCTTCGAAAACAATGGCTATCTAATCTATAAAAGTTCGCAACCTCTGTTATATAACAATATAAAAAATAGGGTCAAAACGATACTGTTCAGAACCAGAAAGTTATTGGGGGAAATAAATTCTCAGAAAAAAGTGAATTCATTTTTGATATATTGATTATTGTCAATATTTAAAGGTTGTTATTCTTTGTTAAGTAATATCTGCTAAATAGAATTTTTTCTACTAGCACTGTATAGAAAGTGTAAGGACTTTATTTAAGAATTTCAAGAGATGTTCATTCATAGAACTAAATAGAACAAAAGTGGAAGACAGTCATAAAAACAAAACACTGTTATTTTTGTACTTACGAGAGGCACATTTTGTACGATTGGTACAAATGGCATGCTTACAAGAAGAAATTAGCACAGATATTTAGAAACAAAATAAACTATCACATACAGTAAAATTTACAAAAATAGCGAATCCAGTTTGAATTTTAGATAATGGTTATTTCATAAAGTAGAAAAAATGATATTTTATTTCAAAAATAAAATATTCAGCAAACGATACAAGCAAAAAAAAAAAACAGTATCTTTTATACAAAACATTAAAAATAAATAACACAAAACGAGAATGATATAAAAAATTCTGAATCAATCTCTCAAAAGCTTTATCCATCTAATTCTAAATTTGTGTATTGAATTTCAAATTATACTATTTAATAAGCTTAAATGTGGATGTATTTAATAAACTTAAAATACTTTAAATTTAGTATTCCAGTTTTTTTTAACAAATAAATACACCAGGAACACATAAGACAAAATGAAAATTAATAGTTATGAAAAGAACTGAGAAAATACCAAGAGCTGAAATCTGGAATGAAGATCCTACACAAACCATTTAATTAATTTCAGTAAATAATACTCTATAAATCGAAATATGATAGCGAATGAATATTTATAACAAAGAGAAGTCTCTAAATACCATACAGAAACCAAGTCTTTACTCAACGAAACTATCCTGTCAACCAAACTGGAGAAAAGCAAAATTAACCGTCGCAAACTAGCCCTAAATTAAATTCGGTGTTTCTAAATAGAGAGGGTGGATTTCTAATTTAAAAGTTACTTTCATTCGATTCCTTAAGAACCTTTTCCTAACAACGAACGAAAGAATCTGAAAGAAATTCTATTCGTCTCACAGCAGGTGTTCGACTGATTAATTTGGAAAGGTTTCCTGTTTTCCAATATTCCCAGAAGAGATTTCAATCAACTCAGAGATACCAAACAAAAGATGCTTTCCTGGAAATTAAGAATTCTTCCAGATGTAAACATGGAGAGAAAAGAAAAGGTTTTGGAGGGAGTTAAGCAATATCTTCCTTTTAGATAAAATGAAAGATTTATCACATCTGCTGTAGAGCATTTTAGGATATAAAAGAACAGTAAAATATGCTTATTTATACTGGAAAGGAATTACCATCGTTTAATAGCAGAGTTTCTTAATAAAGATTTGAAAATTCATTGAATGATGCAAAAAATTAAAATATTTGCAATCTAACAGAAAATAATACGAGGAATTTGAAATTCAAATTGACTAGAAATGCTTAAATTGAATACTAGAATTGACTCAAATGCTAGAAATGCACGAGCAAAATGGATAAGAAGAACGAAAATAAAATAAGTAATATAAAAAATAGTTTTTAAGTCAACTCCTACTTAGATCAACGACGAAAATTTTTATTTTAAGTACTTTTTATTAAATAGTTACAATTAATATAAATATGTATATACATAGAACAGAATCACGACATTAAGTGGTAATTAGTTTTTTTAATTATCATTAAAGTATCGTATTGTCCTTTTAATTTCAGTCCAACTGAATGCTTTAACACGAGAGAAAAAAACCTTTTCAAGTTTTGACACAAGTTGCCAAAAGGGTCGCTAAGTCGCCAACGTGGCTGTATTTGTAATTCTTTAAATAATTAGTTTTAATCAATTAATTTTTATTAATTATAATTAAATTATTGTATTGTCATCCAAAATGATCCTGTATATAAAATTTCAGCTCAATTCAGCGCTTTAAAATGTATTTTATGAACGATTGAAAATTCCACCAAGATATAAATGAATAAATATACAAATATATAAATAAATAAATATATAGACAGTGCGAGCTAATAGTAGGAATTGGAAAAAAAGAGCTCAGAATGAAATTTTAAGCATATTCAACGATTGTTTTTGTAAGTACAAAAACATCGTCTGATATATAATGCAATGAATTTATGTATTTGAAAAATAAATACTTACTGATAAATTACATTTATATAAGAAACATTAAAATTACATTTAGGTGCTTAGTTGTATTCTAGAATTCGGTTGAATTTAAGTTAAACATAATTTTATGCCGAAAATAATTTTTCATTAAAAAATGAATACTCATATTTATTTATTAAATAAAATCGTATGATGTAACAAAGTTTTATATATTTAGAAACTTCTTTTTTACCAAAATACATAGCCAAGTATAGACCTATATATTGTACAAAATTATCAATGAATTGTTAACTTCGATAAAAAAAAAATTATCTCA
The DNA here is from genome assembly GCA_019973955.1 of Trichonephila inaurata madagascariensis. Lineage (NCBI taxonomy): Eukaryota > Metazoa > Arthropoda > Arachnida > Araneae > Nephilidae > Trichonephila > Trichonephila inaurata. The sequence continues at coordinate 269,259 of BMAV01001335.1, read as the reverse complement.
ACTTTTATGTTCCAAGTTTAAATTCTTTATTTCTCGCGCGGTGTTTTTCTACATATTTCATTTATTCCAGATTGGAGAACATTTAATTTTTAACAAAAAATTTACACATTCAATAAATATATTTGCTATTTTAATTGCATAAACTAGGACACACCACTTTAGTTAAATGTTTATGATTTACTTAAATTAGAATTTTGTAATGGTTTGATCACGCACACAAATTGTTTCTTTGAAAATAATTTCAGGTATCATTACATTATTCAAATCGTATTAAATATAATTTCATTAGATATAATCATATTAATGTATTATAAAATGTACGAATTTGAGAACCAAATATGTTATATACCTTACATTAAATAATCGACTTGAAGTATTGCAAAACATTTAAAGTTTGTTATTTGCAGAATAAATATTAAGTTTAACGAAGTTGAAAAATACTACAAAGTTAAAATTAAGGATGATTAATAATTTTATCTTTTTGTGTCTTTTCTTTTCTTTTTTTTTTTGTTTTTCAAAATTTATTTGTAAAGATATTTAAAAAGCAAAGAAACAAAACAACTTATGTACGTATACTCACAAAGTTCAGATAAAAATACAAAAAATCCAATATATTACTTAAAAACTAATTAAATGTTTGTATTTAAATTAAATTATCAATTTTTTTTAATCTTTTCATATACACACACACACACACAATTCTTTTAATTAAAGCTTTTTGAAATGCTTTATTTGTATTTATTGTTTATTATTTTCTTTAGTAAATATTTACCAAAATACATTGAAACAATACAAACAATGTCTCATTCAATAACTGTACACATGTCTTTTTTTTGTTTAAAAATGGCTTTTAAAAATTCTAAGAATTTCTATAGTTGTTATTTCAGAATTAAAAAAAAATCACAAATGTAATAATTTAATTGTTTACATTCAAGATCAGAACATAAATAACTAACATTTGATTAAAAAATTAATGAATTTTAAAATTTTTTTTCGAGGATCTTTTTTCCTAAGTTAAAAAGATTCCGTGATCATTGTAAGCTCAAATGATTGTCAAATTCTTTTTTAAAGAGGACATGAGTAAAAGTATATTAAAAAAAAAACCTGGAAATCCTTTCCAATCACAAATATACGCGTATATATTTTATTCGAAAAAAAATTACCACTAAGAAATACTTTTTAATCAAAGTAGAATTTGAAGAAACAAATTGTTAAGTAATGGTAAAAAAGTTGAATAAAAAAATACTTTTTTAGTGTACATGTGAGAAAGAATCTCTTAAATTCGAAAACAAATCACTTCATTCTACTTCACTTGACTTTTTTCTTTTGAGATTCTAATCAAGAATATTTTTTTTCCGCAAACGTCAGCCAAACATTTCATTACTTGACACGTTGTGTAACATGTCAGATTAAATTGTTTGAAAAAAATCACGAAAAACAGAATTAATCCATTACTTTTTTTGAAACAAGAACTCTAAAATACTTTTTTGAAAACTGATGAATTCAAAACTTCAGGAAATCTCAGTTCAAAATAAAGAAGGATATCTTGTTGAATTGATAATTATGGAGATTGTGACGCAATTAGCACAATTTAAATGTAATTTGAATAAAACATTGAGCATGTTTCCTGTCATGATGCTATTTTTTTTTTTTTGGAAAATGCCATGTAAAAAACTCAAAATAATAAAAGATGTGATACATATTTTATTATTTTTCTCTATTCAAAGTAATTTATTCATCATCAATTTTTTATCCATTAATTTTGTGGTTTCTTATGATAAAAAAAAACATATTGCGTATCATTGTTAATTTACGCCCTTAACATTTTCAATAGCAAACGATTTTTCAAAACATTTATTTTCAATTAATAGTTTATTTATTTCATTTAAAATTATTGACAAAAGAATTTGCGTTGACCTTAAAAAAATTGTAAAAGATCGTTTGGTTATAAGTTTATTCGCTTATTATTTCATTTCAAAAGATTGCCACTTCTATTTTGTTTTCTGATGTTTTGAAGATTAAATTGACTAACTAATGATTAATTCACAAAGTTTAATAATATAATATATAATTTATCTCAATCATGATTTCACTAACAAAAAAAAATTAGTTTACACATACAGTGAAAGATATAAAGAATAATTAATTAAAAATCACAAATGCTTAAAATATCTCTCGCATTTCGGAAGACTAATAGTTTAAATTTGAATACAATAGTTTATGAAACTATTTTTGTAAAAAAACTCTACGTTATATAAAAAATACATTTCAGAAATTCTTACAAATGTTAATACGTGTACGATTTTTAAGTTTTGAAGTTAAAGTTGAAATGCATGGTTTTAATAGTGTTCAAACTTCTGCTACTATAGCTAAGAAATACTATTTTCTTCCATGCAAATCATTAATAGTTATTTTATAATTCTGAATTATTATTATTTGCTTATTTTTAATGCTACGAATAAGCTGAATGACAGTAGAAAAAAAACATAGCAAAAAGAGTTCAATTTTAAAAAAAGTAATAAGATATTTTCAGGTGTAAAATATAACTACATGTTAATCAATATATAATAATTATAACAGTTCAAATATTATTAAAGCACGACAAAGAATTTTTCCAAGTTCCGTCTAGTCTTTTTTTGACCACTTGATAATAAAACTGGAATGAAAATATTTATGCAAATATTTGTAATGAACTTTTAAATACAAAATACACTGTAAAAAGTACAAATATCTCTTTAAAAAATTACCTTTACTCTCAAATAAACAAGGGACCAAAGGGAATATCACTTACCTAGAAGAAAAAGAGAAATAATTTAATACAAATTGCAATTCCTAACTACATACACTACAATACAATACATTCATAAAATAATATTACCAAAATTCATATAAAGTATGCAAAAATAACATAATTAACATGAAAAATTGTTCTAATTCCCTCATATTCTACAGTTGCTGAGTGGTTAGTGATGCGAAGTGGATGACGTCGTTTTTGTCGTTGTGAGTTCGAGTATTATAACCTCTAAAGACTCAATGCGTTGATGAAATGAAGCATGTTTAACCCCTTACACAGTCAATTTATTTTGCTCAAAATGTTCAAAAATAAAAAGGCAGATTTTTTTTATTGCATAAGTCAGTATAACACTTAACAGAAAGCGAAAATGGAACAATTTTAGTTTAATTTTCCATTTTACTCTATTTTTTATTTTATAATAGTGGAACACAAAAACTCCTAAATGTTTGATTTTTATAAGTATACTCTGTATGCTATGAAGAATATTTCATACATCTTAAAATAATTTCTCTCATACTTACAAAAAAAAAAATTCATGTTCGTACATATTTTTCAAACGCTTGAGCATTTCTTGCGTGTGTGCATAAACTATGTATATGAACACACAATTTGAAGTATGGTGTAATACAGGGGTGGGAAGACTTTTTCAGGGTACGCGCGCGGGCTACTTCTAATTTTTCAAGGTGTTGGGGTTCACTTAGTGTCAGTGGCGAAGAAAACAAGGGGAGGGTTCACGGATCCGCACTTCCCCCATATTCCTCGACTTTTTTCGAGAATGATTGTAATCCAATGTACATAGTACGTAAAATTTAATTAAGTATTTGTTATTAAAAATGTTTTTATTAATTTATGCTAATTATTTATTAAGTAATTTATTTTTTGCTTTATTTTTTACGTAAAATTTAATTAAGTATTTGTTATTAAAAATGTTTTTATTAATTTACGCTAATTATTTATCCAGTAATTTATTTTTTGCTGTCTTATCTCCGATAATCTGCAAAATAAAAAAACTATTTGGTTGCGTATTGGGGTATGATACGAGAGTGGTAGACATTCGACCTCCCCCTTGAAAAATTTATGTGTGTGCCACTGCGTGTGGTATCATACGTGTGTGAGGTAAGGAAAATATCTACAGATTATTTATTACAACTAAATAATAAATACGGAATATGTGTTCTTAGCTACAGAACTAAAATAAAAAAAACTAACACTTTAAAACCGCGTTTAAAGCAAAATGCAAGATTCACAAACACATATGATAATAGCCACAAAAATAATAATATCAAATGGTGAATTTACTATCAAACAATTCAAAGTACATTAAAAAATAAAACATTTTTATCTAAATCTAGTTTTCGTTGTCACAGTCAGTACAATATTTAGTCTGCATACTGTCAGCCAATCTTGAATATTTCGGTATACCATTACCGACGGCTAATCTTCAGGCTGTCATCCCAAAATGTCTTGGTGGTCCACCGGTCAATAGCGATCGACGTAATACCCATCCCGGGTGTAATATTGCCATGGAAAATGATATATTATCGCTTTTTTTTTTGGATTATCTTTTCATTTTCCATTCTCTCAAGCAACAAATTGCCCATTGCTTTTTCAATCCCCGTTCGTTATCGAATATTTTCGAGAATTTAAATTCCTGCCTTCAATGAAAAATTCCCTCCTTCCCCCCAAGGAAATTTCCCGGATGAGAAGTATTTTAGCACCATGGACAAATTTCATCTCTTAAAAGCACTAGCACTAATAATCTCACTATAAGAATTAAAAATATGTGCAAATCAAAGAGAGAGATAGAAAGAAGAAAAAAATATCAGTGCCCGTACAATATATGGACAAACCGGTTGTGGCCAGCTTTCGTAGCCCGTGCGATGTACAGGCAAACCAGTTAAGAGGTTAAACCAGTGATTCCCAAAATGGTCTATAATAACTTGCAAGGGATCCACTATAGCAAGAAAATAATTTGGGGGTCCTTGAGGTGTAAATGGGGTCTACGACAGTTCTCCTTAACCCTCTAAGCGGTCTGCACGTAAAGTCTTGCCATTCTGGAGATGCTTCAAAAATGCACAGCACATATTTTTTTGCTTTCAGGTGGGGTTCTCAAAAGCGGTTGAGCCGTATTTTTAAGAATGCGGCTCGGCCGCTTTTGGGAATCTTGCTTGAAGGCAGAAAAATCATCTATGGAATGGCGGAATTTTACGTGCAGACCGCTTGGAAGGTTAAACCAGATCGTGAATAAAATTTAAAAAAAAATTTAATCAAATGGAAACCAGATTTTACCTATTTAACACATTTATTTACCAAATTTAATGAGGCTGATTTGCAGTTATGTGAAATCATAAATTTTATTAAAACAAGGACCCTCCTTTCAGCGTTTCTTGCCAGAATTAAGCTAAGGGAGTATAATATTTCTTACGTTACAAATTTTCCTAGTTTCTCAATTGGTTACAGAAGGCAATTACCACAGAAGGCAATGAATTCCTATGGTCACATTGAAATAAATGTCATATTTCAAGAGAACTGATCGGAATAGGAAGTAACAGAGTAAAGCTTAGGAATGGATGTCAGCAATTTTGGCTTTAAAGAAATATACCTGTTATTTACCTCGAATTATGGAGTATTGGAGAAAGTTTTTAATTGCTTTTCCTAGTGAGGAGTTTCAGCGCGGCAGTCAGCTGGACACTACTAACCGAGGAAATTTAGGGTTAAACCCCTGACAAGATTGATAACAAATGTTGAATATTTTTGTTATTGAAACACCAGATTCATTCCTATCATTAGAAACATTTGTTTTTTAATCAGTTATTTTATGTATCACTTAAATGTTAAATTAATTAACATAGGTGCATTAAGTTTTAATCTCTATACTTCACTACAGTTATAAATTTATATCTTTTAAAGTAAGTAGCTTTGTACCAGTTGTCATAAACACATTTAAGTTAATAAATTTGCAAAAATTTAATATTACGTAAGCAGGGCGTCTACCCCAAACCGAAAAACATGGCAAGGGGTCTATGAGTCAAAACAGTTTGGGAACCTATGGGTTAAACCATCGGAATTTAAAGTTCAGAAAGTGGGGACGAGCACAAAAGTGGTTCTCTAAACTTATTGCGATATAGAATTACGAGGTTCACCAGTAATAACCCTTTTGTTGCATCTTAGAGCAACATTAATAATAAGAAATCTAACGCTACTACATTTTATATGAAAAATTACAACATCGTACAATCTGTATCTGAAGTAACGCAGAACATTTCACTAAAACGATCATACAATCTAGTACACAAAATATTTTTTAACTATATGAATTCACATATTTTACCCGTTTTACGCATAATAAAACGCAAATAACATTTTAAAGTATATTGCATTTCATTTCTAAAATAGTTTAATTTCGGTTAGAATAAATTTATTTACATTAAAAATAAAACAAATTAAATTGAATACACAATCACAAAAATCAACTTTAAATATAAATAGTTAGATAGGTAAACAGAATTCATAACTCGATTGCTAGTTGAGATCTGATTTCAAAATTTAATTTCCGAGTTCAATTTATTTTCTAATCCCCAAAATATATTAATAATAAATAAATAGTTTTTCAGCGATTTCAACCGTAAGTCAAGAATAATGTAATATTCTCTATTATTAATTTCTTGTTCTGTAAAATTTTATGAAGTGGAGTTTTAGAAATACTTAATTTAAAATATTATCAGACACATATGAAACAGGAACAAAAATAAATTATTTTAACATCTGTTTTAACAATTTATTAGCAAGCTCCTTGTTAAAAATCCTAAATGTTTAATCCCAAGCAAAATATATTTATGATCCACAATTAGTACAAAATAATTTATCTAGCGCTTGACATTATTATTTTAGTGTTGTTTTATTTGAGATTTTACTTTTAATTATTTTCAATGTCAAAAATTCGCTTTTTTTTACTTTAATGTTATTCAAGATCATATTAGAAATATTTTTGCCATTTGGTATGACGATAAAATGTATATATTACATATATACAATTTTTTCGTTAGTAAATTGATGGACTAGCAATCATTGAGTTACAGATATAGATCCCGTTAATATTAAAAGATTATTATATAAAAAACCCCAGAGAGAGATATTAATTATTTTTATTAACGTCAAATTCTGAAGAAAAACGATAGATATTAAGGAGACCACTCAAATTTTAACTACGGCCAAATGACGAAGATTACACATGAGTAATGAAATCTTTCTTTCCAAGTTTTCCCATCACGTCAACGTGAGGACTTTAAGCTTTGACAAATATAACGTGTATTAGTCTTTATACACGACGGATATTTAGTGGTATCAGAGAGGATCCGAACCCGTGACTCGACAGAATCTCAACATTGACTATGAGTTCGTAAAAATGAACCCGTGACTCGACAGAATCTCAACATTGACTATGAGTTCGTAAAAATGGCAACTGAGTAACCGCTATAATCACGGAGAATGAGTAAATGGATATTAACGTCACATTATTCCGCTACTCAAGGGATTTTGGAAACGGTCTCCGTAATTTTGAACCATGGTCAAGTGACGAGGACGACACCTGAGCTTGCACCTCTTACTCTCTTAACTTCTACACCACACCAATGAGCCTCGGGAAATTTAACGTGCCTACTCTGCAGGGCGGGCTCTTCTGTCAAGGTATCCGACTACGTTCGGAACCGTGATTTTAAAAAAGTGCATAAATGGATAATTTTCATGATATTTAGTGTCTCTTAGATTAGAATACATGTATAAAATTGTTTTAAGGACATTTTGACGAAAAAAAATTATTTAATACAATATTTTGGCAAAAAAATTAACTTAGAATAATCTTTTTTCAAAATGTTCTTCTTTTGTTAAAAATGCTTCTATTATAATAATATTTTGCATGTATATAGCTCAGACCTCTTTACAGAGGCTCAACTATGATTTGTTTACAAATTCACATTATTTTCAGAGTTGCAACCCATTGAAATAATTATCGGCGTTTTTTTCTTAAAATTACTCCCCTCTATTGTTGTAAAATATGGATAAACCCAATTCTAACTTATATATTTCAACAATTCTAATTGAGCCTCTGTAGAGAGGTCAGAGCTATATACAGGCAAAATATTATTATAATAGAAGCATGTTTCACAAAAGGAGAACGTTTTGAAAAAAAAATTTATTCGAAGTTAATTTTTTGCCCAAATATCGTATTTAAATAATTTGTCTTGTCAAAATGCCCTTTAAACAATTCTATACATGTATTCTAATCTAAGTGACGCTAAATATCATGAAAATTATCCATTTATGCGCTTTTGCAAAATCAAGGTTCCGAACGAAGTCGGATACCTTAAGGAATGGCTGAAAATGACCTTCCATTATTTCGTTACAATCGATAAATTCTCTGATTCCTTCAAAAGTGTTATTTACAGCAGTCTTTTGATTTACTCCGATATTCAGCATGAAATCACGCACACTCATTTTGCATTTTTTAAGGCCACCCTCCTTTGTTCCACTTGTCCATTTTCTGCCTCATGTCATGTTGACAAGCAAATTCTTCGGAAACCAACTCGTATTCGATGAAAATAGACTCTGTTTATCACTGCAAGTGAGTAAAATATGCAAATTATATCTGTCACAGATTTGAGAAAGGAAGGGCTTTAATATGTGTGTCTCCGATAATTATAAACCAAATAAAAATAGAATTACGTCAAAGTAATTAACTTTATGAGAATATTCAAACTTTTTATTATGATCCGAGATTTCTAAAATATCTATTTTAATTTTCCGTATAGTTATTTGTAATATACGACCAATTTTGGTAATTTATTGATTAGCCTTAACATTTCTTCTTTACACCACTTTATTATATAGTAAATCACTGGTGGAGAATAATTAAGAATGATGTTATTCATTAACTCACTGATCCGGAATAATTAAAAAAGATATATGACATAATTAGCTCATTCAGTAGGAAAAAAAAACAAGTATATTCAAAATCTTGAATAGTCGGATTAAAAGACTTCTATATATAATCTTCAGTTTCTGACATAAAATAAATCCTGCAATGTTTGATTTTTATATTTTGATTAAATTTTGCTAGAATAATTAATCAGAATTAAGTTATGTGTTCTGTTTACAATGGAATTGAAAATTTGTGATACAATATGAGTTTACAATATGTACTTAATATGATAATTCAGTCAGCAATTATTTTTTCACTCGCAGGTTTCTCAGACCGATCAGGTTATTCATGAAGCATTGATAGTCAAACTAAGCAGAAAGAATTTATTGTTATCTTATTATAACACATGGTACATTTTGGCAATACATAGTATAAGCATCAGCGTATTCTTATGCAATATTCAAATACATTTCGCCATTCAGTTTTAGGAACCCCTTTTTTTAATGAAAGTGCAGTAAAATCCGGCGTATAACGCGCACCTATACTTTCAAGCTTCATTTTTTAATTTTAAGGTATATTCGCCGTGTAACGCGCAACCCTTTCTTACGAAGGAGCATGCAATGTACGTTAATAATGCAATTACGTTTTAAAGCCATTTATTTGAGAAATTATCCCAGGATTTTGAAAAAATGGTATATTTCTAGAAAAACTATATATATATATATTTAAGTTTATAAGGTATGACATTTCTTTTTTAAATAAACAGTATTCCGATCTTTGTAGATCGTTTTCGTTTGTTATACACACCTTTTTTTATTTTCTTAAGCTAATATTTTTATATCCGGCGTATAACGCGCACCCGTAAACTTCGATCTTATTTTTTGTGTTAAAAGTGCGCTTTATATGCCAGATTTTACGGTGGATTATATTACGCATTTATTATATAGCTACAGTTTAACTTTCAATTGGTTAGTATACAAAATTATAAGTATTCTTATGTATATATCAATGTGTTTGGTAACTAGAAGTTTCTTTATATTTGTCCTTACGATTAAATTAAATTTAACGTTAATGACTCATTCATATCCCACCCCAGTTTATTACTTTAGCCATAATGTAGAAAATTTCTAACATATATGAAACTTAATTGCCAAACTTTCTCAGGATTATATTTATCTTTGTAAATGGCTTCGCTTATTATAGCTAAATTATAATCATAATTCTCTATAAAATCTGATGAAATGTTTTCTCAAATCGTAAGTTCTAAATTCTCACTTCTTTTTGAGTGAGGTTCAAAATTACGAGATCTGTCGCTAATAGTCCAAGTGTAACTTTAAACTGAGAAAATAATAAGTAATATCAAACCAACTTCCTTAAATAAAATAATTAGTTAAATATCTCCAGTTTTCCGATTTTTCTTTCGATGATTAGTGTGTGCCAATATGTTTCTGATATCATATTCTAAAAAAAGACATGTTATAAATGCTATATATACTTAATTTTTTGAGAAAACGGAACACACACATTATATGTCTGTATTCAATCAAAATACTACATGCTAATTACTGATGTGTAATAACTATGATTAGAATCATTTATTAAATAATGGATGGGGAATAAATAAAAATCATAAAATATGATTAGTTATTGGGAAAAAACACTGTCTTTCAAAATTAAGTAGATCGAAATAAATGTTTTTGCCAAAATAAATGTTGATGGTTGTCATAACTTCTGAATAATTACTTTTATTCACAAAAATTTCCAAAAAATAAATAAAATTATTCTTAAAAAAGGTTAATTTTTTTAAAAAACTAATCCATTATATTTTGTAGGTAAATAATTCATTTTGATCGTCAGATTTTTTTGAAAATATCTGGAATGATAATTACTTTTGATTAATTCACACTGAACTTAAAATGTTTTTTAAAACAAAAATTGTAACAAATGTCAAGAGAGAAACAGAGAGATTGCTAAGGAAATAAATTTCTAAAAAGAAAATCAGCGGAAAAAAAATTATCATGAATTATTTCAAAGAGCTTTTCTGCTTCATTGCTTTTATCCCGAAGCAATGAATATTATAAAATTCATTTCTAAATATTTCAAAATTATTAATGTTTTTTTAAAGAAATTCTCTACTAGCTTAGAAAAATTTACATCTTATTAAATATTTATATGTGAAGTATTTTTTTTTTGAAGTTCATCTATATTTCGATTGACTGGAGGTATAAGGAATTGTTCCCCAATTGGAAATATCTTTGTAATTAAAAAAAAAAAAAACTCAGAATGAATAGAAATAAGTGCTTAAATTAATAAAGACATCAAAATTAATAAAAACAATAATCTTCATACGCTAGTTTAATTCCTAGGATTTTTAATGCAAGACCTGGGGAAGGTAGGAATAACCTGAAATAAAATTTGAAAAAAAAATACATAAAAGATAAAGCTTATTCGAGTATTTCTTTCTTTTATGCATATACTCCTAATAAGGGAAAAAAACCCCATTAAATTAAATGCAGCAACGAATTAGGAAATAAACTTTAAAAATATTATTCAGCTAGCTGTTCGTATTTAATTTCCTTACCTCTATTTTTATTAATATCATAAAATAAGAAATGAAGATTTCCACGCCACATGTATTAATATAAAACATTGCATAAACACACACAAACAGAAATAAAATTATATTTACATCATAAACCTTAATGTTTTGTATGAACTAAATAAAAACAATAAATTAGATTTTGTAAAGAAAAATATTCCTATTTTTATTTCATTTTTTTTAGAAAAAAATAATACAAAAACAAATCCCTGAACACTGATAATTAATACGTATAATATTGACGGTACTAGTAGATACAATATATACAATCTGTTTACTTTTTAAAAATATTTAACTAGTCTGTTAAATGTTAAATATCCAATAATTTTCTTTTTCAAAATAAAAATCTGCCCCATTTAAAGTTTATTATTGAAATTTTAAAGAAATTTTCCAACCAAATCAGTTTTGTCTTCAACATACTTTCAAATATATTATCAGGGGTGTACGGAAAATAGTTTAAATGTTAGATATGACATTACAATTTAAAAATGTCATGGAGGAATCTATTTTTATATTTTCTCATGCATCTCTTGAAGTTAATATGTCTTTGTTATATGAACACATTATTATTTATATCCACATAACCTGCTTAGCATAATTTATAAATTTTGTCCAAAATTATGTAGAAAAAATAATAAGTACATAAACTATCCCTTAAGGCTGGACAAAACAAAGCGATATTAAACAAACTTTTATCATGTTATAATTTTTTTGATAAATAAGTATGTTAACTTATTTTTAGTTCTCAAGTAAATGCTAAAATTGCTAACCTGCTTTTTTTATTTCATACAAGCAAAAATAACAAGTGTTACGTGGAACGCAAAATTATAACCACCAGCTACCACACTGAAAAGCTCACAACTGAGCTACTAATACATTAAAACCAATCAAACTGTAAATTATAGTCAAGGTTGATCCATCGGCAGATATAAGTCTTTTGAGGGGGTTCAGGACATAACTGGTAATCCCATACCGACTCAGACAAGAAAAAAAATGTTTGTCCCAATTAATTCGAACAGTATAGTACCAAATAGCCTGAAATTTTATTCTGCATTAAATATTAGAGAACTGATTAAATACCCATCATTCTACATGTACTGTTTATTGATTATTTATTAACATCACAATAATAACAACATGGAGACTGAATGCATTTTGTTGAAAATGGGATGTATGAGTTTATTATCCGGATGAATTAAATTGCAAACGCACGAACGCTCGCTCGCACACACGCACGCACACAAGCACACACACAGAAACAAAATTATTATGTGAAATGATAGAGTAAATTAAATTTTTAATCATATTTTTCACTTATGAATCAGGACAATATTGAAACGGTTCTTTGTGTATTTACCATTTCAAAATATTTATATCAGTATTCATAAAGTGGTTGTTGGATATTTGATAGATGCCACTGAATTGCATTTATCTGAGTTATCTGGGAGGTTGAATGTTTGATTTCAAAAATTTAATTGGATGGAAATATATATATGGTGGAAGGACTCCAATTGTGTGTAAACTGGACAAATCTAGGTCATATGAACCGGATAGATTAATTAAAATATTTGAACTAAGGGAAAAGTTTGAATATGGACTGAAGAAAGTGTGTTTGATTATTGAAGCAGGTAAATATGAAATAGTACACTGAAATCAGTAGGTCGGTTGGTATATTTGAGAAAGATTGATGGAGATGGTTTTTAAGACTAAAGTAATGGATAACAACACTAAAATTATAGTTTTAAATTTAAATGAAGAAATCAAGATCCAAATGGGAAGTTAACTTTAGGTTAGGTTTGTTTCTGGCAGGTATGAGCCATATCTAGTCTAACGGCTCATACCTGCCAGAAACAAACGAATCCAGTGCGGATGGTTGTGTCGGCGGTTTGAGGGTTCATTGGCCGTGGGGAAAAACGCCACCAACTACGATGGCGAGGTTTTGGCTGTCTGGGAAGCTACAACACAATTACTAGCTGCTTTTTTTTTTCGGAATGGCCGTGGGCAGCCTAGTGGTTAGAGCATCGAACTCCGGTCCGGAAGGCCTGGGTTCGATCCCTGTACTGCCAAATACCCTCCGAGTACACACGGAGTACGTGCTTGTTAAATCAGTGGGTCCAAAATTCTTGTGGGCTGAATCACGAGTACAGGGAACTGGAGAAAATTTCCCTCCATTTCAGTTCCATGCTTAATTGTGGAGGTGGATATAGATGGTGGCGCCATCTGTCGTAATGTTCTATAGTCCCTTCGGGAATTTCACCGAGTTAAATCGCACTGTCACCTGTATGGTGCTCAAGACTAAGGCCAACGACAGGCGTACATCTAGCCCATTGCCACGATGAATTTCGTGGGCCTCGATCTGACTATGTCAGACAGGTGGCATGAGCAACAACAACAAGCTGCTGAGGCTGTTGTCCCCTTTCGCCTAACCACCGGACATGACATTTTGGGAGCATACTTACACAGGCTTGGCCTTGGTGCTGACGAGGCCTACCCACTCTGCGTCTCTGCCAGAATGGATGGCGATCACCTTTTTCAATGCACTGAATTCTATGAATACCCGGCTGACGACATCGTCAGTCGGTACAGGAAGGTTCGGCGTCAAATGGCCAAGAAGCCAAGCACGGGTGTTGGATAAATAAATAAAAGTACTTTAGGTACAAAAATTTTATTTCATTCAGTAGTTAACGCTTTTTGATAAATCTGGATTGTGATCGTATTTTATAGTTTTATGGTTTTAAAGCGAATTTCTTCTATTTTTAACTTAAGAAAATAATCTAAAAGACACAGATCCTTTGTCTTCTCCCCGGTAAAAAAAGTAGAAACAGTGAATATAAAACATGCATTTATTTCTAAATAATGTAAATTAATGTATGCAGTTTATTTTATGTAATGTTTATAAATTTCGACGCATTGTAATTTCAAGATAAAAAAAAATGTCTAAATATTTTTAAAATTTCAATTTTTCTTAAATTGATATTTCCCTTCTAGAAATTTTAAAAAGTTATGGTATTTTCAAAATAATTTTACAAAATAATATAAAAATCATCTTTAAATATTTTTATGGCGCAGTTTCCAAAAAACTCCTTCCAGATTATGGATGATAAAACTCCGTTATTTTACTGATTTTTCTTAAGTGTATAAATTTTATATTGGGCTTATAAAAATTGCAAAATCTTGTTTTGTTTGACAACTAACCGATAATATTAGATTAGGCCTTATTTCAGGCACACAATGTTTTACAACATGGGTCTTATTTAACAATAAGGTAAAGGGACGACCGACTACAAAATCATTTCTTGATAACAGCTTGTCTGGACAACTTTTATGGCAAATCCTAAAGTGACTAAAATCTCCTGTCATAAAGTTCTTTTCTAGACGAGCACTTTTCACTTTATCTTCACTACAAAATCTTTCATCTTGCCTTCATTTATCTTAAAGGTTTTTGACTTCACAACATTTCTTTTGAAAGACTGTACATGTTTATTTTTACTGCATGTGTTTCTGGCTAGTAGCCAATTGGGGCACACAAAAAGAAATCGAGTGAAAACCACCAGTGAAAAAGTGGCGTCTTTAATTATTAACGAGTCGCCGATTGGTTCTTTTTTAGGATGTGGTCAAATGCGCGACCATTGATTGGTCGAAATCTCACGTTTTCTTGTAAAGAGGTGAACCGGAATAGTGAAATGAAAAATTGAAATCGTTGTTTTGGTGTTCGTTTCAGAATATAAAAAATAAATGTTCCCAGAGCGACTATAACGACTATACTTTTATACATAACGTGTCAGTAATGCGTACTTTCGAATAAATTTGACAGCAGCTGCAGGCGTGTATAGAATAACAAATTTTATTTAATTAAAGTCCCTAACATTTTTCACCAGAGAGAGAAAGAAACCATTTACTTTAATATTTATTATAATAAATAGTACACGACTTGATATTACTAATTTAAATTTTTTACTTTTACATTAGCAACAAGAGCATAAAAATAATATTTTGGATCCAAATTCTTCCATGTTCTCAAATTCAAAAAATTTAAAAATCAACATTATAATTTTATAGTCAAACAAATTTAAAATATTGCGCTTTGAATTTTGCTCTAGATCACGATATATATATATATATATATATATATATATATATATATATATATATATATATATATATATATATATTTTGTATGTATTATTTTAAAAAGTTACAAAAGTCTGTTGAAACGTTAGCTGCATTCAAATTTTTATTTAGTGAATTGGATTGACTCTTGGATTACTTAAATAGCCTTCTTGAATAATGTTAAATAGAGAAAGTTGCCTTTTTTGATAATGAATTTTATTGGATTAAAAACACACATTACCGAATTTTTTACTTTCGAATTTTCAAAAAAATTTGACTAAATTTGATAAACAATTAAATATATCCTACATATCTCAATTTAAAGCTCATTAAAATGATATAAAAAACAAATTTATGCTTGTACTCACATACATTAAATCTAAAGTTGTTTTGAATTCTCAAAACTTTCTTATTTAAAACGCGATGCAAACTGGACACATTGAGGAACTCAGGTACTAAAGCGATCATTGTGTATTTTAGAAGAAAATTTAGCTTTTTTTATTTAATATGGCACCATAGATGTATGTTAAAACAAGAATGTAAGGTATTTATAAAAAGAATAGAAATTGATAAAATATATTATATTACTAAACTCACTTCTATAAAATACTTTACAGTTTACAACACAGTTAAAATACTTTTTTAGCAGTTAATGCTTTAGAAAGTTGTTTTTTTAATGTATTTGTAAACATGACTTAAAATGGATTTATACTAATCAGTCTTAATTATGTAATTATAATTTCACTTACAATATTAACGTTGTACTTAGAATATTGTTATTAGGTCGTTCCCATAATATCAGGTGTTGGAATGAAAATGCCTTTAAGAATTTGATGGTAGTTAGTCTATTAAATTAAAATACGGAAACTTCTCTTGGTACGCCAATTAAATGAGCAATTACTTTCAAAGAAAGTAAATGTTTTATATAGTTAAATCCTATTATACACAATGTGTACGAAAATAATTGATGTGGACAAATAAACTGAAAAATGTTTTCATTTTATTGAAATGTTAAAAGTGTTTTGCTACCTACTAAGAAATTTTCAAGACATTTAGTATTAAATTTAATGATATGAAATATTTAGATCTTCCACAGGTAGATCTACTCTACGGCATAAAATTTAAAATTAATACTAATTCTACTGAGCATATGTATGAAAAATGTATATGAGGGGGAAAAAACTTTTTTTAGAGACATGTGTAGTTCAATGATAGATCAAAGCAATTCTTTTGAATAAAATTTGGCAATAATTACTTTACTATTACACGAGAAGAGTTATGCAATTTTATTAACAATAAATACTCCAGAAAATATTTTTTTAAAGTTTTGAAATGATCTGTTTATAGTTACTTATATATAACATGGTAGATAATTTTTTTTTTAAAAAAAATCTTAACTTATCATTTATAGTTAACTGTAGTGTACTTTATCTATTTATTCTACAAACGTTAAGAAAAAAAGTACTCTATGCACTTATTTAGCAGCATATATGCTTTATCTATAACGTTTGAGCGAACAAAAATTTATTTCTAAGCAATGTATTTTCCTAGTGAAGAAATGGAAAACAAAAATTAAATTATAGTCCCTTATGTTTGCCAATTTTATAGAAATATTTCAAAGCATTTGGTTTCTGCTTGAATACTTATTAAAACGAATTCCAAATGAATTTGAGATTTTACATTCTATTATTAAAACTTTTTTTATAAAAATGTTTAGCAATTTTATACTTTAAATATTTTAAAAGTTGTTTGGTGCCGCTTAGCCAAAATTGGCTAAAATGAGCTCAAAATTGTGTGTGTGTGGCTCATAAAACCCAACATTCAATCAATCAACCAAACGAGCTTAATAAACTAATTTTTACGAAGAAAAAATGGACATAATAAAATAATACCTTTTTTTAAAAAAATCAATGCAAGCATATATACACTCGAACCTCCATATTACTAAACTCTAAGTTGTGAATTTTTCTATATAGTGAACTATTTTCTGGAACTAAGAACATTTCACGATTTTCTTCGTAAAATAACCTCCCAATAGAGAAGTGCCTTTTCTATATAACGAACTTTTTCTCTTGTGATTCAATTTTTTCCCCTTCCTATTTTTAAAGTATTTCTGGATATAATGTATGTTTTAAATTACTTGTGTACTTTAAATTAGAAAATATCCTTAAAACTCATTTTTTTAATATAAAATTATTTTCTTAATGTTGAAAATACAGTGTATTACTCAACATCCTTTCTTCTTATTTTCACTGAAGTTTTTCTTATTTTAATGGGTAATATATATATAAAATAAATAGATAATAATTTACAAAAAAGTATGAATAATTACTTTTTCAATATATAGTGTTTATGAATTTAAAGTTTGTTTTATGTGGTTTATAAAGTATATATTGAAAGATGAACGTCTATATAGCGAATTTTCCATATAACGAACTTTTTTCGGTATTTAGCGACTTCGTTAAAAAGAGGTCCGACTGTATATATATATATAGCGATTGATCTCTAAACTAAAAATAATTTTTTCAATGTCAAAATATCTATATTTGTATGCCAAGTTCAATGTTAACGTTTCTTTTTATTGGCAACTAAATTTATTATGTTTATTTATCAAAAAGTAATTCTTGCGCACACGTTCTACAATTAAAAATAGTACCGAAACTTCTCGAAATCTTACTCCTTCACAAATTGTTTCAAACTATGACAAAACACAGGATTGCAACCACCACCACGTAAACACCTACACATCATCTTTAAAACCTAAACACCCCTGTTCACTTGAAATCCACCCAATTCCAAATTGCCTCACCTCACATTACCGACACTGCACTGAAGATAGGTGCCAACACACCTACCACTCAACGCGCCAAACGATATTTATGCCGGCTTACCTTCCTCTTTCGTCAACAAAGAAAAAGACGTAGGCACGTGGTATCTTTTGTTTGGGGGATGGCAGAACATATCCTGTCAGTTCCTTCCTTCTTCTCAGTCAGATCGTCTCATTCTTGCTCGTCCAAGCGTACTGGTCCTGCCGCGAAGGATGAAGTGACCATACAGGAGGGAATGTCTGGTAAAGACAGTGGATGTCCCAGAGAATGATTCGGAGGATGTGTTTGTGATAAGGAGGTGAGGATGATGGGGTAGAAGGGTTTATTTATTCATTTTCCTTTTCTGCTGAGATTGGTTCAGTGAGGATAGCGTTGATGCATGAATAGGATTATTTGAAAGGATTTGGAAAGTTATGGGAGTTTGTGAAGATTTTAATTCAACTCTTTTTAGGCTTTTAGATTTTTAAAAGGTTGTCGGGAAATTTATTGAAAATAAATCAGGATATATTAGTTGCATGATCGAAGCCTAAAGTGTAGTAATAATTTTTTTCGAATAATTTTCATCCTCTTAGTCACTGATTTCTACCATTAATCAAACTGACATTTTATGAGTCAAAACAATTGAAAATTCCAACATGGATGGAATAGACAACTCTCGGAATTATGCACTGAATGGATGCGTTGAACGTTTAGAAAATAACGGAAACTGTTATAATGTTAAAAGATTTCAGCCAAAGTATGGGTTCTTGCGCATTTTCTTACGTTTAAAAGTTGATTAAATTTGATACTAATTTACGTCGCATTGTGGAGGGCTACACGGGGGCTGTTGGTAACGGGTCATGTAATTTTGAGCATCGGTCTATTGGCGACATCTGATCTGCATCCCTTTTAAATTTACATTCCCTAATGGCGGTTTCAAGATACTTTTAAATGCATCAGCTCCTCTACATTTTAGATCTTTTGTCATTCTAGAGCTTGAATCCACCCTCGACAACTCCACTCACGAACTCGATTACCACATTTTTTGTTGAATTGGTTGGATTACCATCCCGATCCCCCAAATTGATGGGGCAAAACGCCAAATCATAGGGTTACTACAAAATACAACACGTAAAAACGCGCCAAATTGGTGATTTTCCAAAATTTGGCGGATTAGTGGCCCATTCGACTATTTCACCGTTGAATTATTGAGTTTAAGAGTGAAAAAAAAGAGGAAACATAGAGTACAGGTGAAAGAGACATATTTGATTGCCTTAGTATGAGTTAATTTCTTTCTATGATTACAAGAGGGCCATTGGGTATGAATCTTACAATTCTTAGTCATGGTCAAATAACAAGGGTGACATTTTACCTAGATTGTGTGAATTCTTATAATTACCCTCTATACTATAATTTAATTACCATGTTATTCTATTATTCCAGGTGTGGCGTAGCATTCATTGTTCCAGAGGGTATTGTTCCAATGGAATCGGACCTTAACTCGAAAAGGACTTAACTTGAGGTTACTTTCACCCACTCTTATGCATTTATATTACAAACGCGGATCATTAGAGCCTAAATCATTAGTTCACGGGGTTCCCAATGCGTTTTAACAATACACACAGTTAGAAAGTGCAATATAATTGTTCAAATTCCAGATCCTAAACCGGTTGAAGTGCTACAAAACACAGTTTGGGGAGACCACCACTCCAATTCTGTACAGGTGGTTAAACTATCATTCATGTTCAGTCAGCACCTAGAGAAGTGATTCTCAATCTTTTTTTTTTGTTTGTTGCGGTGCACTTTTAATAACTTCAAAATTTGGTGGCACACCAACAATAAAATAATTTTGAAAGAATTTTACTTACATGTCATACCCTATGTAAAATAGTTTATGATAGTAGTTTTCAATGTTAAATAAATTGATATGTACGACGAAGACAGCAAAATGTTTTTGGTTGAGCAAATTAATAATAATGATACATTTAATTTGAAATTAGAGAAATTATTTAAAAATTTTGTTTATATTTTGTCGTAAAAATGATAATGCCACTCTTTTTTCGTCATCCAAATTTTAAAAAGCCTCGACCTTTTTTTTCATTTTTATATTTGTTAAGCTGAAAATCCGAATTCACACAACTAGGACGTAGAAAATTGTAACAATATTTTAAAAGCTTTTTTGACTATTATGTGTGAAGTAATCCTCTCTAATTTTAATCCAAAATTAATTAATGGACTCTTTCGAACGTTTTGAAATTAAATCTCGATTATTACAAAGCAAAATTATTTTTTTTTCCCTTCATTCAAAGTTAATCCGTGTACAAATGCATCCATTATCACAAATAGATTACGAACCCAATTTTTTTTAAATCCATCTATCCACGAAAGGATAAGTGAAGCATAACACGAATACGTTTAGTTTTTTTCCTATAAAACGGCCGAACAGTTTGGTTCCGGATTTGATTTTTTTCTCAAAAATATGATTTAAAAAAATAGGAAATTTTAAGGGAAATTTTTTGGTATAGTGGTTGAGAATCACTGTCCTAGAGAGAGAGAGTTACCGCTGTCTTTCTTTGTAGACTGGGAACAGATCTATTCTATTCTAGACTCCATCTCTTTTTCATAACGCATTGGATCATATCTTGTTTCAGAGATTCACCCATGTGATGGTATCAAAAAATTAATTTTTTTATCATAAATTGCTTTCTTAAAATGTCTAGAATAGGGTGGTAAAGTGATTTCTTTAAATTCGAAATCGCTATAAAGAAGCAGGTGTTAAAAGTGCAGTTGTTTGTAGTGCTAAGTTAAGAGTTTCATTGTTTTAATCGGACTTGAAACTTTATACGCGTTTTTCTCAAAACTGTGTTTTTCAAACTTTCCTCCATCATATCTCAAGAACGGTTTGACCGAATGACTTCAAATTTATACAGTAGACTCAGCACATATATACGCACCAAAGGAACTACGATCAGTGGCGCACACAAGGGGGATGTCCTAGAGGTTCGGACCCCCAAAGCCCTTGATTTTTTTCTCTATTGATTATAATTTTAAGTGTATAATACGTAAAATTTAATTAAATATTTGTTTTTAACGATTAATTTTATTAATTAATACTAATTATTTATTCAATAATTATCTTAGTTTTTTACCGATTTTTGTTCCCCAAAATCGACAAAATCAAAAGGAGCATGATACAAGAATGGTAGACTTTCGACCCTGGACCCCCTTTGGAAAACTTTGTGTGCGCTACTGACTACGATTGTTCCAAAATGCAAAATATTTCTACTTTTTATAACAAAAATATAACAACCCCCATGAAATTCGAAACTTTTTCTTCAGAGGTCACCCAAAAATCCAATTTTTGATATTTTCAATTGTGTAGTTCATTTGGTGCATTTTCGCTCTTATAGATTAATTTTTTTTTATTTCAGAGAAGCCAATCAGCCGGAATTGTGGAGGAAGTGAACGTCCATTTTTTTGAAGCGGGTGTGTTCAGAGCGCTACAACTTACGTTCTATTGAATACTTTTGGCAAAACACTTATATACATACTCTTAAAACATTTATAATTAAATGATAAAAAAAACTTAAAATTCTTTCTTTTTACTGTGGTCGTCAAAATAATTCCCTAAGAATATTTAAAAAACAGGCCATCACATGGGTGAACCCTCTTATGAGAAGTGTCAGATTAATAGACAGTTTAATAGTATGAAAAAAGGAAGAAGTTATCTAATTCCCTTCACACACTGTTAAAGAGAAGAATTTGAACTTAAACTCTACTCTAGACAAAGAAATGTCTCAATATCACTATAAGTCAGTGTGATTACAATGTGAGAATCTATTTTAATCACACAATCTATTAATTACAATATTAATCTCTTACAAATGTTAATCTATCATACTGGACATTTAAAAATTAAAATTGTTTCCTTAAATATTTAAATTTCTTATACAATTCGAGAAATAAATATAGTGCATTATTCTGTAAAGAAAATGGATCGATTTTTTGAAAATTTTAAAAGTATTGTGATCAAATGCGATAATATATATATGTTTATGGAATTTGATTTATTATTTGGACAAAAAAAGACAATCCTTATGAAAATAATGCTAAGATTTCAATCATTTAAAATTAGGAATTTACCTCAAGTTAAATACAACTTTAAACATATTTGGCCACAAGCGCGTGAATTTTCCCACCGGATACTGTTTAATTAAACAAATATTATTCTTGAGTTGGATTGTACAGAAATTTTTGAATTAACTATTAATTAGGGAAGATGGAAAATATAATGAATCATTTTATTTCCAGTGAATAATAATTTGCAAAATAATCACCAGACAGACATAAATTTTGATACTTTTTGAATTATATATACCCACTGAAAATAAATCTTACTTTCAAATGGTTTTAACCATATAAACGACCTTTTATAACAGTAAATACAAATTACGTTTCAACCACATACACAAATGAAAGTCTTTTCTAGATTCAAAATAGGAATTTAAAACTCTCGAAAGGTATATTAAAGTAAATATTTTCTCTCACAATCTGTGTACACTAATGAATTTTTAAGAGTTTAAGAGCTTTGGTTGACGTGTTTGAAAATGGTTTCTTTTCCGAAACTTTCCGTACACGCAAGACCGATTTTACACGTAATGAACTGGATCACGAATTCTAAGAATTCGAGTCTTTCTTTCATTAAGTTCCGCTTCCTTTAAATGGGGATATCTAATTCTTATTTTCGGAATTTCCATTGATAGGTAGATTTTGTATCTTTGCTGCGAAGAAAGTAGTATTTTGAAAAAGCATGCTAAGTGCTTAAGAAAATATTATTTATTTGTTACTGATAGCGGTTACTGATTTTTCTATTTATTTGTATTCATTATTTTTTAATTCGTAGTTTTTTTTCTAATTTTGTTATTTATATTACCGAAGTATAAACTTAATTCATCGACATTTTAAATTAGTAACAAGCCTTTATGTATCATATTTTTCATTGAAAGAATTTAGCGTATTCTTCTGTTCTATACAATTTGTGCAACGGATTTAAAAAATCTCTTTGTAACTACACATACAAGTAAATTATTCAAAATTTTTCATAGTGTTTGCATTATTTTTATTCAACGAAATATTTATTTGAAACTTTTGAGCTAACATATATTACTCTTTATTTAAAAAAATATTAAATTTTAAAATAAATTTTTAAGAATTCAGAAAAGTTTTAATTATTGAATTATTTTCAAGTACTGGCTAAATAAGAAGTTGGATTAAAATATTCAACTAAAACTTCTAATACACGCACATACACACACAAATGTGTACTAAGGTGCCAAAAATCAAAGGAAAAGAACATGGAAATGGCCTGATAGCAGTAGTATCACGTGTGACGGTTAATCAGGAATCTCATTTTCACTCAAGTGACTTATGTGAAACGTTTTCTAACTTAATTAAGTCCACTTAACGGGAATTAACAGGAGCTAGATGCATAGAGTAAAAAAATCTGATAATTCAGCATTTCTCGATCCAATGTGTTACAATGTACCAACAATGCAAGAATTACCTCTCCCCTTGAACAGCAAAATGACCGATGGACTCTACTAAATGACCAATATCAGAGACATCTACATCAAGTAGTCAGATAAACAATCAACTCTGCGTCAAATAACAGCAACAAACAACGCGTGTGCCATGCAATATTACCGCATGCCTATGAGAAAAGTTCCGTGAAATCTGGTGTTGATGGCATATGGCAGTAAGCGTTTCTGAAACTCTGGGTTTTCCTAGGGGTGCGTGATAACTCCACGAAGAGGGCGCAAGCATATTGAAAAGTCGAAAATAAAAGATATATATATATATATATATGTATTAATCTACTGAAAGTAAACAAGTTACATTTTGACGTTCAAAAATAACATTCTTCAGAAAATTCAAAATAAAGTTTATATTTGCAATAAAACTTTGCAGGTATTAAACTTAAGGTATTAAAACTCTCCAGATTTGTATGTTGTGCCTTTCTGAACCTCATACTTCAAACTTTTGCATTTTTGAAGAGCCTTTCTTTTTTTACGAGACCTTTTCTTATCTGGCTTGGAATGCCTTGTAGAATCAACAATTCTCGTTTTGTCGAGGTACCAAGAGTATCCTTTCATTTCAGAAAATAGTTTCATTCCTAACTTTTAAAGTAGAGGTAATAGACCAGCAAATCCAGAATTAAAAAGTATTATTGCGATATAATTTCTTAAACGGAGTGTTTGTAGCTCAACAAATTTTTTTTTCGGGATTATACTCCACACGACATTGTTAAGACTCTCATTGCAGTTCTGAGCTTTCCCGTGAAGACATTTTCTTAGGAGATTTTGATCCCAAAGTTAATTATAAGTCTTTTTAATAGAATTAATAACTGAATTTGAAAAATCCGTTGGTTTTTCTTTCAACATTTCCCCAACAAATTCTGCTATCTGGAAATCTCTTCTTTTTTTACCTCATTGATCTTGTTTTTGGCATGAAAACTTTAATTTACTTAAAAATAATTATAACTCTATATAAAAGTACTATTAAAAAAGTTAAAAAGATATCTAATTTTGAACACAAATGATAAAAAGATAGCAACTCGTTTAAATCAAAACAAACATTGCAGTCAGTTAACTGCTGCCTATTTGAAGGCCAAATATATCCATTAAAATATTTATAAAGTAAAATAAAGTTTGCTGTATAAACATAAAAAGAATTTGTTAAAATATTTTAAAAGAATAAAAATCTCATTTTGCCGGTGAAAATCAACCGAAAACTCACACTTCCGGTTTCGATTTTGGCTTACTACCTCAAACAAAACAGCTATAACTCTTTTTCTAATTGAATCAGAATTAAAAGTATGATATTTTTAGAAAGCTTATTAAACAGGCAACAAAAATAGACTGTAAAAGAAATTTCGATTTTTTATGCAAATGATGATTCTAAAGCAGTCGGATACCTAAAGAGGCTAAAGTCATGTTGTAGCTTTATCGTCAAAGTATAGTATTATGGAATACAACGCATTGTTATTTGCATGGAAGGGGGGCAGTGAAAATTATGATTCAATATTGGGTCGCAAATATCGAAAGTTTGTGAAGGTAGTAGGAAATTGATTTGAGTATTCTTATTTAGCAGCACGCCGTCGATTGCTGAACTTCTGCTGGATTGGTTTGAACCTTATATTACCGGAAAAAATTCCTAAATAAAT
Source organism: Trichonephila inaurata madagascariensis (assembly GCA_019973955.1). Classification (NCBI taxonomy): domain Eukaryota; kingdom Metazoa; phylum Arthropoda; class Arachnida; order Araneae; family Nephilidae; genus Trichonephila; species Trichonephila inaurata. The sequence goes on along the minus strand of BMAV01001335.1, from coordinate 243,810 downwards.
CCCGATTCCAGTTGGTAAGAGCTGATGACAGTTTGGATGTGGCAGAGATTACACAAAATCATGGACCAAAACTGCCAAGGCACTGCACAACTTGGTAGTGGCTTCATAGTGGTTGGGTTTTTTTTAACATGGCATGGACTGTAACCTCTCATCAAACTAACCTAATCATAAATTAAAAATGGTTTTGCTCAGCTACTTGGAAAATTATTTCTAACCATTCAAGGACGGAATGTTCTCTAATGTAAGCAAAATTTTATAGGATGATAATTCGAAATGTCATCGGAACAGAAAACTTCATTATTGGCTTAAGGACCATTCTGTAAATTTCTAGTAAATGATTTGGCTATGTAGATCATCAAACAAGAATCCCATACATGGAATGTGGTCGAAAGATCTGGTCATGCACAAAATACTGCACCGACCACTCTTTCGTACTTATAGACAGCTATAGAAGTGGCATGAATGAATATCTGTTTAGAGGTCTTCTAACGATTTTTAGAGTCAATATCTCAGAGTGTTGTTAAACTTCCAGGAACAAAACGATGTGCCACACAACATTAAGAGGTGTTTCTCTCTCACACACAAATATACTTATCTACAAGTGGGTTTATAAACCTGAAGAGGGAGGATTAGTTGTATTATCAAACTAGTTTCATCTTAGGTATCCCAATTCCTGCCGAAGTTGTTTTGACTTATAAGGCTTAATTCTTACCTTCTGTTTCATTTGACTTTTCTACTCTGATTCATAATTTTTGTTTGCTTCTTGATGAATTTTTTGTCTAACTCTTCATATTTTTCTCTCTATATATATTTTATGTTATTTTACATCTAAATCAATTTACTATAACGTTAAAAATATTAAGTTACAGTTAATAATAACATAATGGATTATGATTTATATAAATGTGTGTGTGTGTGCCAGATAATTTTCCTTTTCTCATAATTTTGCAGAAAGAAATGTAACAGACGTTTATAAAAGCTATAATGCAATACATAATTATTTTACTCCGTAAGAGTATCTATATACATTACGAAATATTTTAAAGACTTTTTAATGCGTTTAAAAAAAGAACTTAAAAGTTACTTTAAATTGAGATGATATTTTAAACTTTGTACTCTCTTGAAAACTTTTTAATGCACTCAATAAAATCCCATATGAATATTTTATATATTTATATGTTACATTAATGTGTATTTTTCAGATTCTGAATATAATCCACTTAGAAATGAAAAAGTATTTGATGATATAATAATAGTTTATATCTCATGCTTTTACGAATAGCTATTGTGCATTTAGGAATTTTATATATATTCAAACATATTCTCAAACATATTCAATGTATACTCTCCATAAATATTCAAATAGCTTTTATGAATTTTTGTATCGGTTCTACATTATCTATAATTTTCGTATCTCAACAATACATTAGAACGGAAATCTAAAGATAAAATGAATTTTTTTCCCATCTGAAAACAACTGCAAGAATTAAAATATTTAAATTAAAAATAACACATTGAATTACATCATGAATTAATATGGATTTTTTTAAAAGAATTGAACAGATGAAAGACTTTATCTGATTTTTCTGCGTATGCGATTCATGTAATTTACTGTCATATTTCATTAAGAGGTATATTACTTCTCTGTTTGAATAAGATTATCTAACTCTATTGAATCTACAAATAGATTTGAAGAGTTTGTGTCAGTTGTTGGTTCATCTTGACCAAGATTTTCGATAGGTGAACATTCCCGAAAATAGACATGCAAGATAATTTGTCTATATTATAAGCAAAAGAAAGATAAAAGTTAAATACATGTGCTACATGCGTGTTCGATAATAGGAATGGAATGCATGCATGATGAGTACTGACATGATTATGTTGTGCGATAATGAAACACTCAGCCAGTTATAGTGTATAGTAAATTTGTACCTAATTTCCATTTCTCAGAGGTAGTAATTAGATTCTTCATTCATAGTTCGATTTGTTACTTTCAAATTCGATTCAGCTTGGGAACAAAAGTTACCGCAATCTGTAAATAATATATTTATAACACTCTATAACCACACTTGACTGTGTGTGACATCTACTAGTTAATTAATAAATCTGTGCATTATATTAATGTCTTTAGAAAAATATTCTGATGGATTCAAATAGAAAATGAATTACAAAAACCTATACAAACTTTTATTCATAGCCTTATATTGTTACATACTTTATACGTTGTTTAATTAATTTGTTTATCTAAAGTATGAAGAACATTAGTGGCTAAGCCATTAGTTCACGGTCTCTCCAATACTTTCTAACAATATCCTCACAATAAGGAAATGCAACTCAATTGTCAAAATGTTTTCAGAACCTACACTGTACGGAGTTACACAAATCCCAGTTTGGGGAGTTCGCCATTCCAATTCTGTAGAGATGGTTGTGCAAACAGTCGTGCCGATCAGACCTCTACTTAGAATCCTCGCTGCTTTTCTTGATAAAATAGGAATAGATCTCTCCTACATCGGAATCCTCTATCTAGAGATGCATTGCTTAAATTTCAGATAAAAAGTGTAACTATTTGATGGAAGTGCAATTATTTCTCGACAGTAAATGTATATATATATATATATATATATATATATATACATTTACGTCGAGAACATTGCATTCCATCAAAAAATTTAAAATACTTTTTACGTAATTGTTTTTTGGGGTTTTTTCTGCTTTAAAATTTGGGAGAATTTGTTGCAGAGTAGTAGATAGTAGTTAGTGGTTTTATCATACTTTCTGCGAGTTTTTATATACTTTGAATTTTTGTTTATTTTATTTGGTTTTTCCTACCGAGTTGCAAAGGGGGAAAGTTGGCGCCTTCAAACTAGTTTAACCCCACTTATTCGGTCATAAGTCCAAAATTGCTTTCTGACTCGCTAGGTTCTTTTTTATAGTTCCTTTTTTGTATTTTTCTATAAATTCGATCTTCATGTTTTGCTTTTATATTTTTATTACGTTATTTATTGTTATGTTCATTATCTATTATATATATATATATATATATATATATATATATTTAAAAATATCTGTGATAGTTAAAATAAATTTTAACAAGCTATTAAACGAGCAATTTAATATGGACATAATATTTGACGCTATATATACGTTTGCCTTAAGAAATAGATAACTTTAAAACATGTATTTCTTTCACAAGTTACGGTTCTTCCTCACTTAAACTAAGTGTAACACAAACAAGAATCACATATTTAATACAACATATTATCATTTACTTATACTTATTAGCTTACGAATTAAGGCAATAAAAATGTCTTCTGTGCACTGTAAATTTATTTAAATAATTTTCTTGCGCAGAGCAATTCTGCAGAACTATTTTTTTTAATACTCAATACATGAATAGGAAAAAAAATGTAAAAGTTTTTTATACATGAAATTAATCTCGAATAATAGAAGTTTAGAAGTAAACATTCAAAAATTGCACTGTGAAATTTGTTGAAGCTTTATCCGTTTGAATAAAAATAGGCACAATTTAATAGCCAATAACTATTGTTGCAGTCAGTAAAGAAATAAAAAATTGTTTTTCAACAAAAACTTGCTTTTTTCATTCAGGCATGAAAAACATTTTTTATTTGAAAATGTTTTAGAAACTATAAAAGTGTTTTGAAACTAATTATACTTCCTCACATTATTCGAAAGAATAAAAATCACTCCCGTATTCGTCGAAGACTTATTCTTTTAAAACATTACAGAACAAAATGGAGAAATTTAAACACTCTTACAATAATCGGAAAACCAATAACTGATAAATCAAATGAATTTATACTCACAATATATGACGCGAATCGGTCTAAGTACATATCTGTATCCGTCTTCTGGAACTATGACTCCACGAAGTGCCATCATGAAACTGACTTAGGAGACTGAAAGGGCAATCCAAGAATGGACTGATACTCAAATATCAATAAAAAATTGTATTCGTCAATGGACACATGATGAAATATGATTTACATCGGCAATTTTTTTGTTGAATTTTATGAAACATTGCGTTGCCAGTGCGTGAAGAGATGTGGCATTTCACACATTGTTCTCACGGAAGATATTGATCGTAAAATTATATAGGTGTTTAAAAGAAAAGAAAAACAATGACTCTGAAGAAAGGACTTACGCGTGTACTTTTTTTAAAGTGTTTCATGGACAAGAAAAAAAGCATAGGGTAGGCTATAAAATTTGTTCCAGAAGAAGATGCTAGATGGACAGTATTGGCGAAATGATTCAAGACGTGTAAAATGATATTATATAATAATCTACAAAAAACTGAAGGGAATGTACTTTTTCTTGGGCGTTAACTTAAGAATACTAAAACGGTACATAAGAACAATGAGATCTAACTGATGTAGACTTTACTATAAGAATAATCGATCTAACGTAAGCTGTTTTCCGTTCATGTTCTTAAAACAGTGTTTCTCAAACTCTCAACATTTGCGACCCAATATTCAGTCATAATTTTTCATGCCCCACCATACAAAAAATGTTTTGAATTCAATAATACTTTTAGGCTACAATACTGCTTTAACCTCTTAATGGCTACCGGTGTATATAAATGTCTCGCTCAGCCAAAGCGTTAATTGTCCTGGACGTATATATACGTCTTTCCGAAGTATGATCTTTTTTGTGCACCGCTATCCATAAAACTATTCCGAAGGCTTTGGAATGCATTAAAAGCACTTTGACAGTGTTTGCGAAGGATTTACTTATTTCAGAGGACTTGCTTATTCATTCATTTTCTCCTCCCCCCTTCTCAATGTATCGCACACGCACCCCTACGCGGAAAATCATAGCATTGAGGAGCGTATAACATAACTTTTAACCAGCAGAATAGGGATTAATTATAAACCGTACAAATTATCAAGATAATTGTTAATTTTTGTGCATAATTTTATTATGACAAGCCCATTTGAACCCTGGTTATTATTAAACTTGTTCTTAACTTGCTATTGTTAATTAATTATAAAATACAGTAGTACTGATACATTTATAAGTGTATTGTATCAGTGTAAACGGGTATTTTATTTTTTATTATGCCAGTATATATTTTCTTTCCTTACTTTCAGTAAATTATTAATTTTTAAAAAATAATCTTTTGTTTTCGACTTTTTAATATGCTTGCGCCCCTCCCCTCGTAGAGTTAACATGTACCACAGTTTCAGAAATGTTGCTTTAAAGTATTAACTCGTTGTGCAAAAGACATTACAAATGAAACAATACGCTTAAAATCATCAAAATTACAGAATTGAATAAAATGCTCCAGTAGCGTTTTTAAATTTACTTTCACTATTTTTTTAAATATACGCATAAAATCAATATAAATAGAATGGTTTTGTTTTTCTGCATAAAATATTTGTTGAATGGTATATCTATCTGGGATAGATTACTGTTATATTTATTTGGTTTATCAAATAAAAATGCCTTTATTCATTCGAATGATATTGATAAACCTCTTCAACGGGAATAAACCATTCTTATATGTTCCTTTTCAGAATTTTCATACAATATTGTTTTGTATATTTTCGAAAGAGTAAAACCTGGAATCTAATACGAGGAGAAATGTATTGCATATCATCGACTTAAGAATTCTATAAGGAAAAGCCTTTCTTTTAGTTTAGTATTTTTTTGCACTGGTTTAACAAAGAAATACATAAAGAATAGAACTTGAATATTAAGTTCACTGGGTTTATTATATTGTTACGAATTATAAAGAATTTCCTTCTATTTATTTTGTATATGGCTTCCATTGCTGAATGGCATTCAGATTAGGAATAGTTATTTCCCTAACTAGAGAAATGTTCCGATTGTAATGTAATATGTTTCAGCTTTTTCAACATATACAGAGCATTATATTTTGTTACAAAACTCATTTCTGTTTGAATCAAGGGCTTTTTTCTCGTAGAAAATATATTTCCTGGTTTCTTTTCCATACTGGAATGGAAAAAAATAGATTTCTACTCTACATGTTAAAGCAAAACAGTATGAATATCAGTATATAGTATTTGTTAGATTTTATGTATTCATAAAATCTAAAAAGATACTAGTATGTTAAATATGAGCATGTGTGTTACAATTTCACAAGCCCTCATGAATATTTAGAAATTTTTATCTATAAACATGTTTAAAATTCAGCCTGCTCTTTGATGTGACACATAGACCAAGTTTAAAGGAGAAAATACATGATTTTAATGGAATCTTAACAGGAATCATTAAAACCGGAATACAAATATCACAGAATTAAATTGGCAGAATAATAAAAAAAATTAAAAAGAATGGGAAGCAATGTCAATTTGCAACATAAAAAAACTATATAGCAGTATTAAAAAAGTTTATCGTGCTAATATGCAAGAATGAATTTAAGAATTTATTGTATTTTAGTAGTAAAATAGAAGAAAAATGTCAACCAAAAATAATCGTAAGAATCCGTTTCATTTGATCCTATATACAGTCCTGTAACGAATTCTTGCTTAAAAATGAAACAAAATGTTAAATATATATCAATCTATAAGTTAAAATATTTACTTTTTTACGTAAGTGGTATTTTAATTTATCTAAACTTTAAGCCCTCTATAGCATAGTGTAGACAGCAGGCAATATACTGATTGGTCGCCAGCCAAATTCATAAAATTCATTTCATAACGTAATCATGTACTGTAGACAATGGTCTACACTCAGAGCTGGATGAAATAGCACCAAAGAAAACCAAATAGACAGCACTCCTTGTCGTAAATTGAAATTGGTTATCCGACTATTTGTATCTATGAAAAGTGGTAACTGGTTGTGATTTCAAAAAAATAATTAAATATTGTTCAGAATTGCTTCGAATGGCTTGAAAACTGCTTCAGAAACTTCCATCTTTCGTAACATATACTGCCAGGCTGTAAATTGTAGACCCTTTTACTCCGTGTTGCATCAAAGGCAACACTCCCTGCTTTTGTAGTAGATGAGGTGGCCGAGTGGTTAAGGCTATGGACTGCTAATCCATTGTTCTCTTTCCGCGGGGGTTTCGAATCCCATTCTTGTCGATTTATTCTAAATGTGTTTCCCCTCAGGGGGCTCACCTTCTTTAGCTGGGTATGAGTGGGACAATCCCGAGGTACCCTAGTGATCTTTTCCTTTTTCCCCAAGGGGGTTTACTATCTTTAGAAACACGGGTTTCACGACCCCGGGGTACCCCAGTGACCCTTTTCCTATTTTCGACCCTCCATCTTGTCATCCAATTTCTTCTTTTCCCGTCCAGCCACGGGACCTATGAATTTTTGGCGCAGTATAGCCAAAACTGGCTCTTGTGCCAAAAAACCAAAAAAACCAAAAACCCCTCAAATTTTTTAAAAGAACCCCCCTGGCTTTTAAATTTTCTTACTACCGAATTAAAAAACCCCAAAAAACCGGATTAGGGTGGTTTTAAAAAATTTTTTTTAACCCAAATTAAAAAATCAAATAAATTTTTGAAACCCTTTTTTTAGGGGAAAGGGTTTAAAAAACAACAGAAACTTTATTTTTTTAAAGAAAATTTTAAAAAACAAAGTAGGAGGGAAGGGTCCATCACCACCTGTTAAGGATGGCCATTCCCCCTTGGAATGAGTCGAAGTGCCCAAACACCACCTGCTCAAGGGACGCCAGCTAAAAAAGGGGATGAATAGCCCTTTCCCCCTTTGGGGTTAGAAAAGAAGGCATTCCAACTTTGGGTACGAAGGAGTGAGTCATGTACTGAGTGTTACTAGTTGAATTGAGTGTTTTCTTTAAATGTTTTTTTTCTTTAAAATAAACTTTAATATTCAAAATTTAGACGCCATGGTTTTAATTTGTTTCCGAGCCCATTGTGTAGAATCAAAACTTTAGTCCTTATAATAAATATGCCCTTGAAATGAATAAATTGAAATAGGTTACTAATAAGAATATCATCTACTTTTAAAATTCCTATCTCTTCATAAAAATGAAAACATTTTAATTTTTAAAGTATTTCACTTAAATATCTGGAATGAGCGAGTGAAAACCTTATGTCTTAGTTAAGTCTTCCTCTCAATGTGAAGCCTTTTTTATTCAGACGTGTCAGTACTTGTCCCAACTCCTCGAATCTGCCACGCGAGGATTTGATTGATCGCTATTATCGTGTCTTGTCACAACAGAGGGCGGCTAAACCAAACAAAACGAAAGCGAGTTCCCAGTCTCCTCAATAGATTAATTATATTCCAGCCATCGATTATCCAAGAGGTGACATAGGTACTAGAATGGATAAGAATATAGGTAATGTTGAAAAAAAAATTCGTTTCTGCTTATTACCATTTTGAAAGTGGGCGAGTTTGTACCAGTGAGTCCGTGAAACCAGTAACTAACCAACTGTGACAGGAAAGGGTTTTGAAACAAATGAATGAAAAGATTGATTTTCTGCTTCAGGCGAGTCAAATGAAAATTATTTGAAGATATCACGCAAAGAGGTAAATTGAATGAATTTGCTTTCTTATGGATTTTGAAAATGATGAAAAGTCACTTATATTACAAATTTGTTTTTAAAAAATTAGTTTCTTGAAGATTTTCCGTAACAAGCATGTATAAAATTGTCCTAGATTTATCTTCCTGAAGACATGTTTTAAAGTCAATAAATTGAACTAAATGTAATAAGAAAAATACTTTATACAAAAGTGTGTGTGTGATATTACGGACTCGATTTAGGCATTTTAGTATTCAATTCAATCGTGTAAAAAATGAGAAGGCTTGGTATGTTTCATCCATTAACTGCCGCTGGCGTTTATATCCTTCCCACTCAACAGGTGCATTAAATGCCCTTGACGTGTATATACGTCCATCGAAATACAGTTCTTCTCTTTGCGCTTCTATCAGTAAAACTATGCCGAAGGCTTTGGAATGCAATAAAATGACATTGACAGTGCTGTGCTTGAGAAGTACTAACTGATATCAGAGAAAAATGTACTCCTTTCTGTTTTTTCTTTTCCTCCAAACACACCGCATATACGCACCTATGTGAAAAACGGTGGCATTGAATCGCGTAACTTTTAATCGGCAGTTACGGGGTTAAAACCAAATTCAATTTTACGCACAGATAAAGCGCAGGTATGAAAAACACATCACAAATACAAAAAACAAGTGGACAATGCCAGACGAGCAAGCAAGACAGTCACAAAAGTATTCTTTGTTCGCTTCTGAGATCTCGTCTATTTATAATCATGGTCAACCAGAAGCTATGAAAATCATGATTTTCGGTAGTGGCTTTTTCGATTGGTTCGTGTACGCGAGTAATGCAAAGTTGCAACATCATGTTTTAAAAACGCTGAAGTTTATGTTTTGGGAAGCTTAAGTCTCATGGTTGGTTCCCTTAAAGCAAGTAAACTAGAAATTAATTATCATCCCAAGTCTTGGAAGGCAGAAAACCATTATGAATTAAAACACAGACACATCACAATTTCTTAAGTTCGAATACGTAGAATATTTAATTTGTTTTGACTTTAATCATGAAATGATATTTAAAAAGATCCTCTTTATTAAAATTATTTATCAGATCAGGTACAAATTCATGTGAAATTATAGCCCAGTTACTTTTAATGATTTAAAAAAATAACCGTATTACCCAAACTTTGTTAAGGGGGTAGGTTCAGAATTTTGACCCAAAAACTCATTTTTCATTTTTCCCATTTTTATAAAATATGAACTTTTACGCTTCTAATGATGCAAAAAATTTTCATTCTACGTGCAGTGTAAGTATTTTTAATAATTTTTTTAAAATGTCTTACCACCTGTCAGAGTCCACCTGCCACGCCCACTCATAGGGCCCAAATTTTTCTGCTTGAAGCCCCCAATTTCACTTTTTTTTTTCATTATTATTTAAAATATTTTTGGGGGCAACGTCTGGAAAGAAGAAATAAAATTAAAGCAAATCCTTGTTTACTATTTGAAAACGTGCTGTTTGCGTCGAATTTTTGAAAGTATTTAAGTAGTTTTTCTGCTAGTTTACATTTACTAATATTTTAAAATTTGTAATATTTTTCCCGGGAAGTAATTTTGTTTTTTAAACTTTTTTAAATTCCCAACACTGCCATTTTTTAAAAAAGGGAAATTTTTTAAGAAAAGAACAGTTTTTTTTACTCACGGTCGGGAAAAGTGAATCAATCCATTAACAATTAAAATGTTTCTGTTTAGCCAAGAGGCTAAAAATCCTGTATGGATTACAGAAATTTTTTCTTGAAGAAAATGGAAATTTAAAATGTAATTATAAATAAAAAACTTTATTGTCTGAAAACTAAAAAAATATCTGTTGTATGAAAAAGAATGCAAAAAAATACTTTTCAATTTTTTTTTTAAAGAAAAGCTCGAGGCTTGGTCGGGGGAATTTTTGAAACTTGTGGGATTCAGCCAAAAATTTTTTTAAATCTGATATTTTGGTTTCATGTAAGGGAAAAAAGAGTCAAAAGTATTATGAAAATACCAGGCTTTCATTTTGTAATGAAAATGTATTGGAAAAAGGTAAGTCTTCTTTTAAAAATTTTTGTGTGGAGTTAGGGTTTACCAACTCCATCGAAAAGATTTAAAAAAAAAGAATCGGGGTTAGATACAGTTTTGTAGAAAACTATGGTTTCGGTGGGGAAAATGCAAAATTACAGAAAAAAAAACCAAAATGTCAACGGACTTTCCCTGATTGGCTATTGTGGTACTTGGCAAAAGCATGGGCATACGTCTTTGAATGGTGCTGTCATTGAAACAAGTGTTTATACCGACAAAGTGCTTGATGCCCAATTTTATCAAGATTTTGTAAATTGCCCCAACAAAATGCATAATAGGGGCATGGGGCTAATTTTTTGAAAACAGTGGAAAAGGGATGGAAGTTTCAGGAGCCATGAAATCTTCCAACGCTCTGAAATTTTTCATGGTTTGCGATACACCAAATTTTTTTGGGGGATGGTTACTCCAGAGCATATAAAGCAGTTAACGAGATGCAGCCGTATGGAATACAGGTTTTAAAAAAAACTGGAATGTTGGCTATGTCGGGAAAAGGATGGGGACTCTACTACGAGCTTTAAAACTAAAAAAAGAAACGCAAAAAAATTAAGTGACAAAAAAAATTTGGGTGATCACGGTAGACTTACAACCTTTTAAAAATTTATAAACTACGGGGTTATTATGGATTGGCTATCCGAAACAATACCGATAAATTTTTAATTCAATGAAGCGAGCCATTTGGGCTACATATTTTCATAAAAACATTTTTCAGATGCATATCCACAACATTTGGGCTGGGGCCCCAAAAAACGAAGATGCATGGTGTGAATATAACCAAAAAATTTCAACAGGCGAAGTATATAAACACCAGAACACTTTTTCCATCAAGGGGGTACAATTGTATCCCAAAAAAATTTTTACGGGGTCTACCCTCTCAAATTTTATCAAAAATGTGTCAACTCAACCTCCTTCCCAAAAAGCTTACATGGTAAGACACAAAACTGTAACAAAAGTGTAAATTGCATAGTATGGGCACAGATACCGAAAAAAATTTTTTTGCAATTAAACACATTAAAAACTGGAATCTGGAAGCTATTCCTCCCACAATCAAAAGGGAAATATCACTAAATGTCATGTTCTTGCAACATTAGGTATATTTACAGGTTTTACACAACTCGAGCAATCGAAGCAGCTGATTTGGGGGAGACTTCCAAAAAACAAATTATGACATTTTACAAAATTCTAAAAACAAAAGGAAAAAAAAAGGGATAAAAAAGTATATTAGGGGATACCTTAGCAGAAGAAAAAAAAAACCCAAGCTGTGGAGCTGGTATGCATTAATTACAAGTAAAATTTTTACTAAAATCCATTTTTCTCCCAAAAATAACTTTTTTTTCTATATAAGGAACATTTTTTTTTTTTAAAATACTGCATTTAACAGCTTATAACTTTGCATAATTAATAATTACACTCTAATACATACTTAAGTCAAAAGGGGTTTTTAAAAAAAAAATATTCTGACTTGATTTATATTTAAACATAATGAAATTTCACTGTTTTTGAAAAAAACACACATTAGTTCAAAAAAAAATTTTTTTAAAAAAAACTAGACATCCTTCTATAAAATCGTTAAAGGGGTTTTATTATGGTTCAAAAAAAATATTCAGAAAAAATTGGAAATTTTTTTTCAATAGAAATGTTTATAAATGTTCCTTAAAAAACCTATTTTTTAAAAATTTTTGGGGTTTCGAATCTGTTTCGTGAACCTACCCCCCTTTAAAAAGTTGTGGAGGGAAATATAATCATTAATAACAAATTTTAGTTCATAATATTTTTTTAAAACGCATGTATAGTTAAAAAAAAAGTACATTCTTTTTCTAACCGTAATACTTTATGACTCCCGAGTAATCAAACAATTACGGACTCGATTGAGGCATTTTGGTATTCAATTCAATCGTGTAAAGGATGAGAAGATGGTATGTTTCACCTCTTAACTGCAGCTGGCGTTTATTTGAGCCGCATTCTTAAAAATGCGGCTCAACCGCTTTTGAGAACCCCCTCTGAAAGCAAAAAAATGTGTGCGGTGCATTTTTGAAGCATCTCCAGAATGGCAAGACTTTAAGTGCAGACCGCTTAGAGGGTTAAATGCCCTTGACGTGTATATACGTCAATCGAGATACAGTTCTTCTCTTTGCGCTTCTATCAGTAAAACTATGCCGAAGGCTTTGGAATGCAATAAAATGACCTTGACAGTGCTTAAGAAGGATATCAGAGAAAAATGTACTTCTTTCTGCCTTTTCTTTTCCTCCAAACACACCGCATATGCTCACCTATGTGAAAAACGGTGTCATTGAATCGCATAACTTTTAATCGGCAGTCAGGGGGTTAATACCACATTCTATTTTACGCACAGATAAAGCGCCGGTATGAAAAACACATCACAAATATAAAAAACAAGTGGGCAATGCCAGACGAGCAAGCAAGACAGTCACAAAAATATTCTTTGCTCGCTTCTGAGATCTCGTCTATTTATAATCATGGTCAACCAGAAGCTATGAAAACCATATGATTTCCGGTAGTGGCTTTTTCGATTGGTTCGTGTAAGCGAGTAATGCAAAGTTGCAACATCATGTTTTAAAAACGCTGAAGTTTTAGTTTGGGGAAGCTAAAGTCTCATGGTTGGTTCCCTTAAAGCAAGTAAACTGGAAATTAATTATCATCCCAAGTCTGCGAAGGCAGAAAACCATTATGAATTAAAACACAGACACATCACAATTTCTTAAGTTCGAATACGTAGAATATTTAATTTGTTTTGACTTTAATCATGAAATGATATTTAAAAAGATCCTCTTTATTAAAATTATTTATCAGATCAGGTACAAATTCATGTGAAATTATAGCCCAGTTACTTTTAATGATTTAAAAAAATAACCATATTACCCAAACTTTGTTAAATAGTTGTGGAGGTAATATGATAATCATTAATTACAAATTTTTAGTTCATAATATTTTGTAAGACGCATGTATAGTTAAAGAAAAGTACATTCTTTTTCTAACCGTAATACTTTATGACTACCAGAGTAATACAACACATTACATAGAATATAAAAATATTCAATGTCTGTATGTGTTTAAGTATCTTTTCCCCTTAAACTTAAGAGAAAAAAGTAACATATTTTATTCTCAGAATGTTTAAGTCAGACATTCGTAGCGAAAATAAAGTAGCAGTTCTTAAAGAAAAGGCTTTTCCATTAAGTTTTTCCTCGATGACGTTGTTTTTTCATTGTTTCAAATATATTTCTTGCAAGCTTTCAGTTATGTTTATCAGAGCAACTACAAGTAGAAACTTCAATATACTTTTTACAGAAATGTGTGTTATTGTTTTATTTGTATCTATCATGAACAAATTTTCCCTTTTTCTGTGATGTTTATGTATGCCAGTGCTTTTGTTTCGGCGTATAAGCAAAGTTTCGACAAATGTTAAATAGCACTTTTTAAGAAATTTAGAATAAAAGAAATTTATAGCAAATTTTGTATTATATTAAACACACAATAAAAGTTTTATGTTGGCTCATTCAGCCATAGTAAAATTAGGAGAATTTTAAAAAATTGATTTTAATATATTATATAACTGGAGAAAGACATTAAAAATTATATTCTACCCTTATGTTTAAATTTTCCTACGGCATTCAGTAAAGAAACAATATTTAAAAATCAGTTCGTAAGTGTTTTAGTTAGATATATATATATACATTTTATTTATAAGCCCAAACTAATAATCATTTATTTTATGATAATTACAAAGTGACATAGATTAAAAAATGAATTTAAGTAAAATGATACGTTACGAGCAACGTGGCAACATCTTGATTATTTCGAACTAAAATGCATTATATGGAATAAACATTCTACAAAACGACAATGAGCCTGCAACATCTATTATTAAGATGATGTATTACTGTTAAATTAAACTAATAATCTAATTGCCTTTGTATGGGTATTTCCTTTAAGAATGTTTATGATTTCGATATGGAGGTTCAAGAAAAATGATCTGAATATCTGATTTCGATAAAGAGTTCTATGCATTTCCTAAATTAAGAATATCATATTCTTTTTCAATCTAAGCATGCATATAATTATTAAATGAATGCAATCAATATAAATGTGTTGATATCATAAATACATACATATATATACTTTTAAACATTATTGTAAATATATTCTCAATTCATGCGTTGATTTTAAATTCATTATGCTAATTGCCTGTAGTGTAGTAAATTTACAGATTTATCTAAATGCGACAACATGAGAAAACCAGTGTATGTAACATCTTTGATCCAGTGAAACTAATTGACCAAGTCATTACTCCACGATCTTTGAACATATATAAGTTATAGTGGTGTTTCGTTGCACCTTCATTAAGATTAGTGAAAATAGCTATTTAATTATAATGGAATGTATTTATTAAAATGACAACTGTTCCGCATGATGGTTTGTCGAAAAGATATTAAGAAGTAATTGGAAATTTAGACGGTCTTATAAGCCATTATGAAGCAAACACTAAATTTTCCAGTTATAGTATCAATATTTAAAAATTGTACAGTAAATGGATTTCATTGATAATGTGTGTGTTGATCGATGTAAAATGTATTAGTAAATCTTAGACACATGGAATAAGCTAAACCAGCGTTTCTCAAACTGTGGGGCGTCCCCTCCTAGGGGGCGTGATAACCCAACAAGGGGGGCGCGAGCATATCGAAAAGTCGCAAATAAAACTTTATTTAAAAATATTAATTTGCTGAAAGGAAGCAAAACAAAACACATTCTGATATAATAAATAATAAAATACGCATTTACACATATATAATATACATACAAATGTATCAGTACTGCACACTGCATTTGATAATTAAGTTAACAATACTAAGTTAAGAACAAGTTTAATAATTAACAGTGACCCAATGAGCTTGCCATATGTAAAATTATATACAAGAATTAACACCTATCTTGATAATTTGTATGGTTTGTAATTTAATTCATAATGTAGATTTACGTTAAAGTACATTACTATTGAATTCAATATATTGTTATTGTTTGGATGTGGGAGGGGGGCGCGAAGAAAATTATGACAGAATATTGGATAGCAAGTATTGAAAGTTTGAGAAGCACTGAGCTAAACATTAATATGCATATGATACTTGACTTAAATCAGATCAAAATCGAACAATATTCCTTAATAATTGATATGCCGGACTGAAGTTTAATGACAAAACACAATACAACATTTTGTTACTCATCTATATTTTGACTGATATTAGCCTTTGCTATTTAATCTTGCTTATGTATTACATTTAAATTTAAGTAGCATAAACAGCTTAGGGCATATAACTTATTTCATATGAATTGCATTTTTATAAATTGTTATTTTCTTTTTAATTAATAAAAATTCAAAGATAATTATATAGAATATTTGAAAATAGGAATATAAGCAAAATTGTATTTTACAATATTAAGCAAGTAAAAAAAGAACTTTTTTCTTTGTATTTGTTTTAAACTAGACAACATATTGATTTTCTTTTATGCAAATATATTTATGCTTTTTAAATAAAAGTAGGAAGTATTAAAGACCTAGTTTGAAAGCATATAATTAATCAGGAAAATATTTCTTATTCGACTAAAAATGAAAACTTTTCCCATCATATTTGCATTATAAACCCATAAAGTATTATTCGTATCTTCTGAAACTTCTATCGAATCTTTAATTAGTTAGATATATAATGAGCATTTTATTCATTTCCGAAAATAACTCAAAACTATTTTCGAACAAGTAGGAGAAAATTGAATAATGACTAATGAAAGTAACGTACTTTTTAGATTGCTTGTTCATTTCTCAAATGTTTGTTGAGAACGTTCTATTATTCTATATTTGATTTCCGGATTTATTTTGTCATAAACTAATGGAGTATGCTTAAGATTAATGTGCTTAAATGATTACTGTATGTTTTGGATACTTAAAAGATAGAGAAAATGGAAAGAATTATTAATTGCTATGAAATGTATTTTGAGTTGGTTGCTATTTATTTGAGTTCCTAAAAATGAATTCATGCCTTAAACAATTTATCAACATTGCATTAAAAAGTACCTGCATATTATACCATCGACCAACTTCGTCAAATGAGAAGACGTTCTCAAATGTCATGATAAACAGTAAATAGTGAAAAAAGTGTCCGCGCAGGCTCTAAAAGAATATTAATAACGATGACAGCATTTGGTGTCATTTTTTGAATTGGCGATGTTTTTCGGTGGCGTAAGCAACGTACGTAAGCAACGAATAGTTGTAACTGAAAACGAATTTCATGATAATGATAGACATTCAGGTAATAACTGTACCTTAAATGTCCTCTGAATATCCATACCTTAATAAATAATATTTTCAGATAAAAAACACGCAGAAATTATTTCCAGTTACGGCTGCAGTGAAGACGAAGCCGAATCTGGTTCCATTTTGAAAATAATCACGAATTTGCTTAGATAAAAAAGAAAGCCTTAAAAATAATCACAAATATATCCATTTAGCATTTTTATTTGAGAGATCTAACAAAACTATTTATAAAAAAAATGTACAATGTTCGATATCTTTTTACAAATAATCATTTGTGTTATTTTTGAAAAAACACGAACCAAAATTAAAAATTGTAGGATTTAACCTTTAAATAATAATGATAACTAAGCCAGCTTGTCGCAGTAGCTCCACCTAGTGTTGGTTAAGGTGAAAAAAACGCTGATTTACCAAGTACTAGGGGGATCCGAACTCAGTTGTGATTGAGAAGCTATTAAGGTGGACATGAAATGATTACCAATAAATATTCAAAATAATTAACTTTTATTCAATTAACTTTGAACCTGATTACTCTCTATGTAAACAAGCCAGTAAACTAGTAATATATAATAGGCACTTATCTTTTGAATGAAATGCAACCTCTGAACTCGCCAAAGAGAGAGAGAGAGAGAGAAATCTTCTACTAACTTCTTATAAAGACTGTTATTCAAGAAAAAACGATTATAATTCCGACAGCACTATCGTGGTTATATTGCCTGCATAAATCTATTCCCTGTGTGTGTGTCTCAGTGACAATTTAAATTATATTTAGTAGTGACATTCGCTTGCGGAGTGGAGGTGTTCCATCTCAAAGTGCCGATTTGGCTGGTAGAAAAAAATCGTGTATGAGATGATAGATTTCAAGGATAGCCCCGCCCCTTGTTACATAATTTTAAGAAACATGGCTGAATTCAGAACTGATACTCATATGTTAAGTAATAAATGTCCTTCAAAATGTTCTTTTATAAAGGGTGTGTTTAATTGCTTCTTTGCGATTTTCTGGTAATTTATTTGCCGGTCTTATCCAAGTGGTGAATATTCAAACTGTACTCCCCAAATTTTTGCTTTTCTTTTCAAAGTAAACAATTGATGATGTTGTGTCCATGACAGAATCAAATCAGACACTACCATGAGTCCAGATGACTATTCTGGTAATCTGTTTAATATTATCCACATAGAGGTTTGTTGACGAAAACATGAGCCCTATTTCTTGTAGAGCAACAAACATAGTTGGACAGTCAAAAATATGAGCAAGTATTAGCTCTATATCTGTGTGAACAGTTACCCCAATTCCTATACGTTCTTCTACCATGCCTATCAATCTTCAATCCTCTGTTATAACCTGTTCTTAGCCTAGCAATGGATTTTTGTTATAAGGTGGTCTCCACTTATATTATAGAGTTGATGTTTTGTAGCAATTGATTTTTTTCTCAATTTGAGATTTGCGACAGTATTTGCATCTAATAAGGTAACATTGACAAAGTTGTCATTATTGATATTTTTAGCCTCTTTCACCAGCTTATCCGCATTTTCATTGCTCTGCAATGCCAACCAATGCACAAAACCATTGGGGGAAGCAGACTTTATTTAACTCATGTAATCTAAACAGGTGAGAGCCAAGTCTCTTCAGTAATCCATGAACCCCCATTTAAAATAACCTGTAGAGCTGCTTTTCAGTCATAAAAAATGAAGAGTTTTTTAGCCTGTTCTAGAATAAGGAGTGTCCCCTGTAAATCAAGAGCCTTAATTATCACTTGAAGTTCACAAGTGAAGCAAGTACCAATGTCACCAGTATCGATTACTTGTTGGTTGTGGTCCTAAATACCCTCGAACCTCCACATTCAAGAAGATCTCATCAGAAGAACCGTCTGTATAAGCAAATACAAAATCATCTTTTGGATACTTAAAAGCAAACATTTATTTCATATAAAATAGAAAAATCAAGGCTGATATAATTCCATCAGCTAAAAATGACGGAGTCGTTTAGTCTGGCATTTAGAGAGGTTTCTTTGCCTAAATAACTAACATCCGAAATTCACAGTGCCCTGCAAATATCTCATGCTGCTCTAACGGATGCAGTTTGGGTTTAGCCTCTGTTTATTTTTGTAGCGATTTAATACTCTACAGCAATGAACATATGTCCACGTAAAAAGAAGCTTGTAAGAGGCAACGCAGTTCTGACGTAATGGGGAATCGCGTGTTTATATTGTGCTTGCAGAGAAAAAAATAACACGAGAAAAAAAGAGGTCTTTGAATCATTTCCAGTAACATTGAGGGAGAGGGGATACATTTTTTTTTTTTTTTTGAAGAGATAAAATCATTTTAAACGTAATAAATGAAGGAACGCGATTCGAGGAAATTGAAACGATTTGCGGAATGTTTCTGATATTGGAAAAACTTTTTTAAAGTAAGAGTTATGAGTTTTCTTCAAATAGTGTGTAGTCTTTAAAAATATTTGAAAAATATACCATTTGCTCGCCTTATAAACTTGGATAACTTTTAAGCAGTACATACTAGTTTTGGTCTTATTTTTCTCTAAGATAAATTTCCTTTCGATTTTTTTAGACTTGTTATTAATTTTAAAAAATTCAAACTTCTGAAAATGTAACTCTGAATTGAATAAATGTCTTTTTTCTTAAATTAGTAAACTCTATATAATTTTCATTAATTTGAAAAAAGAAATTATGTGTCAAACTTTTTTATTTCAATTGTATAAAATATTATCAAATATTTGTTATGAACACAATAAAAAAAATAACTGTATATTCCCGAATAGAAGCCGGATCGTGCATAAGCCGAGGATGCTCTCTTTCTTCAAAACTTACATCAAATTCGAAACCTATATACAAGCGAAATTGGAAAAAGTAGAGTAATTTCCAAGTATGTTGCTAAGCAAGTAAAATAGGTGATGTACTTTCATAAAAATTTCTGTAAAGTTAGACACCAACGACGATTGTTTTATTTCTGGTAATCCCTACCTGAAAGTAATACAGTGTTTTCCCATTCATTTGTTACCTTGCACAGTATCTGTCCTAATCTTACTTTCTGCGCCACTTTTTCGTTTATTAACTTAGAAAATAAGTGAGAAAAAAAATCATCGTAGCAACAAAAGCCTTGTTGAAATTCTTTGATTCATATGACATCAAATGGTAATAAGGGATAATATAGATAATGGTGCAAAGAACCTTAAATATTTTGTAAATGTTTTCGATAGTTCAGCTTCATCCGACATTGCCATGCATTCAACACATTCGGTGGTGTGACTAGTCTAGCAGGACCTTTCCTGACGGTCGATTTGTCATTTCTGCACCAACTGATTACATTTTCATATCATTGTTGCTTGTTTTTGTCCAAACTGTTCCCCCATTTTTCAGGAGTTAACCCGTAATCTTCACAAACCACACAAAAATAGTGAATACAATGCCAAAAATAATTTTCCTTTCTTCCTGTATACAGCTCTTATTGGCTATGCTATTATTGTACATTATTTATTGGCGCAACAATGCTAATCCTTTTACATACCTTGTTTAGTCCTCAGTATAGTGTATATTTCACGCCCATTGAAGGCTTTCTTTATAGTGTTGTATTTTTTACTCATTCCTGTCTTGTCCTGTACAGTCTAGCAGCAATAAATTGTGCAAAAATGCAAGCACAGAGAACAAAGAGAAAAGTCCGTTTTGAACTACAAACAAATATTCTCTTTTTCAGCAGAGTGATTAAAACTTTTTGCATATGCATCACCGAAAGATACTTCTAATCATTATTAATGCACATTGTTATTCGTTTAATTCTTGAGTTATATTTTTATTGCTTATTGAATTTTTTAAATAAAGAGTTTATTTTCTTATATCTTTTATTTTTATCAAAATTTTTGAAATGCAAGGCAACTTATGAGGGAGCTAAAGGAAAAAAAAAGAGATAAGCCCTGGTGTGAAACCATCTTCAAAAACTAGTACCAGGTATCATGCGGTAGCTACCTTTTGAAGACGATCATGCACGACTGTCTTTATGCTTACCTGCATGTACTTGGAATCATGAACAGCCCTATTTTCCTTTCTGCTGCGACGACGCTGTAACGGCTGTGGACTACCTATTTCTTTGGCCAGTCTTGACGGAAAGTTCCATTTTCTCCCCTTCTTGGGAATCACATGGATACTCTTATTTTATTTCAGACTTTAATTCTTTCTTTTCCTTCTGTAGTTCTGTTTTTAAATTTGATTTTTTCTTGTGTCCTTTAACCACTTCGTGTACCTCAGCGAAATAACGATGTTCACTATCTCATTTGCATTAGAGATTTAAAAAAAAGAACATTCTGACATGCATTAATAGTTGAAATTAAAACATTAGATTTCAGTAAATGCATCAATGCTTATACCTCAGCGTCTGCAGAGTATATTTTTCATCTTTTAAAACTATGTTACTATCTCTTGTTTACGTTGAGTTTCAACTTTTCTGGCTAATGGGAACTGTTACGCACACACGCACACGAAGACACATACATGTATATAATGTCTGTTTAAAAAAGTATGGTGAAACCTGTATTTTGTAAATAAGAGATTCACGTATATCTTCAAACAAAAGTCATTATGTTATAAAGTATTCCCCACATGCTATACCAGTTCCACAACGTGTGTACATGGAACTGAACTTATCCCAGAATACACTTTTTGGGATGCACTTTATTTCGATGATTACATATTATTGAATCTCCTCGATCATTTCCAAATCTTTGTCCTTCAATATACCACTCGTAAACATATTTCACAGATACATTATCTTGTCTATAAACCTTTAAAAGATTTGATAACATTTCTTTTTTTTTTTCACTATCAGAGCTTAAAACAAAATCGCAAAACACGTTGATGCATGTTAAGTTTGGCACAGCCACAGTTATTATTCTACATTTCCAACTTAAGAGGAACAAAACAATTGTCAATACTTGTCTTAACAACCCCGCGCACACAGCTACATGTGTTGAATGCAAACTTTATGTATATTATAGTTAATATATTTTTTATCAACACTTATATATAACCAGTGTGTGAAGGACATTTACCAAACGTTTTGATCAGAGATTATATATACACAGATAAAAGCGAATTTTCAAACAATTATTTTAAGAAAATTGGGAAATATATTTTCGAATTTTTACCAAAACAGTAAAGTTTATCCGAGGTTCAAAGTCCCAAATTTTTCACTTTTAGTCGATTGCACAGTCCTAAACAACATTTAATCCCAACTTCAATCCAATAAGTAAAATAGTTCTTAACAGCAGATCAACAGTGAATAAACAGATTCACTTCCAATATTCGCGTTCAGCTGTAGAAAGAGTTCCATTAATGATTCGCTAAGTTCCTCGCCCGAAGTAAAATTCTTATCCGCAAATTTAGAAGATTCCAAACCTTTTAAGAAAATCCAGTAAGTTGAAAAGGAGACTAGATAGCACAATGTATCCTAAAACCGAGCCATCACTTCCATTTCAATCAATTCTCACATCCAATAAAAATTCCTCAGAGTATCCTTTATCCTGTGAGCGATCGGAAGAATTTCTGATAAGCTGTTATTTCCCAGCGGTCAGTTCGACCAATGAGAAAGACTGAAGTAACCGCGTTCAAGGTCACACCAACAAATCCTTTTCCATTTATTGCAATTTCTCTGAAGACAATTTCTGGAGTTAGTGGGAGATGTTTACTTCTGTGAGTTTTCTGTTGCATTAAATTTAATAGGCGGTTAGTGTTAGAGCTAGAATGAGGTTGCTGCGATGGGTATGAATATAATATTAAAAAACGTGAGGGTAAAATTAAGACATGTATCTACTAGTTGCACTTGATAAATGGTTGAGAGCAGAGAATACCAAACAGGCTCAGAATTTTGAATAAAGGTCCACGTGGTTCACCAAGGTTTATTAAGTACTGTTTTACAAATTAAGAGTTCTTTGTCGTAAATAATTTGTTTCTTATATTTACAACAATTTTATACAACAAGTAAAAACGTTTAATAATTTGATACTTGAAACAGCGTCGTTTACAATAAGTTACTATTTGCTTCAAAGTTTTTATTAATCAAGCAGTCTTCTTGATTAATAATCTATCTTAGTTGATATTCATTATAGAAATGCAGTTATACCCGAACTTACGCGATAGATCAGATTGAGTTATAACCGCATAAGTCGGGGTATAATTCCTTATATAAGTACATATAAATTATTATTAGTTGGGGCCAGAGACGAAAGAAAATAATAATTTAGGGAAAAATATGTTTAATAAGATCTTAGATTAACACAAATACAAAATCGTAAACCTAAGTTATTTTGACGCAGACAATTTCATAAAATCTAACAAAGTATTCTGCCAGCTCAAACACTTTTTTCTCCCACAAAACTTAATAGAAGCAGTTTTATAATTTTTGATTCCTTTTCTTGTTGTTGAAAAAATACGTTCTTCGTTGGAGTCTGTATTTTCAAAAAATTTCAGCCCTTTTTCAATTAAATGGAGGCTTTCTATCAAATTTCAAACCGTTATTCGAACTTCTGATAGAACTGCGTTTGAAGACTCAAATTCTTCATTGTCTTGTTCTTGCTCATGCATTTCTATGAGCTTATCAATTGTCAGCTTTTATTTGTGGGAGAATCCATCAATTCTTGAATGTCATCAATATTCACTTTTAAATCTGTTTGAATGACAAAATTGAAATCTTCACAATTTCATTACCAATTTCATCATTTTTTTTATCTAAACAGGAAGCGGAGAGTGAGTAATTGAGTGGTGTAGCGCTCAAACAAAAAAAGAATCGAAGGGATTTGAAAATCATGTGATTCTGGGTTCGTGGTTGAATCGAAAATATTCTTTTTTGAAATTCAAAACCTGACTTTGTGGAAAAGATGTTCTATGGTATGCTGACTAAAGGAAAAATAAAACTTAAAAAAATCATGTTTCTGTTAAGTACCACCAGATGGCTAATGAAATTTATGCATTTGAGGTTTTTTACGGTAAGAAAATAAAAGTAATGTTTGTGCGTGTGTTAAAGAAAAACAGGCATTTTAGTAGTTTTTTAACAATTGTTGCTATGAGAAGACACCTACTAATAGATGAAAAAAACATAAGATGCGTGTAACAGAATCGTGAGTATTAAATTTAAAAAAAAACCTGTTGTCGAAGTTACAGTTAACGATAAATCGAGAGGCATGGAAATATTACATTAGGTTGGACTCATTAAAAGATGTATGGAAAATTGTGAGTTATGAAGTGTTCAATATACAGGGCGACCATAATTAAAAAGCAAGTGTTCAAGAGGTGCTGTAGAGAAAACTACCAGGAATATTCTAGTGAAATTTCGTATCTACACGTTTCAGAGCATGCGTAAATCAAATATACAAAAAACACCATTTTTTCCCGTCCAGTTTTAATGCTTATCGACGGCATATATGCAGATTTAAGCCCATAGAACAGTAGAAAAGAAAGACCACATTGAGTAGCGATTCTGAGAGAACAATTGATTCCAGCATTGCAAGAGAGATATTGCTTAGAAACCACGGTATTTATACAGGACAGAGCAACCCTTACATCGCTAAACCTGTTGAAAAATTGCTACATTTTTGGTTTGGACCGAGTCACAAGCAAAGGTTTCGGAAAGGCCTGGCCTCCACGTTCACCGAACCTTAATCCCTGCGATTTTTATCTGTGAGATATGGTTTATAGATAACAACATGCTTCTGTTGCTGAATTGAAATCTAGCATAACGATACACGTGAGGTGTGTTACAAAGAAATTTTAAATGCGACGGTGAACATGTTGTTTTACGTTTTCAGCATGTGGTTGTATCTGGTGGTTCGTATATTGAGAACATCATGGAATAACTTCATTGAATAAATAATGGTTTAATTGTTTTCCAAAGCGTCTTTATGGATTGTTTAATTTGTAATCTTAATTTACGTTAATTTCCGATTACATGGTACTGTAAACATTTAATTACTGAAGCGAATTGTATGTAATTTTGATTTTATTGATTTTGTTTATTGTTTATATGCCTGTTAGCATGTCATTATGTTCTGTCTATCGGTTTTGGAAGTTATATATGCTACCGGTAAACGTTGAAATACGATACAGAGGTGTATTTCCCTCGATAGCATACGGTAATATATGCTATCGAGGGAAAATGACGCTTTTCTTTTCTTGTATATTTGATTTGCGGATGTTCTGAAACGTGCAGATACCAAATTTCACTAGAATATTCCCAGTGGTTTTCTTTACAGCACCCCTTGAACACTTGAAGTTTAATTATGACCACCCTGTATACATTGTAATATATCCTATACTCAGTACTTTATTATAAATAATCGGAGCTTTTTGTTGTTTCTATATTGTAAAAAATTAATTTTTAGTCTAAAATCATCTAAGAGAAAAACTGGACATTTTTCCGCTTTTTTCGAACCTCCCCCTCCCCCGACAATATTAAACTTTACAATTATTCCTTTTAATTAATTTTCTGCTTATATCCATACCATAAGATATTTTTCTTTTATAGGTAGGCTCCGATTAATAATAATTTGTTTCTCCATGTAGCCGTTATCTACCCATTAATGTGTATGTTACATATATGTAGAAGTTTGATGATTCTTTTAAGAAAACCGAACCACCTACTCCACTAATGGTTAAATAATAATATATATACTTTCTGGTAAATTCCTAATGGAATATGACAGAAAAAAAGCATAAAATCTTTATTTTAAAAAAAATATTTCATTAATTCAATTATTTAATCTGACAGAAACATTATCGGTATCATATTTTTTTAGATGACAAGAAAGATCTTAGATTTCAGAAAATGAAATTATTGAACATCTTTTCGCGGTAAACTTATCAAAGTTCCAAGCAAAATTAATTGGAAAGTGGAAAAAAATGCAATTATTATTCATTTTGATTGCTCAGAAAGAAAACTCAAGGAGAAGAGCTCGGATTAAAACACTTGCATTAAAAAATACAAGCTGACAACTACTTTCAAAGTCGTTAAAATGATCTGAAAATACGGGAAAATCCAATTACGCAAATTAAAAATACGCTTTTTAATTATCAAAAGGTTTTAGCAACATCTGAATATGAAATAAATAACACTTAATGGAAATAAAACAGTTAAGAGAAAATTATTTTTTAATTATACATCTTGTTGCCAAAAAAAAAGACAAAATTTTGTTCTTAGTTTTATTTAAACAAAAATGAACTGCTGCGTTTTAAATACTTTCAATGACAATTTCTTGAAAAGAAATTATGGAATAAATGCTATTTATTTTGAAAACATGCATTAAAAATTAATTTACTTCTGTAAGTGCATTAAAATAGTATGACTGTCAGTACTAAGTACCCTTTAAAAGGGAAAAAAGTTCAAAAGGGTAAAATGCCATATTCTATTCTCAATGTGACATCTGGATACAAATTATTTTATAAATTGTATTTACTTTATTATTAACTGTTTACTAGTATATACCGTTATTTCTAGTTGGTGTTGGGTTTTACTTAAGATTTCAGCAATCGATGGTTTTGAGACAGAATTTATACGTGTTCAAATTGGAATAGTCACTGCAGAAAGATAAGCTATTAAAATTAATTTATGTTTCTAACTCGTCAACCAGAAAAGAATGTAGTTGTTTTGTTTGACCAAATTGATATTTAATACGTAACATATAAAGAAAAACATACAAGATATCCTTTCTATTTATAATTGACTTGATTTTTTTTTTAAGCACCTGCTTCTTTAAAATTAATATTTAATAAGATTTTTTTTTGTATAAATGCAGAATATTCACAGTATCAAATAATATTTATAAAGACTCCAAATAATTTGTAAACTTCTGGTGCAAGGAATAAGCCATAAAATATTACAACCAGTTTGCGTTATGGGGATTTTATAAATTTCATAATTATTTTTCTGCATTCATTTTACTATAATATATATACATATAATGATTTTATAGACAAACTGCAAAAGTAACACAATTTTTACATAATCTTTAAGATAATATTGACATATATTGAAGAAAATATACGAAACCGAATACAATTTCACACAAAATAAATCTTATTAAAATTTACTAGAACTGTAAAAAGAAAAATGAAATTTTTTACATAAGTGGACAATATTTTCTTAAAATAGTATTTTTCTTTAAAAAATAAACATCTCCACTTTTTTCAAAAAATGTTTTTTAAAAAATCGTAAGTATACTTAATGAAATAAAATTTTCAAATTTTTTGAAAAACAAAACATTAATTGAGTTTTTAAAAAATAAACCGATATTTTTTTTGCAAAGTTTTTTAGAGTCAAATTGTAAACAATCTATTTGGTATAGCCAATTTGTTATTCATTTCAACATTGGAATGTGCGTCTAAGTAACTATGCA
This sequence comes from Trichonephila inaurata madagascariensis, assembly GCA_019973955.1. Taxonomy (NCBI): domain Eukaryota; kingdom Metazoa; phylum Arthropoda; class Arachnida; order Araneae; family Nephilidae; genus Trichonephila; species Trichonephila inaurata. The sequence goes on along the minus strand of BMAV01001335.1, from coordinate 216,547 downwards.
TACTTTTCATGACGTTACTAGTCTCGGATAATAGGGGAAACAGAAGATGCGTTTTATTCCTTTCATTTTTATCGTCCGAATATGCATCAAACACACTTTTTGAGCTTTGAAAAAACTCTAAAACGTCTTTGTCAGCCACAATTAGAGCTCTACACATCTTATCATCATTTATTGCAACGAATTCTTCCGATTAAACAATATGATAGTCCAATCCGCTGATGTGTTCCGTATTTGGTTCATTTCCAGAAGGAAAATCTTTTCGCGTTAACAGAAAAATGCGCCTGAAAATACAGTGGTTTGTCGGGAACCATTGTACTAATTCGTGTAAGACGATATTTCATCTTAAGCGTTTTCGCGTTAAACGTTTTTCACTGTAATTGAGTTTTGATGTATTTTGATTCCTCAGATTTTATATGTCGCAAACGTTATCTTCCTTTTACTTAGTTTCTAATTTAACTGGAAAGTTTATGCAGTAAAGTTCTTGATATATATTTAAATCTTTATATAGCCTTAAAAATTATCCGGTGAGTTAACCAGTTTTTTACTTTTCAGTTGCGATTCAAATAACAATTCTAATTGTAATATACTTAATTAAAAATAGTTTTTGACAAACTAAGGTTTATAAATTATCTAACACAAAAGTTATGCATTGAAGATTTATACTGCACGAGATAAAAACATAGATTCAAAGTCAAAAATTTAAGGGGATACAGTAGGATTCAATTGACAAAGATAGTCAAAAAACGAAATCTAATTTTTTTATCCTAAATTATTTTTTATATACTTTTCAATACTCTCAAAAAGTTTGAAAGCTTTAACTTTTAAAAACGCAGAGTTCTGATAACTTTTTACGTTTGTTTTTGTTCACAACCCAATGGCACATCAAAATTTAAACTCATCTCAGAAAAGTAAAATAACTAGTTTGTCTTCATTTAAAATTATAAGGCTTTCTTTCTATTGTGCCTAATATTCGGAATTTTTTTCACTTATTGCTAATTGTACATGGAATAAAAGTTGGTATGCATTTTTCAATCAAAGCACTGCTTATTTTTTTTTTTTTTTAAATAATTGAATTTTGAATTTACACATTTCTTAAGGAATTTTTTTCTAAGCATTCATAAAAAGACGTATTGTACAAATACCAATTATGTTATCACAAAACCCATACCAACTTTAGATATACGTAGTTTAACGTACTTGTAAATTAAATTTCATATATGTACGTCAATTTTTGTAAGAAGAGTAGCATTTTAAAATCACTTTATAAGTTTCATGATTTTCCCTTAAAAAATTAAATAGTTAGCTTTTTATGAAATTTTGTGCATAAAATCTGTTTTACATCACACATATACATAGAGGTCAACCAAAAGATTATGAAAATCATTAAATTAAAAAAAAATGTTTAAATCGTACCATGTCCCCTTAAAGAACTATTTTTACTGTAACAGCTTAAAGTATTCTTAAACTGTATACGCACGTCAATGTTCTTTTAATGGAGCAGATTTTTCTATATATTTCATCTTTTTGTTTAAAGAAAAGAGTATTACACAATCATCCTAATGTTAAAATGATATATGCAAGTTATATGATAGTATTAAAGCAATATTTAATAAATGAGTACAAAAGAATAATTTGGAACATGCAAATTAAAATCTTTTTGTAATTACTGAATTCGCTTTTATAAAAATAGAAGTTAAAGAAATCACATATTAATCTTTCACGAAAATAAATAAAGGAAACATTTTTTGAATTTAGCATTTCACAAAAGGAATAATAATATTAGTTTCGGCTAAAATTTTTAAAATAAATTTATATTTATGTGTGAAAATAATCTTAAAACATAATAAAATACACTTCCACTAAAATGAACAAAAATTATATATCGCATTTATCTTAATATATATTACCTAAAACCACACGTAATATTACTGTCGATTTCACAAATTCCATTTTTTTATGATTCTGTTTTATCATTTTTATCACGAGGAACATCTAATGCGATGCTATCATTTGCATAAAGTTGAAGATGGTTTCATAGATGTATGCTAACAAGGAAAGGTCGATTTATATAATAGAGACATTATTATAGGAAATTATAGATAAAACTGTGTTTAGTCTTTCCTCTCATAAACGGGAAAAAAAAGAAGTTCATTATGTATGCTTTAAAACAGATTAAGATCTCATAAATTTTGATTATCGCATAATATTTCGAAAGTGATCGATATTATTTATTTTTCGCAAATTATTTAAATTTCCTTCAGTTTCTCAGACTTTTTGTTAGAGTTTTAATTAAAAAACAGAAATAGCTGTACAACAACGAGCTCATATTTTTATAGAGATCAGCTTTTAAAGTTGCATTAAAAATGAAGGAAACGAAATGTCAGGAAAGAATTGAGAGGAGTAATAAATATTTATAATTTTTTTACAGAATAAAAAAAAACAGATTAAACTGCAAAATATGTTCCTCCAACTTTTTTCAAGTGCCAGAATTCAACTAATGTTTTCTTTTGCATGATGTGTTGTAAAGAATCATTGTAGAAAAATTTCATATTCTTACCCACAAAATGCCTTCTAAATGTCTTATAGCCAAAACTACATAAAAAATATTTCAAATAGAGATCTTCACAAGGAAAAACACCATACAAAACTGATGTGTTAATGCTACATGTAAAAGCATCTAAAATAATTAAATTAAAAATGTTTTTATTTTGAAAAATTAGAATACAAAACTAAATTAATCGTAAAAGTCCTAAATTTAAATATATTTATTTAAAAAATTCTTTAAATAAAGTCAAAATTTTAAATTTTATTTCAAAATTACTTGGAAAAGTATATACATATATTACGTTTTTTTTTTTTTTAATTATTCAAATTAGAGTGACTTTAATGTCAGACGAGAGCCACAGTATTTGTTCTGAGAAAATCATAGAATGCATGTTTACTAGTACCAGTTTATTCAGACTATATAGTAAGGAAAGTGGTCTTTGTCTTTTGTTGTAACGCATGCTATAATTCCCAGAATTGAATATAGAAGTCGCGACGTTATGGACACATGAGTATCGGAAGTGGAAATTGTTATCTTACTGTTTCTAACATCAAAAAGAGCCCCCGGATCCCAACCAGATAGGACCTCTCACCTCACCGTCCAATCATGGACTGTATTTAACTAAGATTTACTGCAGGTGTTTCTTTAAATGTCTGTTTGTATTTGTCTTGTTAAGTCTTGTATAACCGATGATTTTAAAATGGAGATATTTTAGTTTATTAAATGTAATAATTTTACCCTCGAGGTTTTGTTCATTACTTTCAACCCAGTAAAAACATAAATCACCTTTAAAATTTTGATTATTAATTCGCTTGATGCATACAATGGTGCCTTACGCCCTCATCCTTTACCTTTTACAGAATATTAATTATCAGAAAAATAAATAACATTATAAATCTGCAAATAACTTTATCAAAAGGGATAAGATGCACAAGAAAATCTCAAATGCCCTGTCCCTAAGGAACTCTACTCAGAATCTGTTCTAACCAACATTTCATGCAAACAGATGAGTTCCCAAACTACCAAGCAATCTAGATAAGTCTCATTGTATTCTACTCCGGCAATCCACAGAAAATTTCTTCTCAGGTGCTGCACGTAATCAAGAGGTTCAATAAAACTTCAATTAAGGTAAAATTCACCCGAGAATAAAGGAAATTGAGGAACGCGCACTTTTCTTAAGGCAGTGTACATACGCATTTACTTTCAAAGAGCGTTAATGAAGGGAAAAATCGGAGTAGTTTTCCGCGATTTCTAATTAAAGACAAGGATGGGTATTAGAAAATACAAAGTATTGCAGGAATTTGTCGGGAAGGGAGGATATTAAGGCTTTTAATTGTTCCCTGAAGATCTCTTGCTTTTGTAAGGGGTTTGTGTCTATCCTTAAGAAAATTTTTTATTTGGTTCGTGGAGTAAATGAAGAAAGAAATAAAAAAATATGTACATTATAAATACACTTTATACTCTAAGGATAACATTTATTAAATGGATATTAGTAATGTGGCTAATTTGTATAACATATGAAATTATGTTTGTTCATAATGACCATGCACATAAAAGTACAAATATATATATATATATATTAGACATACTTAATTATAAAAATGATATGATTTTATTTTGCTTAGACTAATCTCAAAAGATTAATTTTCTGAAATCATGGGTATTACAGTTTTAATTATTTAATGCATATAATTGATCTTTATTAGGTATCTCAGTTATTCCAAGAGTCCTCTTTTGTTCAAATATTATACAGCAAACAAAACAGTAAAATATCCTAAATTTATTGTTCATGAGGAAACATTCCGTAAGGAAAAATTAACATTAAAATAAACCAATTAATTTAACTTGGAATGGAATATTTTTCTTGGTAAACTGATATTAAAATTGACTGATATAAGCATAAAAAGTTACTAATGTCAATTAAGATTAATTAAGTTGTGCATAATTATTAATAACATAATTAAATATGTAAAATAATAAAGTATAATATATAATATATACTAAGCCAGAATTTGTATCTCTATAACATGTAATTAAATTCAGATAATAAGTTTAATTTAATTGTCCGTATTTCTATTTAGTACAAAAGAAAATCTTTTTTAAAAAAGCCTAAATTTTGAATTTTTCTTTAGATTTGGTACTGAACAAAATTTTTGTATTCAATTGAAATATTAGTAAATAAAGTTAAAAAAAGAACCAAATTAATGGCAATAAATTGTATATAATATCAAGATTGTTTGTCTGTAAAGCATACCAAGGTGGAAACCTAATTAGAAATAAATAGTTTCAAAATCTCTAAAGTGTGTTTCAGAATTTGGAATAATTTGGCCTAATTTTCTGAATTGTTTTTCTTGAATTTCTGATAAAAAATTAATATAATGTGCGAATTGATAGACAAAAACATGTTTCATTTCTGTATGAACATTTACTTTCAGTAAGAATTTCAAGAAAAAATATCTGAAGAAATTATTTGAAAATTAAGTTCGATTTTGGCCTAAGGCAAGAGGGCACGATGATAAAAACAAACATATACGCCATTTTGTACTATTGATATTTACGCCGTAGAACATAGTTTTATTTTAAGTATTAGTAACAAAATTTTTTAAAAAAATAGTTATTGAACCTTTTATGACCTAGAACGCAGTTATCAAAATGTATTTTGGACCATTCATTTGAATTCAAAATTATGTCTCTTTCAGTTAAAAAATCTTTCCTTCTTTGAGGAAAAGGTGTTTTAATGTTGAAAAACATGATTTTAATCTAAAATCCATTTTCAAGGAAATCATGTTTCTGTGTTGCATTAACTCATAACCTTAAGATTCAAATAAAAAAAGCATTTTCAAGCATCATATAAAAATTTTGGTAACGAAGCTAACATTTACAGTTAAATATTTATTTTGCTTTGAAACATAAAAGGGGGGTTTATGGAACATATTTTAACAAATAAAAAAGTGGGTTGATTAAAACAACAAAGAACGATTACCATTATTAATAATAATAATATAATACATTGTGTTCTGTATTCAATAATAAATCAGAAAGAGACATTACTGTTCAATACTGGCCTGCAAGGATTTCAGACCAGTATTGAGAGCATGAAGTTACATACTGTTCTGTGTATTACTTCCTGCATCACACACACTTAACAAAATCTACTTGGGATAAAGTTCTGATTTTGAACTTTGATGTAGATGATTCAAAAGTCCAATACAGAGTTCATTGACGCTTTTACATTAATATTTGTAAATAATTTCTGTCTAGAATTACTGGAAAAGCATAAAATATCGGGAAAGTAAGGAAAAAAGTATAACGACACACCGGTTCTATAGATATCTAGTTAGTTGACATGGAAATCAAAGATTTCACTGTGTGATGGAACCCATCGCTGACAGTTAGCTTTCGACTGTTATCCAGCGAACAATGAAAGTTTCAGCTAGTTCTGGAAATTACATTGGTTTCTTTCTTTTTCTTCCTTTTTTATGGTTTGATTATAAACCTCTTCCTTTAGGACACGCAATGTTTGTCTGATTTTGGAAGCTTTTGTCTCTGTTCTTGAATTTCCAAACTGTTCAGTCACATCCCCCCATAAACTTGACTTATACTACGGCTACCTCATTGTCTTTGTCGAATTCATGCAGTACCTCTTGCATGGTTTCATGTTTTTGAAAGTTATTATTAGAAACAACTCTCATTTACATCCTTGGTATCTACACGTTGGATTGGCTTATAGTTGAAATTCTTTTGCATAAGCTTCAGCAATAACTACCAAACCACTAGGAAAACTAGAATCATCAAAATAAAATAAAATCATACAGAAAAGACGTTATAAAAACGTGAATGAATCTCATAAGATGTCTATGTAGATGCATTCAAAAAAATAAACTACAAAATTGAATGAAATGTATAAATCAGTTAAAAAAGTCCCCTATTGGTTTTGGACTTCTTCAGGGTGAATGGACTCATGGACCTGATCTAGCTCTTAATCTCGGGAACGAGAAACAACAACAAACAAAAATGGAACACTTAACTATACCATTTTATTTTATTTACTAGACTAAAACTATTTTGTAATCATTTAAGGGGTAGATGTAATGTGTGTCAGTAATTGTATTGGATAAGTATGTATATTGCATTTTAACAAGCGAAATACTTAAATAAACAAACATCATCAACGGAATAGGATGACAATGCTATAATAAACGACATTAATAAATTGTCATACACGACTACACATCCATAAGAATGATAGGAGATGATCAGTATCCATTTCCACGCAACAAAACAGAAGAAAAGATCATCAATAATCGTCTTCAATGCATTACAGTCACATTAAACGTCCAGCTACGTTTAATGTAGTTATTTGATCAAAAACTGTCTACTTATTTATAATTCTGTAAAGATGACACATCGGGGAACCATAAAAGATTGCAGTAAAATACGGAAATACATATTTAGATATTATGTAACAAACATTTGACAAAGTCGTTTCAAAGCAGGGCAGAATAAAATAAATGTGAATAATTTTTAAGAAAATAAACTTTTTTTTATCTTACATTTTAAAAATATGAATTCAAGTAATTGAAAAAAAAATTAAAGTCACAATTCTTACTTAGGTCAACCAAGAAAAAATTTATTTTAGTTACTTTTTATTAACTAATTACAGTGAATATAAATATGTATATACATATGACAGGATCACAATATTAAGTGGCAAAATAGAAAGCGATTTTTCATTTTCCTTCCCATACAGGGTGTTGGACTATTATTTTTGTTTGTTACTATTTATTCATTAATTAAATTTATTTATTCTAATAAAATAGTATAGTAATAAGAAATAACATTCTTAGAAATTAGGTCATCCCAGGTGGAATTCGAACCTACGACTTTTGGGTTAGAAGTCCAACGCGCTACCCAATGCGTTACAGACACAACGAGCGATTTTACTTTTTACATTATTTGAACTATTATTCTTGTTTGCTGCTAAATTTTCCTTAATAAAAGAGTTAATATTTGAAAAAGCTGTATTAACATCAAGGGTTCCACTTCAAGTTTAAAAAAAGTATTTGAACTTGAGTGGATGAATAAAATTATTTTATTAACGATTGAAAACATGAACAAGATATATACATATATATGGAGAGTGTGAACTTATAGTAGGAATTGAAAAATGAAACAATTATTATACATCAGACCTGTATATAATTTTTAATTTCAAAAATGATTTGATAGTTTTTTATATGTTACTAACGACACTAAAGCTTAACAATTATTACTTATTGTTCGTTCGCAAGACAAACGAAATAGCACAAAATGTGTAAATTATCTCTGTTAATTTACCTCAAGATCTTACTTACTCATGTCTTGCTTGTTAATTAAATATTTTATTTAATATGTGGAACTCTAATAAAATACATAGCATTTTGTAATAAGTTGTTTTAAGTATTTTTTTCCAACATTCCCTTCAAAAAGTAATATATAATTTTCAAGTACTCTCCATTTAAAAAAGAACTTGTCTTCAAAGTACGGTTCTCTCACTCCTAATCAAGAAAATTAGGAAATTTAAAAGAAACGAGTCACTTTCTTTATTTTAGGTAAGTTATTAAAAATAGACAAAAATTCATAAGGAATCCATTTTTTTTTCAACACTGTGAATAGAAAGTAATTATCTAGAAAATTGAATGAAAGTTCAAAATTACTCATTATGCTAGATTAAAATACTTTAACAAAATATTTTTTAATGATTTTAAAACAAAATTAATAATTAGCTAAACAATTTGAACAATAACGTCTTTGTTACAAAAGCTTCAACGGAGTATTTAGTCATATTCAGCGATATTTTTTTTTTTTTAATGAATCAATTAAAATTTCGTAAGTTAAGAAATCTCCTTATTTTAATGGTTCTATTTAATATAGCAATTACTCATACCACATTTCACTTATCCATGAGGATATTACAAAAGAACCTCTTAAATCTACCTTAAATGATTTTGAACATAAATATCAGAAAAAATAAATTCTTAAAAAGCTTTATTTTGTTTGCATTAAGTTTCTCAAATATGCACTCAATCTTTCTTCTTCAATATCTTTTAAAATATATGTACATGAAAGATAATTAACTTCTTAAAACATGGGATAAAGAGGAAAATGACACGATAAAACCGTTAACCGTAACACATCAAATTTTCCTTCATCTTATGGTTACTTCCTTTAAAAAAATCGATATTTACCTGTCTGAGGATCGTATCTAGGCTTAATTTTTTCATTCCCTTCTCTCAGTGACAATTTTTTCTTTCTATCTTTACCTTAGTTTTTGTTATTCTGCTTTACTGTAAACGCGCATGCGCTAGATTCTATTCTCTTTTCCCTTTAAACTCTCTGGAGCTTCTTATTGTAGTTGTAGATAAAAGTATTTCATTGATAACAGCGCATTTTTTTGCCCTAAGGAAATTAAGTTTTCATTAATTTCTTCTTTGCAAACAATTCAGTTCATTCCGGTTGATATTAAAGTTCGTTTCTCTCTTTGTTTTTCAATTCCTACTATATATATATATATATATATATATATATATATCTTGTTCAAATTTTCAATCGTTACTAAAATACTTTCTATTCATTCTTTCAAGTTCAAATACATTTTTTTTAAATCTGTAGTGGATGACACTTGATGTAAATACAGTTTTTTTTAAATATTAATTTATTAATTACATTAAAAAAAGAATAAATAGTAACAAATAATAGTGAAAAATAATAGTCCATTACCGCATATATAAATAAAAGTCATTTATTGTGTCCCTGTAGCGCGATGGACAGAGCATTGGACTTCTAATCCAATGGTGTTGGTTCAAATCCCACCTGGAATGGCCTTATTTCTGAGAATTTTATTTCTGTTTTATTAGAATAATTAAACTTAATTGAAGAATAAATAGAAACACACACACAAGCAATAAATAGTTCAAAACGACATATATTGAAAGGAAAATTGCTTTATATTTTGTCACTAATGATATTGTGATTCTGTCATTTGTATATACATATTTATATTAATTGTAACTATTTAATAAAAAGAAACTAAAATAAAAATTTTCTTTGTTGACCTAAGTAGGAATTGATTCAATTATTTTTATATTAGATGTTTTAACTAAAAAAAAAATAAAATTAAAAAAATGAAATTAACCGATGGGTTTTTGATAGAAGTATAGTAGTTTTTCCTCTCAACTATTTTTTTTTGGAGACAATATCACTAACCAATGGTTTTTCCCATCAAAAAATATGTCTCAATCCAAAATTTAATTGTAAAATAAATAAGCGAGTACTATTTTTTAAAGCCAATACATATGACAGGATAACACACAATCTATATACTCGTACAATTTATAAAAGACTATGAGATAAGAACTAAGGAGTAAAGTTTAGGATGTATGTTCCTTAATGGTATGTAATGAAAAAAAAATTATAGCTTTTAATCGTACTTACACATTATTCGCTTCTAAGTTCCAAGGCGCAATAGTATAAAAAATAACACGAATACAGCAAAAACAACACTTGAAAAATAAAGGAACAATTCAAGCTTTTTTTAATATTTTACAGATATTCTATGTATTAAACCTTGGCCATACACGGTATACATCAATACAATTGTTCAGTTTCTGCCACAATGTACTCAAAATGGTTCTATAACACATCATTAACAGCACTTTTTATCCTTTCATGGATTTTCTGCTACATCACGTGGCAATAAAGGCACGGAAACTTGTTCTTACATAAAAGACCAAGATTTCGGATAACGTTGATAACACAGAAAGTTGGAAAAACACGGGTTCCCGGTGTTTTTCCCAAGCCCGAAATCCCGGGATTAAAATAACTAATCCTGGGATTTAATTTTTGTCTAAATCATATTTTAAAATTTTTTTTCTCATCAAAATTTTCTAAGTATTTAATTCTTAGAAAATCTAAATTTTTGCTTATGAAATATGTACATTGAATCTTTGAGTGCAATTATAAATGCTGTAAGTAAAAAGATACATGCAGTTCTCATTTCTTGTATGGGAGACCGTCGTACAGATCTAAGTGGCTCACTGCAATACTTACACAATAATATAAGCAACTTCACAAGAATTGATTTTATTACAGTTTCTTCTTCAATAAAATGCCATTAATTAAAAGAGAGCATGCTTGAAAGACTTCAGACATTTTCAAATCCCATTGCCTTACTAATAGCTTATGCAACTGGATGTTCTACTTTAAATAAGGTAACACTTGAAATTGATTCAGATTCTGATTCAATAACTGGATCAATTTATACAAAAAAAAAACCCCATTAAGTGCAGAAGAATAACTAGATAAAGTTATAACAAAGGTATATGCACCAATGCATTCTAGTAGATTTGAGACACTGTCATCAAAAATTCAAAAAGAAATGTCTCTTTTTTGAAAATGGAAGAAGACGTGGTGACTACCTGAAAAGAACATGCTCGTATTTAATGACGATAACACCTACTAGTATAGAAGTCGAACGAGCATTTTCGTCGACAGGACAATTTGTAACAAATATAAGAAGTCGTTTGAACGATGAAACGCTGGACGAGCTGTGTTTTTTAAAAGCTGATTTACAGAAACACAAAAAATGAAGAAATGTTCTCTTATAATTTCATTATGCACTATTTTTATTTTTTTTTTATGATGAATTATGTTTTTTACATTTCTTTGAATAAAATTAATATTAAACCAATTTTTAATTATATTTTCAGTTTTATTTTGCTATTTCAACTATGCTAATGTGTAAGTATTTTTAATGAATAGTCCAATCCTTATTCCCCTGGATTTGGATAAGGTAATCCCGAAATCCCGGAATTGAAAATATAACACGGGATTGAAAATCCAAACAGAAAGGACAACACGTGCTATCAATGGCATTGATAGTACCATGTTGAGTAGAGTGTGGCAGGAACTGGATTATCACATTGATGTGAGCCGTGTAACCAAGGTTTCACACATAGGACACGTGTAAAATATGTAAATAAAACTTGAATTGTTTCTGTGTTCTTTCAAATGTTCTTTTTTGCTCTATTTTTTAAATTTTTTTTACTATAGCGCTTTGAAACCTTGGAGAGAATTATAAATAATCCTGTATAATATCGTCTAGTTATTTTGTCAAATCAAAAGACATCGTTAAATGCAGGGATATTCAGCCAATAGTGGAAACCGTTCCTTCGCATGTTCAACCATAATAGCAGTAGCGATGACAGCATTTGGCGACATCTTCTTAATTACCGATGTCTTTTGATTTGGCGAAAATGGTAGACGGTAAAATACGCACACACACACAAGTAGCATTTTAACTTATCGCAAGTATTGCCATTCAATAGTAATTAAACATACAGTTAATAAATTTCTTTTCATTATCATAAAAGTAAGAAAGACTTTAAGCTGAAAAATGTTCAAAACATAAATGATATGGACAGAGAGATATTGTCTTTCTTTAATATTTAGTTAATAAATTTTTATTTAATCGAGATAGAAAAGCATCTGAATCTATATGCCGACAAATATTATATAGAGAATTATTTAAAATGTTATCATTATTAAAAAATTCTATAATAATGAGTGATCTCGACAAAAGAGGTTTATTCGAAGTCTACCTATTTTAAAATAGATAATTAAGATAAATAATTAAGTACTTGAAATCGGTGCTATTCAGAGATATTAGGCATTAATAATTGACCTTTTAATTTAACGGCAAATCTCCTCTACTAAAATGCCGTAATAATTTCAAACTTTGGAGGATCAGATTTAATTGGAAGGCTTCACAATGAGTTACGCATTGTCAGTCAACCGTTAAGTGATCAATACTGTGCCGAAACCTTATAAATGTCCATTTCATTGACAGTTACAAAGTTAATGTTGGGGTTCAGATTAGAATAATGAATAGAAAATACTCTAAATACACATATATTTATTTTATATAATACACTGAAATCGATCTCATGAATTGAGATGTTTTGATGTGATCCCAAAAGCAAGAAACGTTGTATTAGTTGTTAAATAAATAGAGTAGAAATATTGTCCACATGCATCTAAAAAAGAAAGTTAAAACAAAGCAAATTTTAGTGTTTTCTATGTTCTTTAAGTATCGTACCAAATCTTTGGTTTGTAACTTTCATAGAAATAATAATAGATATGCTGGTAATACGTAATGCTTAATGGAAAAAGTTTCAGTGACTTCGGCCGTGAGTATAATCTCCATTATTGAATTAGTTAACTATTAATATAAATGCATACCAGGAAAAAGGTCAGAATATTTAATTTCGTGTTCAGGAAAATGATACATATTCTAATATTTATTACAAAAAGAAAGATATGATATACTTGCTCTTTTTCTCTCTTATTTTTCTTTTAGGTTAAAATACATGCATTAAGCCAAAAAGACTAAACATTTATACTATGCATATTTGTACAATAACTATATACTTTACATATACGCATACAAGTGTATTCAGCGAAGACAATAGGAACAATAAGTGATGAAGTAATACTCTCGAAGGAATATTAAGAAACTTATACCTGTGGCGTAAAATAAATAAAAAAGGTATTAACAATTGTAATATATAAACATATTCCATTTTACCACTATAATGATGTGTAGATTTTTAAACAGTCTGGTGAGTACAGCAACTAATGAGTCAGATTAGCCAAAATCGATTTTAAATGGAATACAATTTTTGTGGTATGTCTTATTATACCATCAATCGAATTTATCAAATGAAAAGACGTCGCAAAATGCCGCGATATGCAGCCAAAAGTGAAAAACTGATCACACATATGTACAAATACAATAATCTTATTCGTGTTGTTGTTGTTGTTGCTCATCTCCATGTCTAGCTAAGCTATACCAAGTCCATGATCTCATTCACTCTCAAAAAGTCCAACACCATTAGAGGGTCTTCAAAAAGATCTTGTTTTTTGAAAGCCCCAGGCAGTCAAGAATGTGTTCTGGAGATGCCTGGAAGGCGGAACACCTAACACAAGTCGGAAAAAATTTGTTTCCATCCTTAAAAGTCGAAGTTCTGAGGTGACCACTTTCGAAACGAGCTAAAATAGTTTGTTCCTGCCTGCTGCATTGAAGGGAAAGAGAATCACACCAGGGTGCTTAGCCTCATACCAGTGATGAACAGGAGGAACAGTTGATTGCTTGTTGTTGATGTAGTTGGAGTTCAGTTCTGAATAGGTGAGAGGAGCCGAGTTCATAGTGGGTTGAGCTGCATTATCTTTTGCTAGGGTGACAGTAATCTCATTGTCCGAGATGTTAACGTGTGAAGGAACCCATTGTAAATGGATCTCGTGAGAAGATGAAAGACGTTTTAGTTTGTCCAAAATAGACATTCCTGTGTTATCTATCACCCATCTTATGCCAGTTAGAAAAATGTTGGATGGCACTACGACTGTCAGATAATATCCAGATGCTGTTGGAACCAAGAATTTAGAGTGCCTCTTTTAGGCCTATATCAATACCATTGAGTTCACTGCGAAAGACAGAACAACCATCAGAGTATCTCAGTTTAGTGTAACTGTAATAGTTTTGGGACTTAATGTAAATACTACTGCCAGAACGAGAGTGTTCATTCCTGCTGCCATCAGTATACATAAGAAATGCGTACTCGGGAATGTAACTAATGACTTCGAGGGCAAGTTGAATAAGAAATTCAGGAGGATCTGAAGTCTTGTTGACATAAGCTGAGAGGTTCAGGTGGAAATACATCCCTCCCTCGGAGGGCCTCGGATGGGTCAATATAAGAGCTCTGCCGTTCAACAGAGGGGAAAATTATATTGTCACTAATCACCTGACTATAGGGGCTATTCCTCTTCAATCTTTGATTGTTATTCCAATTATTTAGGAATTTTGATGTTCGATTAAGAGGATTATAACTAAGGGGAATTTGTTATAATATTTCACAAGTATTGAATTTCTTCCAACGCTGAGATCTTATTCGTGCATACGATGACAACAGTTTGGTGAAATTGGTCGACATAAAGTAAATATTAAGTAGGAAATAAATATTTTTAATATATATTTGTACAATTTATTGTTTCAAATCTATTGATTTTAGTAACAAAGAAGGAACACCATTTTTTCACTTATTTGTAAAGAAAAATTCATTTATAGGTAATAAAAAATTATTTTATTCTCATGTATTTAAAACGATGCTTGCACTCTTACATTAGAATTTGAGCATTCCTCAAACGGTGACCTTAATCTGAAACACTACGTAAAAAAGAAGCTTAAATCAATAATAACCTACTCATCAAATCCTATTAAAAAATGTTTTTACTTGACAATGAATCACAGATAACATCCCCTACCGTATAAAACAAAACGGTTTGGACATAACACTGACAGCCATAAACTTTATAGATGGGTAAAAGAACCATAAGTAACAAACTTCATTTGTTATACGTCCCTCTTTTTCGGCAAACTATCTTTTTTAATAGTGGTATAAAATTATACAACATACGGAATTCCATACTGTGGGATAAAAAGATCTCAGTACGCTTAAGGGTGATGATAGTCCTTGACATTAAAACGGAATTTGTAAACAAACTTCACTTGTAAGAGGTCCAAGCAAAGCGATTAAAAGGTTGGACTTGTTTGCCTTTCGTGATGAAACTCAAACACGTCTTTCAATGTCGCTGCAATATATTATAGGGTTAAGTTTTAAGACATGATTAATGTGTTATCGATCGCAAAAATACATCTTGGCTTAAGATTCTCAGTATGACTATATGGATATGGCGAAAGGTCACATTAGAAATTGATGAGAGATATATTTTCTTCAATGATGATAAAGGACATAAAAGTAGTTTACTTAAGCAAAGCCAACTAATGAATTAGATTTTAATATTGTATAAAAGCACACATAAAATTCATTTGATAATACTTTATTAATTAATTGGTACTTGTGGGCATTTGCTGTATTATTAATTCATTTTTGCATTTGTAGTTAAAAGTTAATTGTATTAATGGGTTTTGAGTGTCATTTTCAGAGACAAAAGCTAACTATTATGATAGGCTATTAGCAGGAAAAAGCTTTTGAAATTAGATTTTGTGTGGGATATTCATAGTCATTTGTGCTAATGTGAATCAGAATATTGACTTAAAACGCTGAGAGCTTGATTGCAGATGAATATTTCGATAAAATAATAGGTAAAATAAATATTAATTGGTTTAATAAACTGTTTTAAGAAAATAAAAATGATTTCTAAAATTTGAATTACAAATTTATTCCACAACAGATAAAAATTTATAATAATATTAATATAATATGATAAACAGCACAAAATAATTTGTAATTGTTTGCTATAATGTATGAATGTAATGTCACGGAAAATATAAAGCGATAAAGAAATTAAATCGTCTAGAAATTCATTAAATTGATGAGTGTGTAACGTTCTTAATTTTATTGCCCAATGAGGTACATTTCTCTTTTTAAATAAAAAAAGGCTTAAAATTTAATGGTATTTTACAATTTTTAAGAATTTTATTAATCTGATTGAATTTAGACTTTGAAAGCCCAAAGACAGAAATCCAATTATATAATCAAAATACATAGAATCGGGAAGAAACAAAATATCTCAAATAAAATTGCAGTTGTTTTTCTGACTTGCATTTAATGGCATCCAGATTGGTGAATGGTAAATAATATTTGTTTTATAATAATACTCCTTTTTACATATAGAGACAATTTCAATTCTTTCTGACCAGTTTCCATTTTCTACATAATTAGGCCGCTTTCACAAAAAATTAATCTTTTATGAATTTTAAGAAAATTTAAGTAAAAATAAACAAAAGTTCAAATATATTATGTAAGAATGAAAAAAAGGTATCGATTGTACTAGATCTTTGATATCAAATAACGATTATCACCAATTTAAGTGTTGAAAAGTAAGAGCAAATTCAGGTAAAATCAATGGCAATCCTCAAATTTTTATATATAGCTTGCTTCATACTAAATCTTGTTTTGAGACAATAAGCTAGAGTTACCTATACTCTGTCTCTTCTTAACATACCGGAAAAATTGCTATTCTGTATCGTATTATTCAGAAAAAAAATATGGAAATTCTAAATTGCAATAGCCTGTATTTAACCAGTCGAGGAATTACAACAATCAGTCAAAAGAACTTGATTTAAAATATTTCTTAAACCAAAATGACGCAAATATCTTTTAATGCTTTACATTATATATATTGTTTTTCTTATGTTAATCCTTTGTGCACCATGTAACCACTAGTGGATACATGCTATGTATAGGGCAAAATCCCATTGTCACCTCATGTGGATACCTGGCTTATTTAAGTGTACAACCAATGTAACCAGCACAGGAAACGTTATAAGGTAGTTTTTTTTATTGGGATTGTATAAGACTACAAAAGTTAAATTACAAAATATTAGGATAACAAAAATTTGAAATAGTAGGAAAAATTGAACTTAAATTGCAAATCATGATGAAATTGCTCGAAACATTCCTTGGAACCAAAAATTTTTCTACATTCCAATTTAAGTGTATTTTCATTTTGGTGCCATATCTTTATCTTCTTCATTACAAATAGTTAAATCCGTATCAGAGTCATTGCCGTATTCATTGGTTTATGGCAAATATTCTGATTCTGTATCGCTTTCATTGAAATCCAAAGACAATGCCATATTGGCAAGAAAAAGTAAAAAGAAACAACAAAAATAGTTACACAAACTTTAGAAAGCGAAATGAGCACGAACTAACGCGTGCCTTTGTCAGCGTCAAAAGATACAATGGTCAAAAGATACGTAAAGGTCATTATTCCCAGAAATCTAAGAATTCTAGGGATACTAGAAAGTGCAGTCTGGTACGCAAAGGGTTAATTAAACACTTTATGAAGAATAACTAAGACTAAGTCTATGGATCTATGTTTCCCATTTAAAGAGCCTAAATCTTGATATTCTAGAATCTAGAATATGTTCTTAAAAATCCTTACAGGTGGTTAACATTACGAAAGAAAGCTGTAAGAGATGTTTAATAAATACAAGATAGAGCATATTTTATTCATCTTGCTAAGGTCATATAAGTAGAGTACCCACTTTGACTTAAGTCGTGGTAGATTAGAAATGTCTTGGACTACTTCTCTCTGAGAGTTCAAGGGAGTTATATATAGAAACATGAATGACGTCATGGAGTAGACAATTTTACATCACATTTATTTAAAAGATTGAAAATTAGAGGCTGTAACATAATATATGTTGGAAAAAAACAGCTTTAAATCTTTTTTTTCAATGATTTTGCTGTTTCATTACTGTGTATTACAACTAGCAAAAATTTCCAAAGGTAGAAAACAAATCATATGCGTTCAAAATCAGAAAGAGAAGTTACAATGCCATCTTATGTTCTACCCTGCTAATAATCTAGAACTCAAACTGAACATGTTTTTTTTGTTTTTTGTTTTTTATTTCTAGCAGCAGCGCTTCATGAATACATCATTTGCTGGAGTGAAAACACTCTGCGTAAGCACACATGAATTAACAACACAAATTAAACAACAAGTAAACAATAAAACAAAAAAATCAAAAAGCAGAAGAAAAACAGAAGCATAAACACAATTAGAAAGTCAGTCAGATTTCCGAGCTTGTAACTGCTGCTTGGCCCTCCAGTACCTATCGTAGATGTTACCAGAGACAGGAGGGTAAATTTTCAGGTGCTCGGCATTCATTAGGGAATTCTCTCTGCACAAAAGACAAGTTTGGAGAGAGGAGGGCATTTGTGTATAAAGGTGACCAAAAGACAGTCGTACCCGGTTTACAGCTTAAAGGCAGCAACCGCATGCTGTGTAGGGTGATCTGGGATCTCATTTAGCGTCTCCCTTTAAGACATCACAAATTTGTTCATATAAAAATGCTTCATATAACTTTTTCACGGTATTTTTTTGTAACTCTGATCACAGGAAAGTACGGAATTTCTTTTTGAAAGCAGGAAAAAACAACCCACGCCTTGTTTTGCGAGAAGATTAGCTCTCTCATTTCCCCTAGATATCACCTAGGGGGAGGGGATACATTGTCAAATAATATTCTTTTTTTAAAGACAAAAACAAAAACTGAAAATGTTTAAATGAGTTTTTGCTGTCGTTCATATATTCCATTTATTACTTTTTCTCAACTGTTTTACAAATTTACATAAGTGAACATCACAAATATTTGCTAAAAGATGTTTACAACGCACCCGTCTCAATCACTTTCAATTATAATTATCATTTTCGTGGTTGTTGTTGCTAATACTCGAGAGACTGACGAAGTTAGACAAGATTCCCAAAATAGCTGACTTAAAACATCGAGTAAAAGAAGGGGGTCCGTACTGATATCTGCCCTGGAAAAACTCATGGAACTACAGATGTGCTTGGTAGAAGTCTGATGAACTTGACACTTGGCACAAATAGTGAAAATCTCCTTGTATGCAGCGATTGTTTTGTAAACAAAAATATTGCTTTACAGAATCTTTTTTTAAAGATTAATACAATTTCTGCTACAATTTATTCTTTATACGAATGCACAAGATTCTCCAAAATACAAAGGCAATCATTAAAATATTAACGATCTTTGAGTCTAAAATTTATATTATTAAATCACAGTACTAAAGGAATATATACCAACTTTCTTCTCCAAATCTGTCCTTCCCATTATATATTTGAGTAAAAATAATCAATGTAAGCACCGTGTCTTTACTGAATCATTTTATTAAATGCAAGATCTTCATATAATGCAAAATATTATTAAGGCATTAGTAATCTTTTTATTTGTATTATTAAGTGGGACGTGCGTCTCACCCAATGGTTCATTCTTTATTTGGTAACTGTGCTAATTAAATAGAGTTCATTAAAACTCAATGTGACTTGGTAAGTAAGTTATTACGCGCTGTGGTGAGGCTTGATGGTAGTAAAACAGGAAACTAATTTAATTCTTATAATCGCAGTTTCATAACTAAATTAAGAATTCAATTCCTGTTAATTCATTTGGGAGTTGCTATGGGAATTAAGTAATTAAAACCGCAATTTTGAATTAAAACTTTCCAATAGCTCCTGTGTTGCTTAAAAGCGTGACGCTAAAATGCACACTCTCACTTGAATTAAATTATTATTTCTCACAGGAAACCTTTGAATGTTTTATGCTAATAGCAATATATTACGAATAGAATTCCAGAAAGCTTATACATACGCAGGAATAGATTTACGCGTTATCGCATCCTCGCTACTATCACAAGTGGTATGATTTACACTGACGTAATACCCCAACAGGACATCACCTGGTTTCGACGAGGCAATCGGACAATAGCGTGAGAAAAAGTAAAAGAAATGAGACCACAGTGACATTACAATATTGACGAGATGACGTTTGGTATGATTCAGTGAGTCATTTATGACAATGTTTTTATTAACTTTTGGCACAACCTTGTAAATAATTGTATTAATTAAATGTATATTTAACCTAATCTGATCATTGTAATTGTTCGCATATTTATAATTTGTATGCATATTCACGTAGTTTGAATATGAATCCAACGATATTCACCCCTTATGCATCAGTACATCTTTAAAATGTGAGTAACGATTTGAAATAGTGTCATTTTTAGATGCAACTCTCATTGATTTTAAGAAATGAACATATAACAATCAATTAAATTATAGTGAACTACCGCTCGTGTTCGTGTAAAGGTTAGCCAAACGAAGAGGCATCTAAAAAAATCAACTGTTTTTTATTGGTTAGTCTTTCAATTACTTTTAACTTTAGTTATAGGTAATGGGGATAGTGAGTCAGCTTCAGAGCCTTCTCTATACAGGGTTATCTGCTACCAGACCGACAAATTCGAAGGGTGTGTAGGGAGTACAGAGACGACTCGAAATCGCACAGGAATGCAGAGTCGCAAATGCTGTAGTTGCGGGCAAAGAAACAGAGAGAAAAAACAGAAACAGCAACACACATTAGTGGGAAAGAAAACATTTTGTTTAAATGTTGTACTACAACAGGTGTTAGAAATACGACCACAAGTCGTCTGGCACACTTGACATTATAACTGTATGGAATTCTGTATGTTCTGGAAGATTCCTGGTATGTCTCGTATCCTCTCAGCAGCTACAGATGCTCGAGCGATGAGGTCTTTAACTGAAAGAACTGGCGTCTTGCACACCAACTCTTCAGACGACGCCAGAAAAAGAAGTCCATGCATGTGATAGGTCAGGTGATTTGCACCATAGATCGTAACAATTTTATTTGTAACCCTACATCATTCCTGTGTGATCTCGAGTCGTCTCTATACCCCATACATACCCTGCAAGTTTGTCGGTTTGGTAACGAATCACCTTGTATATTATAAGAAAATATACTTATTTAATACAGATATACTCGGCTTCTTAAATTCGAAACACGTGTTTTCCTAATTATTTTTCAGAGTACACTAAAAATTCAAATATAAACTATAATTTCATCTAACGTCAACACGTCCGATTGCTAGCTAGTTTTTAAAAGAAAGTTCAGTAGCTTTGTTATTGTAATAAATGATGCTTAGGTTTTAACCCGGCACTTATCGCGCAGGTTATGTCATACCCACCGTCTAACTTATTTCAACGTTCCTTCTAAATATTTTTTGGAAAATGGTTAGTTTCTCGTGTAGCTGAACTTATGGTCATATCCTTTGAGTGGCCTTAGCTTGTAGGTAAATTCTAAATATAGATTTTTGGATACTATCTATATCATACCCTACGCGTGAATCGTCGTTACAGTTCTGAATACAAGAGCACGCTTTAAATCTTTCTTACGCCATGGCGCATTATTGTAGTTATTATGCATAAATGTGATATTTAAGTAATTTAACAGATACAGTATTTAATAAAAATATAGTGTAACAGTATTTTCGGATGAAGAAAATCTCTTTGCGGTGATAATGAGGAAGAATCAAATGATGAAGAGTATAATAGCAAGTATGATTCCTCTACTGAAATCGATCCAGATAATTTAACTGAGGCAGCAATTATTGTCCTTGATAAAATGACCACACCATATTCAATGGCTAGAAAATGTAACCGTTTGCCTATTATAATATTTTTGTGTTGTTGAACGTTGCGACAATAAATGCGCAAATTTTTTTGTTAGGTACTAAAATTCCACCTACTAAGCATCGAACCAGACTCTGATTTCTGAAGTGTTTGTGATTTTAATTTACAGAAGAATGTAGAAACCAGCAGCAATGCTTTTATGAAATTTAAAAAAAAATTAAGATCCAGTGAAAAACATCGCACTCATTCGCGACGAAGACTAAAGGAGTGTATAAACAAAGTACTGAATGTCAAACAAAACATATCATATCATAAACATATCATAACATAAAATAACAAAAAAATTAAATTTAAGAGAGAAAAGTGTAATACACATGTTGTATTTCATGCTTTCCTTCCTATTTCACCTTTGTATACAAATTTTATGGTAAAAACAGAATGTCACACTCTTGGGTGTGAGATACCCTACGCGAGAACTTTCGGTAGTTTTTTTTCGCGCGAGTGAAGCCGGGTTAAAGTAATACTGTTAACATGGAATTTCCTCTTTTCTCATAGGAATCTAAGAACTGAAGTATTTAACGCGTTCTTTACGAATTCATTTTAACCATTGACCTACTATTTCTTAATTCACGTTGCACAAGCCAATTTAAGACCGAGAGAACAAAACAACCTCGTGAATTATTTCAATCCATTTATCTGCTTAATCGAACGCGATGTCGCAGAAGCCGCTTCGCACAAAATCTAATTAACGCTCAAGAACTTCCGAATCTTATTACATCCACAATTCCACAACAGCATATGCATAGGAAATTCCAACGTTATCGAAATCAAAGACATCAACCTGTCTAACTCATTTCCGTACGCCTTTTGGGGATAATAATAAGGTTCTTTTTCTTTGTCTTAGCATCTAAAACACTTCATCAATTTCAAGGAACTTTAGGGAATACGAATTTCTTTCTTTTTCACATACCTTCATTACTTTTTATCGAATAAAAATAGATGGTTTGTCTAGAATCTTTAAATCCAATCTAAAACACACTCGCCATGGTAGGTCTGGTTAGCAAGTTGGCGTATCATGCTCTGCCATCGTGCAATTTAAATGAGCTTTTAAGATGATAGATTTTTCTAGTTTCAGCCAATTTATTCTCAGATTTATTTTCAGCTTTTGTTATACAGTAGTATTCTATTTCTGTAGGGAATGCATAGTGAATTAATAAGGTTTTATTATAAATGTACACACTATTTCTTCCCTTAAAAATTCATTATTAGGAAAAATTATTATTTATTGTTCTTGAATAAAGAAGAAATCAATTTTGAATAAAGGTGAAATCAGAAGAAAAAGATTTCAAACTATTTTAAATTTTTATTTTCGCGTTTATTTCTAATATATTGAAATGAACTTTCTTGTATTTCATATATTTTAAGAAAATTGTATACATACGTATTTGTCTTAATTTAAATGATGGAATCTTGTATAAATATGATTTTGCAGACACAGCAAGTAAATTTGTGTGGTAATTTCAATAAATTCCATAATTAAATTTATAGAATAATATATATTTACTTAAAAAAAAGGAAAATGTTGGGAAAATTTAAAGTACATAAGAAGGGATAAATTTTTATTTTAAACAAATGTGTGAAATTAATTATCTCTAAATTTGTATAATATGTATGTCCAAAATGAATTTTTTTATGAAAAACTCTTACATTTCAAGAGGGTTACAATTTCAGAACAAACTCATCTTGTTAGGAACTAATTTTCTGATTTTTCGACAGTAGGCAAAATAAAAAAATGCTAATTATGAAGATATAAAATTCATATAAATTTAATGAATGAGAATGAAAATGACTTTATTGCTTGTCTCAAACAAAATGCATTAACTTTCTTTTTAAAAAAAATGCAATTTCACAGTTTAAGCTTAGCGAACACTATTAGATATTAAATCTTTAATATATATGCAGATTTTCCACATAATTTATGATTATGAAGCATTCTGTACATGTTAAAAGTAAATAAAATAATTACTATATTCTCTGAAATTTTAACATATTATACAATTTATCACAAAATTACATAAAATGCATAGCAACATAAAAAAATTATAATTCAAATCATATATTAGTAAAAATACAAGCCGAATTCAAATGTGTGTAAAACGTAATACATATATGTACTTTATGTTACAATGACAAGTTTTTATGTGTATGATGCTCATTGAATAAACGACAAATTCAGTGACGCATGAACAAAAATTTGGAATTCTATAAAGCTGAGATACGGACGTCATAAAAGGATCCCTTTCTTCTCAACTTCATTCGTTATGTAAATACAAATTACTCAGAATTTCAGTTTGAGCTTTAATAGAAAATTCTAGTGCAATTAAATCAGCTACAACGCTTTTTTGATGTAGGAAATCCTTCTATCGTCATATAAATATTTTTTATGCGAAGTATTTGCTATTTTTCAACTGAATGACAAGATTTCAATCAAATGAAAAGGTTAAGTTTGCATTATAATGGAGATACTCTATTGATTTTACGAAATGTTTAAACAAAGGTTCTTGATTAGAACGAATAATATTTTATTTAAAGCTTCCCTGATCAGGATTATTTGCTCTTGTATCGCAAAGGAATAAACTCACCGTAGCGGTAAATACCGATTTTAGAAAATAATGAAACGAAGCGAAGATTTTTGATACAATGAAATAAAGTAGCTTAATGTATATAGCAATATAGTACAATGAATAGCATATGTAAGAGAACACAAGAACACTCCCTCAGTTTTAAAGCGGATAGGAATTTAGAAGTCGGTCTTTTAACCAATCAAATACGAAGATAAGGTGAAACGCTGTCGACCTGACAATAAAAGACTATGATTTTCAGTTAAAAATGATTTTCCCCCTTTTTTCTACGTAACCTCTCTTGACTTCAACACACTTGGTCCAACGTATCTCCACCATGAGTATTTCTTCCAGGAAGTGCGATTCTGGAAGACTGAAGATATTCATCTATGACTCTTTCAACTTCTTCATTGAATGCGAAGCGCTACTCAGAAACAAATTTCTTCAAGTTTGGGAACAGATAGGAAGTCTGAAAGCGCCAAATAAGGACAATAGAGTGTGTGAGGTGGTGTGATATCTATATAAAACTAGTACCAAACATCACACAAAGACGATCGTTTTGGCGTGGTCAATAAAGTACTCGCGTTCGGAACGGAAGGTACCCAGATCGAATCTTCCTCCCTTCATTGGTGACCCGGACGTAATCTGAAGAACCGCACCTTTCACGTGCCGCAGTCGTGGCGCCATCTATCCACCGCAAAAGCAACCAAGCCATCCAACATTGGCACAAATAAGCCGTCACTCAACAAAGCTGTCTCACACAAATGACGCAATTCTCAAGCCGTCACGCACGATGACGCAACCCACAAAGTGACGCAACTGCTCATACACTCGTCACGAATATGGTATCGTTCATCCGCCAATTCGCCGAATCACTGGCGTGGTGGTGGTGTGATATCTATATAAACTAGTACCAAACATCACACGAAGACGATCGTTTTGGAGCGGTCGATAAAGTACTCGCGTTCGGAACGGAAGGTACCCAGATCGAATCTTCCTTCCTTCAAGTGGATGGCCTAGCAAATGGTACCCGAATCTCGCAGTTTTCCAATTGACATTCAGCTGGTCAAATAGATTGAAGTAATATTCGCCAGTAACTGTTGTGCCCCTTTCAAAGTAATCAATTTATAAGAGACCCCCTTTCGTATCCAAACACACGCTTGCCATGACCGTTCTGGCAGGTGCAATCGGTTTCGCTTTTTTTGGCGCAGAACCGTCAACTTTTACCCCCTGCTTCGACTGTTGTTTCGTTTCTGGCGTCTAGTGGTGGACTCATGTTTCATCCCCGGGGCCAAATTGGTTGACTCCCTATTAAATTGGTCCAAACATTGCTGCGAAATTCGTTTGCGCATTTGCTTTTGATTAATGCTCAGCAAATGTGGCATCCATCTTGCGCAGATCTTTCGTATCTCTAATTCTTTGTGCAAGATGTTTCACACCCTTTCTTCCGATATCTCCATAGCCTAAGCTATCTCATTCACCTTCAATCGTATATCTTGCAAAATGATATCCTACACTTTTTTGATGGTTTCAGGTGTGGTTACGATTTTTGGACAGCTTTCACGTGGTCATCTTCGAGGGACGTGCGACCCCGTTTAAATTCAGTCACCCACTTTTTAACGCTTAGCAGCAAAGAAGGAGTGAAATCCCGGTAAAAATTTTGTCAATTTCGGATGAATTTCCTTCAGATGAAATCCGAAACGAAGAATTTTATGACCGCATGATATTCAAGTTTGTTCATTGTAACGAAAACCACGCAGAATTTTAATAAACAAACTACTTGAGAGAAAAAGTTGAAACTTGTCATATGAACAATTGACACTTGCACCCAGTCAGGAAGCATGAACTTCTGCAGATCGGAACGTCATCTCTTTGTTAGGGCAAGAACTTTTCACCTAACCCTCATATCTTCATATCCTACCAAATGTCTTATTCTTTAAAGGATTTTTTCTCTAAACCTGGTTTATGTTTTAAAACAGGTTTATTAATGTCTTTTCTATAGCAATTCAGTGAAACTAGATTTGTGCTTATATTGCGAAACTTTACAAAATGACTTTTAAACAGTTTGTTCAGCATATTTTTAAGGATTGAGAATATGTAATCAAAACTGTATTGGTTAATCTATTAGAAGAAAATAAACTGTTTTCTATTTCTGAAATTTCCATTAACACTACAAATAATTTTCTGAAAAACCTGAAAAAACGGATATATTTTAGGAGATATATTGCTTAATTGAATACTACACTGGTGTCAAACCAGAAGTACAATGCAAAGAAGTAAGAGTCACAGAAATTCTACTCATATTTATGTCTTCGTCCATGCGCCTTGATGAAAGCAGAAACAAACATTACCTCGTATCAGTGGCGCACACGGGAGGGTTCCATGGGTCCGGACTTCGCCAAAGCACTTGATGTTTTTTCCGATTGATTATAATCTTATGCATATAATACGCAAACTTTAATTTATTTGTTATTAATAATTAATCTTATCAATTAATGCTAATTATCTATTAAATATTGTTTTACTGTTTTTTGCTCCCGACAATCGACAAAATCAAAAGAATGTGTTTGGCGGTATATTGGGGTATGATACGAGAATGGGGTGTACTGATCCTCCACTCGATGAAAAATTCTTGTGTGTGTCACTGCCTCGTATTGTATATTTTTTATTACTTTAAATACTGAAATTTAATACATATGTATTACGAAAAATTGAAATTTTATTATTTTTATTTTCACATTAGGATAAATACATGTTTATTTGTTCTAGGAATTCAGCTATGAAGACTATTGTTTAAAACTATTCTGAATAAAAAGAAAAAAAAAATTAAAATATATGCCTTTAAAACATTTAATTTATCTGAAACTTTTATTTATTTTAAGACATGACATAAATGCTCAATTATTTATCTTTTGTTTGATATTTCAAAACACATTAAAATATTTGTAATAAGTTCTTCGAAGACAAATCTCACTCGCTATTTCAGAACTCGATACAGGAAAATGAGAACTTATTGATCAAAAGCTGAAAGCCATATATTTTTGAGTTTGGTGCTACGATTGCCAATCATTGTTTAGTTGAGAAAAAAATTTGAATCTGAAATGATAAATTAAAAATTATCGTGCACAGAGTTCGAACAGAAAGCGTAGAAACGCACTTATTTTGAAACAATGTAAATGAGACAGTGAAGTTAAAAGTGACTGTTTCCAGGTATGAAAAAGACACTTAGTGCACAAACAACTGGACAATGAAATGGTTTCCAAGGATCAAATGAAACGCGAAAAGGTAATCAATCCTACAATGGTGTCATTTTACATATAACTATTTTTAAAAATATTATAGAGAATTAAAACGTCTGCTTTTGGAATTGTGTACAAACTATTACTCATACTTTTGATAAAAAACATTTAGTAATAGCTCAAGAATTAGTTATACTTTATAAGAACTTGTGAAAAATTAGTTTCACTGAATGCACAAATATCTGTTTATTTTTAAAAAAAATCCATATAACCCATGCTACAGAATAACTGAAAGTCTTAGATGGACAGTTCTTTTTATTCCTGTTATTATTAATAGTATAATATAAATTATCTTCATTATACTTTTGCATGGTTTTATATAATTGTATTTTATGCCTTTAGAATTTCTTTTAAGTAAAACTAAGTATTTTCTATTGTTAAAACTGTTTTAGATCTTTTGTGTGTGCAAACGATGTTTAACTGTTTGAAATGGCGAGTATATTTCCTTTAGTGAAAATCGGAATAGTTATTTTATATGACAATATTTAAAGCACTGAATTAAAAATAAAGTTAAGATTTAAATTGAATCATTTTTTTAAATCATTAATAAATGAATTAAAAAAAGGGTTTGTAAATTTTCGTTAAAAAAAAATCATCAAATGATCATGTTTTTTCGTGTTGAAAAACTATTCTGTTTCGTGATATTCTTTTTAATTAAGTTTTTGTATACAATTGCATCGCCAGTAAATAATTAAATTTACAACTTTCTAGAATAATTGCAGAACATATATGATATTTAACTCTCCAAAAAAGGTAAATTTTTAGACACTTTCATTTCGTCAATAAATATTTCACCAATCAGTATTTACCAAATCAACTTTTTCTGGAACATTTTATGTAATATTTTAATGCTTTGAGTGATATTTTGGAGTTCACTAATTCTAAATTTTCACACTACCAAATTTTTCCCTCCCACAACGCAACTTTAATAACATTTCTTTTTGAACATCCTTGTTTATATTTTGAAGTTTTATTTTCAGATTGCATCTTCTAACTTTTCGATAAAACATATTTCCAGGATCGGTTCCAAAGTACTTCAAACCGACTGTATGTTTAAGAACATCTAACAAGAAAATATGTCCACTTACTTAATTTTTCTTAACATTTTTAAAATAAATTCAGGAAATATTTAAAAATTCCTTGTGCAGATAGGTTCCCTTAGTTTTAAATTTAAAACATCTAATTACTCTTTCAAATTAATTTATTACTTATAAGTATAGTATTTAGTTAAAAAGGTATTTTTCTTGGAATTTAATACTTCTTGTTTATTAGTTTATGTATAATATTTCCACTTATATATATCAAAATTTTATGCGATATACTTGAGCTCTCAAATATTAATCATATATTTTTATATAGGAAATTCGATGCAAAATACTAAACTTCTTTAATTTTAATCTCTAATCTACGAGAATATATATATATATATATATATCTATTTTAGAATAGTTATATTTCAAGAACCATTCTATTTAAACTTATATAAACTGCGTCGGAGCAGTTAAATTCTCTACGTCAACGCAACAGGCGAAAATTTATAGCCCACTTCTACCAAATAATATTCTCCGCCATCTAAATCACGTGACACTAACCACGTCTATCCGTAACTGTCATTGTTCGACGTGTTTCCATCTGAGTAGTTAAGTCCTACTTGACACGAGAATTAAGCGCTTAAAATATTCCTCAGAGACATCTGCCACTGAACGAACATAAACCGTTTTATGAGAAATCGTGTGCTTTTTTTTTACTATCGTTTGGTTCTTTTTTCTCGCCGAAATTTATAGTGCTCGTTTTTAAGCTAAAGGAATGACAAAGAGAAACCGAAAAAGGTGTGCATTGTTGGCAATTTCATGCATCGTAAATTATTGTGGTATGTCTTTCTGAATATGGGAATCATTAAATGGTTTTTGTGGGTGTCAAAAAAGTAATGTTTTGTTTTTATTGCGTTGAAATTTTTGTGAGTTATAGTAGAAACAAATAAACCAACTCGAAGGGTATTTGAAATTTAAATTACTCGCCATGTAGAGAGAGACAGTTTGAGTGAGATGTTAATAACTAGGAAAAATTATTAAGTTAAGAGACTCAAAATAAATGCAATGCATACATGATTACTTTAAAATTTTAATGAATTACACATGACAGTTTAACACGAGTTGCATAAATTATATTTCGATCACTACGCTCGGTTTTAGAATAATTAGTCTTGTGATTACAGAGCAAAAGTATGCAATTTTTTTAATCAAATGCCCATGATTTGTTTTGTAACAATATATATATATATATATATATATATATAAATATATGCACACACACATACTTTTTTACAATATTTTACATATATATAGGATAAGAAAATCATACTCAACAAAATTTTAAAGAAATGAAACAATTTTTATGACATCTTACAGAAAAAATTATTTTCAAATATATTTGTCAAGCACATGAAAAAAAGAAGAAAAAAAGAAGTAAATAACTGAGAGCATGAAATTTTACATGAAAATGACATCAATTTAAAGAAAACACGTAAGTTTATCGATTTACATGAATTTCTCTTCTTTCTTGTACCAAAGTAATGTAATAATTAACTGAAAAATAATGTTTATTTTATCTTACATTGGACTAATTTAAATTTGTTTTTTTTAAATAATTTTCTTCGCAGTGTGTAGCGTAAAATAGAATTTCATTTCTGTTAGATAATTTAAAATATTGTTTCATATGGGTGGAATGTTAAATCCTTCAGACAATATATATAAGAGGAATATTTAAGAATGGTTTTAACATCGCTTTTATCCGTACATTTAACAGAGTAAAATCAATATTTTGAGTACCATGAATGATCTAGAAATGAAGTATTAATTTTTCTTTAATATTTTCGTATTCTAAAGCATAAAAGTTACAAAAATAGAAATTTAGGTGATAAAAGTACACTATATTTAAATATATTACAACTAAGTTTATATATATATATATATATAGTCTTAGGACAGCTAATATATAAAATAATTTATATAAAAGTGGGGTTGAACATGTTTTTGGCCATCCAACCTTCCCCCTTTATGTTAATAATACTGAACAAAAACTTATTAAAGGTAATGGATAGGAATAACTAAATCCATTACAAGATAAAGGTAACTTACCTAAAAATTGCACTTAAAAATGCAGAGCCCGCGCTAAATCTGAGTGCAATAAATATGTTATTGCCAGATTCTGGACCCTAATGCAGATTCAAAGCATGTGAATAGCTGAAATGTAGCACTTAACAAAAGTATAAAAAGAATAGAAGTAAAAATTAAAAAGAGGGCAACAAATTACCATAACTTTAATGACACTGGATTATATATGAATTAAATAATAATAAGTAATTTGATCAAATATTAGAATATGGAGGTAACTATAACTAGGAAATATGATAAATTTAAAGTAATAAACTATTATTAATCTAAGAAAATTTAATCCTTACTATTTCGAATAGCTTTATTCATATAACTATTAATAAAATTAATTGGATATTTCTGATTTAAGCAATATTTAGTAAAATGTTTATAGTTATTTACTATTTCAGGTTTTTTTGACACTAGAAATTTATTGCTTTGTATATAATTAATAACAATATTTCTGAATATAGAAACATGTACATTACTCTTCCAATGAGGAACTTTTATAATATTGAAATTAAATTCTTTTTTTTTTTTATAAAAAATATTAAAAAATTTTAAAAAATTTAAAATATTTTTATATATATATATATATATATATATAAATCTTTTACGAGTTTAAATATAAAAGTGTAAGAGCAAAATGAATACTTCAGTATGAAAAGATTTGTTATTTTGTAAAAAGTTATGAACTTATTTTGAATATATTGACAAATTGTAAACAATATTTCACTTACTATTTGTTATCAAAGTTATTTTTGAGTGAAATAGTTATATTTAAGACACGAAATAAAACAACTCGTGGGCTATTGGTGACGGACCTCGTATTTATGAGTCTCGGTCAAGTGACACTGACGAAACCTAAATTGACACCCCCTCGCCGAGCTACCACACCCCATCAAAGGGAGGGTATTGATCCCCGAAAGATTTAATATGCATCAGTTTTCTCTAAGGCAGTCTTCAGTGGCACCGGGACCAGAACCCGCGACATTCCGGCCACGAGCACGTGACCTTAAGTTATTTTGGAAGGAAAAAAGGAGATAATGTAATAGCTATTTTTTTTAAAAAATTTTGATCTCCGGTTAGACACTAAAAGCAAGAATTCTCAATAGGATTTTTCTGTATGATTCAATTTAAATTATATCCCATAGTTTTTTTTCTTAACTTGAAGAACATTTTAAATTTAAGAATAATTTTAAAAATATTAATAAACTAAAAATATTAAGAAATTAAAAATTATAGTAAATTTAAGAATAATTTAAAAATTATTAATAAATAAAAATTATTAATAAATAAAAATTATTAATAAATAAAAATTATTAAGAAATAAAAATTATTAATAAATAAAATTATTAATAAATTAAAATTATTAATAAATTAAAATTATTAAT
>BMAV01001335.1:152920-184464 GCA_019973955.1 Trichonephila inaurata madagascariensis | reverse complement strand
ATAAATTAAAATTATTAATAAATTAAAATTATTAATAAATTAAAATTGTTATAACTTAAAGAATAATTTAAAAACTGTTAATAAATTAAAAAATATTATAAATTTAAGTGTAATTTAAAAATTATTAATAAATTAAAAATTATAAATTTAAGAATTACTAATAAATTATTGATAATTTAAAAATTATTAATGATTTAAAAATTATTAATAATTTAAAAATAATTAATATTTTAAGAATTATTAATAATTTAAGAATTATTAATAAATCATTAATAATTTAAGAATTATTAATAAATCATTAATAATTTAAGAATTATTAATAATTTGAGAATCATTAATGATTTAAGAATCATTAATAATTAAAAAATTATTAATGATTTAAGAATTTTTGATCAACGACAAATAGCTAAAGCATTCTCTCTCATATATGCTCTTTTTTACTTAAAAAATTATATATATATTAAATATTTCACTCTAACAATAAACAAATATGTTAAAGAACTTTTAAAAGTAATCAAATACACGCGCAATTTTTAAAATGCTTCAGTGTTTCGTTTCACTTTTTTTAAAGGTCTACCAACGAAATAATTTGGGTGAAGTAAAACTTCCGTTATCTTATCAAAAAGCTGACGGTAATTAAAAACACCTAATTTCATTTGTCAATATCCAAAAAAAGGAATAATTTTCCTTTTTATTTTCGTTTGCATCTAAAACGAAGGAAAAGAAAATCGAATGAATGAAGTACGTCACAAATATGGTAAAAGGAAAACATGGCGGAAAAAACATACCATGCATAGCAATTACGAGACCACGTGATATGGCGCATCAAACAGATGTCCTTACGAATTTAGAACACGTGTCAACGAATCGTCAATTCCTAAACAAAAACAACACGGTATCCTGTCTAGCTTCAAGAAGAATATATGCTGTTTGTCAAACGGATTTACGATGACATTTGGGATAGATAGAAAGCAAAAAAAGATCATTCACTCTCTTGTGTCAAAAGACTTTTGTCTAAAAGATGCGCAGATATGTGACAGAAAGGATTATTAATTTCCACAAATAAGTGGCTGCTGTGGTAGTAGAAGTAGAAGTGATATTTATAAATCTCGTACACCTAGATTGTGTAGGATATTTTCGTAGTATTCGCATGGACAAGTAGTATTTTTTTTCATTATATTTCCTCTTTCATTATGGGAATTATATTGGGGCGTTGTTCTTAATGATTTTCAATAAATGCAGTTAATTAATAATTTATATGTTTATTGAATTATTTGCTGTTAATGTGTTAAGAATCCTCAGGGGTGTTAACTTTTTCTCTAAAGGGCTGAAAATATAAACAATATTCAAATATATATAACTCTTTGAAATTAAAATTAAATAATTCGAATCTTTTACATATTATTTATAAAGGAGTGGGGATTTAGAAAAGTATAAATGTTGAAAATATAATCATAATTTTAAAAATTATGAGCATATTAAAGAAAGAAATATTTCTATAAGAAATATTAACTAAATTTAAGGTTGCGAATGCTCTTTTCTAAAATAGTAGCTTTAATTATTAGCTATAAGTTAATTTATAAAGTTAAATGCAACCTTATTACACTATTGTATTTTTATATAAGTTGAATAATAAATTATATTTTCAAAATTTTTTTAAAAATTTCAATATTTTTCAAATATTTTGAAATACAAAAAATCTATTATTTTTTAACGATGTAGGGTTTTAAGAGTATGATACATTTTATAATTCTATGAAATTTTATACATCAGAGGCTACTATTTTAGAAAATATCGTGAAACGTAAGAATTACTTATTATTTATAACAAAATTATTTCTTATTTGCATTTGCTTATAATTCTTAAAATTATAATTATATGTCACACATTTTGTAGTTTTTTGAAGCCATAATCATTTGTAAATAATGCGTATAGTACTTGAATTATTTAATTTAAATTTAAGAGAATTATACCTGTTTGAAAATTGTTTATATTTTCACCCCTCGAGACAAAATTAACACCCCTGAGACCCCATAAATTACATTACTTTTTTTCAGTTTCAAAATTATTCACATATACCCACTTAGCACAATGTGTCTATAGTAAGTAAACCTATAAATACATTTTTTTTAAATTAAACAAATAAAAGTTGTCAATTTTTAAAAAGTATTACTTTGCTTTCTTGTCCAAAATTTTTAAATGATAAAATATTTTGATGGTACAAATCAAGTTAAAATATATTTTAAAACTAATTTATGGAAAGGAATAATGTTAGTTAAAAACTAAAAGTTTGTTTTTTTATGTCCAGAAGTTTGGAGAAAATTTAATTTTAAATATCTCAAATATTCAATAAAATTTAGTTTGAGAAAAATGATGTCATTTTCTGATGAGTTTCTAAAATAAAGTGTTTGATTATATAATTTCGAAATGCAAGATTACGCATATACCATGCACTGTATATTTTTGGAAACTTAAAATCTATTACGTGCAGGTAAAAAAAAATTCTAACCACACATTTTCAATAATATGCGTATATAACGCGTGTCTTAGGTTTTTAAATTAAAAAAAAACGTAATGAAATATTTGACTTATTTTAAAACTTCTACAAATATATATAATGCAGAATTTAAATTTTAAAACTGTGAAAGAGAGAGTATAATTTCACTTTTTTTTAACATAGTCAAATACAAATATATTAGATTCATAACCATTTTTACAAAATATATAACATAAGCTTTAAAAATTCTCGTATTTAAATTAGAAACAGATTAAAAATTTGTTTATTTATGGTATAGAACAAAAAATACTAATTTTAATTTGTTATTCAATCATTGCATTTCTTGCTTTTGGAAAAAAAGTTCACAACTCTAATCAGTAGAGCTACGATGCATACTTTGCAAATCTAGAGTTTAGGCATTAATTAATTCATTAATTTTGGTTTAGTTAAGTTTATACCCTAATTAAATTAAATATGTATAAATGTTACAAAACATGAAATTAAATTTAATTTAATTTTTCAATCTACAAAAGCAAATGTATAATTTGATATGTGAATTAATTACATAACAATAAATGAGATTTAGTCTAAAATACAAAAACGTTTGCAATGTTTTTAAAAGAAACTTGATAAACAGTAATTATAAGAAGTTAAAAATTTTGAACAAGATATTAAAAAGGAAATATTTTATGTTACATGTATAAAAAACTAATAAATAATTTTTACTATTATTTAAAAATATTTGCATATAAATTTAAGGTAGCATAGTAAACAGTAATTAGAATTAAACACTGAAAGCTGTAAGGAGTAAGACTTTATGGAGGCTTACAATAATTTCATTTCTTACATCAATTATTCAAGTACATAGTATAATTTTATACGTTTCTTCAAATTACATTAATACGTACTTTGTTTATTTGCAAAATCTAAAACTTATTGTATATTTTGTAATATTATACAAGGCTCTTAGTCACACTTCATTTTCTTAAGAATACAAGCATTTCTTAAAACGTTTCGGTATTTTGCGACTTAACCTTAACAGTACAATCATTATTTCGCTGCTTTTACTTTTTTCCTTTAGTAAATAACTTTGGATATCATTAATCATTTCAAAGTGATATTTTGAAGGAGGAAACTCAAGAAAATGAATTCAAGGTCACTTCTTCAACACTTTATTTTAATTTGGTTATTTTAAGGTGACAGAAAAACCAAAAAATTAACATTCCACATAATTAATGACCAAAAAAATATATATATTTGGATAAATGTTACAACTTACTCGTTTTTGTAACCTCTGTACCGTAAAATAATTATGCATTTTTTAGGCTGATTTGCAATCAATATTTATCTTCGGCAGCAAATTAAATTTTTGATATTTTTCATTTGTTGAAATGCAGTGGTTGCTTTTCAAATGTCTTCTAATGCTTTTTTTGTTGTTTAATGTTTATATCTCACCTAATATTAAAGAATATAGAAGGAAAATTACGTGCTCAGCCATTTTCAATTTAATGGTATTCGAAATAAATATTTGTTTTGCGGGGAAATAGAATTTTCGACATTTTTCATTGGTTGTAATATTAGCATTCATTGTTTTTCATGTCTTCTTCGATGTTTAATTTTGTATCTTACCTAATCCTTACGAATATAGAAGAAAAATTATGTTTTCAGCCATTTTAAATTCCTTATACAAATATAAATAAATGCACAAATTAAAACAAAATTTCTTTTAATAAACTAATAAATCTTATATTTAAGTAAAGTGTTCATTAGATGGTTATTGTTCGTAAGAAACAAAAATGGTTTCTGCCAAAATAGTATGAATTATGAAAGAACAAAATGAAAATTGCTTGAAAAAAAGCAGTAAAATAGAAAAAGGAATCTCATTTCTGAAATACAGAAAGATCACATAAAATAAAAATGTTATATCTGAGTACATTATTCTTTAATATATAATTTCAATATAAATTTTTATTTTCCTATTTATACCGTTAAAATAATAATTCCAGGATTAGAATTTTTAAGAGAAAATTTATTTATTTTTTTTAAATTTTAATCGAAATTGTGCAATAGGAACATGTAATGTAAAATAAAAAAATAAAAATGAAAATAACTTCTGTAAATCTTTTTATCTGAAAGAGAAATATATTATATATACTAGAATTTCATAAAATCCAAAATTCAATTATCTCTGAATTTGTTTCTAGTACAACTACGGTAATCGTTATTCCATATAACGATAACGATCAAGCTCTGAATCCAATGTGAGTGAATTTACCAACCAAAGAAAAACAATATTTCTTTGATTCAAGAAAATAATAGTTTTGATATCAGAAATATATGACAGTTTTTGAAAACTATCAAGTTCTCCATCTTTCCAGCAAATACCTGAGAGTCCTAAAATAACAAATAATTCAATCGATTGCAGTTTCCGGCGCATGTCCTCTTCGATGTTCCACGAGTATTATCTGTCCAGCAGAGCGATCGAAAAAATAAATAAAATAAAATAAAATAAACAACGATGAAGAAAAATTCTCTCTCTCTTCAACAGGTGGGTTTTGTATCAGGCATGACGTCATAGCCGAGATCCCCGCTTGAGAACAAGAGGAAATGAAAGAATAAATTCTTTTCATATCGTGCAACCTTTTTCTTGGCGGGAAAAGAGAACAAAGAAGCTCTCTCAGTTGCTACTGACAATCAGAAAAGATGTAAGTCTTAGGAAGTTGTTAAGGTTTTCATTTCAATGGAGAAAAAGGTTACAGTTACATGTTTACCCGGTTGGATGACCAGAAATCTGTGTTCGAGATTGTACAAGAAAGATCGTACAAATAGGGAAATGTTAGATTTTTTTTTAATTTTGACATATCAATGGTACGGATTAAATGAATGCGTGTCAAATGTAAACATATCGTGTTACATTTTAATATGTATTCACCTGTTTATGAAGAAATATTCGTAATTTTATTATTATTTTTTTATTTTTAAAGTTTTTAAAATATGTTTAAAAAAGTACATTTTCGACATTCACATATTGCGAAAATAAGCAAAGTAATACATGTGAACGATTTACAACTGAATCTATAATTATAGAGGAAAAATAAACAAATATAGGAATCGAAATGGAAAGTATATCTCCTGTTTTTACTAGTATGTTACGAGTATTGATTTTAAGAAAGCTAAGATTTCACTTTTATTTGCTGCATATAATCCATCTCTCTATAGATATATTTTATAAGTAAAGTAACAAAGTTGTATTAAAATATTTTGCAAGATTTAATTTTCTGATTCTTTTTTAACTATAAATTTTCTAATTAGTTTTAAAAAATTTTATGAATTTGTTTTGTTTTTAAAAAGACATTTAATTTAGTTAAATAAAAAAAAATATAAATTAACTTCGGGATTATGACTTAAAATTTCCACTCAGTAGAAGTTTTGATATCAAAAATAAATAAATGAAATAAGTAAATAATTATAATAAATAACTAAAATAAAATATAACACTTGAAACTTATATACTAACAAACTTTGAAGAATGTTTAGCAATTCTGTTTCTTCTTTTTTTCCGGTATTGTAATACTCCCCTCCAAACTAAGGAAATTGTAAAAAATAAGTACAGAGATTTGTTATGTATAAATTAATATACTTATACTATGAATTTTGGAAATTTTAATCAAAGACAAAATTAATTTGTTTTACTCCTGATGCAATAACAAAGACACTTTAATAAAAAAAAAATTGAGAAATATATAAAAAAAATCAGTTAAGTTATATATATGTTATGAAGTCCTTACACAGAGATAAAATGACCTAATAATTCGTTTAACGTATCAACAGAGCATGACATCTTTACTAAGGTATAGTATTATTAATTATACTTGTTAGTTTATTGAGTTTATATTAAATAAAAGTGCATTAAATATTTTTAAAAACAATTCAATATTATAAAAATATTGTTGCTACTATGTAAAGTTAGTAATAATGCAATGTGAGATTTTACAACAATTCGAGAATTAAATAAATGAAGGTAAAAATATATATGCAAAAATAATAATTAAGTTCTTTAACTTATTTTTCCTTAAACAATTTTGAAACCTAAAATTAAAATATTTGACTATATGATATTTCTGAAATGTATATTTTTAGTATTTTTGGAAAAATAGAAGACACTAAATATCTATTTTCTGTATAGGGTTGTGACGTCTCTCGCGTCTTTCTGTTAACATAACTTCTATGTTCTTTGACGGCCACGATTAATGGCAAAACTTTTCCAACCCAATACCCAGAAGATAAACAAAGATATTATGCAAATGAGATTTAATATAAAAGGATAGAAGCTTTGATGATAGGATATAGCGTGGCAAACCTAGATATAGCGTGGCAAACCTAGATATAGCGTGGCAAACCTAGATATAGCGTGGCAAACCTAGATATAGCGCGGCAGGCTCAGAGATAGTATTGTGGAATTATTCTGATCGATAGCGTGACAAAGCTTAGTGTGAAATCTTGCGGATCAAGAATTAACAGTCCGATTGTTTTAGAAGGAATAGAAATCCTATATAAAGAAGTTGGAATCTTCATATATAAAGCAAAAGATATATATCTCTTTAGGTAAAGGAACCAGAACTGAAAAAGGTAATATTGGATATAAGTAATTAGATGAATAGGATTATTAATGATAATTGAGATAAAGGATCTAGTTGCGTGATCTGACTTAAATACGTGATTTAATTTGGGCTTGACTCTCACTTTAATTAAAATTGTCAAATTAGAATTTAAGTAATATAAGTTAATCTTAATAAAAGTTGTATTAAGAATTAATATGTCTCATCATTTTGATAATCCCACACCTCTAGCTTACGCGGAACCGGCACGACATGGTCATCACAGGATGGCAATGTCGCAGGGTAATTACTTTTTACATTACGCAAATATGGCAGCTGTTCCAGATATTTAGATTCGTAAACTGGAAATATTCATAAACTCGATCCAAAGATAATACTTATAGTTTTATGAAAATTGAGCTTATATGTTAAAAAATTAAAATTCTAAAAATAAAAATTTTTTACTTATACATAGTTTTCGATACAGGAAGTATTTTACCTCAAAACGAAATAAATAGTGTAATCGCTCAGACAGACTTTCAAACTAGTATTTGATAGTTGAGATTTTTTTCTCACAAGTAATTATTCGCTTGTGTCAAAAATAAGAATTTGTTTTTGTTAAGAACCAAACAATCTATGTATTTTAATTTTAATGATTGATTTTGGACTAAAAATAATAACGCTATATTATCAATTCCTTTAATAAGAAACTCAAACTCAGTGACACAACAGCCCATGAGGGCCAGGGCCTACTGTACCCAACTCAGTATACATAACCATTGGGCGGTGAGGTGCATGAGCAGATGTCCCGATCAGGTGGTCAGTCTGAAGCGATTTAATAAAAAAAACCTTTATATATAACCTATCGGTAACATCGCATATAGTCCCAGTTTCCTAAATTATTAATGGGACAAAATTTTATATAATCATTTGAATTTTTATTATCATATTTAAAACACAGTAAATACCTTTAAAATGATCATTTGGGTAATAAAACCGAAACGGAACCGTTTTGCCTAGTTATGAAACACTTTCTAATGATAAACTTATAATTAATCATGGGCAGATTTATAGAATAAGATAGATGAGAAAAAGTTTCACAACTCAGTTGAAACAATTTTTCCTTTTAATTGTGAGACTCTAGGTAGGCGCAACTTAAGACGTTATACATAACAATAAGTTTAAGAGCATTAGATAAAACCAAGAACCAACTATGCCAGTTTCACCCTTTATATAAACGTATTGCATAATTGTAACAAAAGATAATGGTACCCAGAAAAGCCACCAACATTTAAATCATAAAAACTGCCATTATTCATTAACGAACCTAGTAATTATTTATTATTAATATTTACAGCTGTCAGGTTCAACGTTTGACACCCTGCACACCCAGCAATTTAAAAACACGTTTAAGCGTCGAAGTCCACACCTCAGTTGATACTTTGTAAACTTTCACACTTTGTTAATGAAAGGGATTTGAGGCCAATTCAATTTGAATAAGCGTCGTCTCTCATTACCTCCCACGCTGGTCTCTCGTTATACGTAGTGAAAGCTCGTAGCCCGCTGCTTACTGGGTCATGGCATTACCCAAATATGCCCGGCGGTCCTTACAAAATAATATCAAGTAAAATATTTGAAGAATAACGATGTCTTGATAAATCTTACATAATTATTAGTGAACGAAGCCGAAATTTGGTAATGATGTTATCGATTTAAAAAAAGAAATGTTGTTATTAGTAGTTGATGTACCGTAAAATCCGGCGTATAACGCAAACTTTTATCGAAAAATAAGATGGAAAGTTAGGAATGCGCGTTGTACGCTAAGTATAAAAATTATAGCTTCGAAAATAATAATATTAGACTTCTACGTAGATTGGAATATTGTTTATTTAATGTCACATACCTTAACTTAAGGTGTCATGTTAACTTAAGGTGTTGTAGTTCTAGAAGAGCACTATTTTCTCAAAAGCTTGGGATATAATATAATATTTCGCTTAAATGACTTCACAGAGGGAAGAATGAGAGAATTGCCTACGTGCATTTCAGGATATTTTTTTAAAAAAAGGGGGTGCGCGTTATATGACGAATATATCTAAACATTAAAGATTGTAGCTTGAAAGTAAAGATGCGCGTTATACGCCGGATTTTATGGTAATTTCATATACTCATTAAAGCACATCAAGAGATTTTATCAAAATATTTTTTTTAAAAATATTATAGTTATTCAGTGCATAAATTTTCCTAAGTTAATGATATTTTTTCTTTGCGACTTCATGCATATTTTTTTGATTTAATGTTTTACTAACTCATACAGGCCCGTAAGGATGCAAAAAGTAAACATTAATATGCAACTGTTTATCTTAGTTTGCTTAGAAATAAAATAAAAATTGTAAGAAAAATGCATAACAATGTGCAGAGTTTTTTTTTTTTTTTTTAAAAATGTGTCAATTCAGTTTGGAACAATGGCAGAACGTTTTTTTTTTGAAACATTTGTTTTTATTTGTTCAAATATACTTTATTTTTGCATAAAATTATACTTACCGAATATATATAACACAAAACTAGTTGGAAAACACAGTACTATACTATTACACGACGCAATAAAAAACTGAAATAAGTATTAAGAACAAGAATAAAGTCTGCGAATTTTTTATCATTGGTACCAAATGATTTGACAGTTTCTATTTCTTCTAAACGTTGTCGTTTACGAAATTGGGATCACCGTACGTTATATCTCGACCATTTATACATAAAAAATGCAGATAAATTCTAGTTAAACATGATTTTTCCAAGTTTTAAAATAGGAGAAATTGTTTCCCTTAGTCGTGAAAAGATTAAACAGAAGCTTCTGTGTTATTTATTACGTGATAACAATTAAGATTTAATTACTTAATTTTAAATAAAAACCAAACATACATTTTTTAAAAAAAATCAATGAATGGGTTTTAAGCAGGGAATTCTAGAACAAATAGAATTTAACATTTTATGTAGTAAGATAAAAGAAATGAATAATAGTGTAATAAATTGTGTTTTTTTCTAAGATGTACCTAATAAAAGCGCAAAACACTAAAATTTAAATGGTACTTAATAAATTGAGCATAGAAATAAATTTATTTAGAACAAATTTTAAAGGGACATGGTACGATTTACACAATTTATTTATTTTAATGATTTTCCTAATTTTCTAGTTGCCTCCTATGCGTATGTATGATGAAAA
Source organism: Trichonephila inaurata madagascariensis (assembly GCA_019973955.1). Taxonomy (NCBI): domain Eukaryota; kingdom Metazoa; phylum Arthropoda; class Arachnida; order Araneae; family Nephilidae; genus Trichonephila; species Trichonephila inaurata. The sequence continues at coordinate 174,152 of BMAV01001335.1, read as the reverse complement.
ACACATTTTGTGCTCAAAATTTCATAAAAAGCTGCCCATTTAATTTTTAAAGTAAAAACTTGAAATTTTTGAAGTGATTTTAAAATGCTACTCCTACAAAAATTGACGTACATATATGAAATTTTATTTACAAGTACGTCAAACTATATATAATAAAGTTGGTCTGCGTTTTGCAATAACATGATTGGTATTCGTACAATACTTCTGTTTATAAAGATGCTAATTGAAAGTTTCTGAAAAAATGTGTGAATTCTAAATTCAACTATTTTTTAAAAAATAAGTATTGCTTTGATTGAAAAATGCGTACCAACTTTTATTTCATGTACTATTAGCAACAATTGAAAAACATTTCCAAGTATCAGGCACAAAAGAAAAAAAGTCTTAGCATTTTCAATGATGACAAACTAGTTATTTAATCTTTTCGAGATAAGTCAGTTTAAAGTTATGATTTGCCATTGGGACGTGAATAAAAACAATTGTAAAAGTTATCACAACTCTTGCTTTTTTTGAACTTAGAGTTTTCTAATTTTGTGAGTTGGTAGAGAAGTATGTAAAAAATAATTTAGGCTAAAAAATTATGTTTGATTTTTTGACCGATTTTTGTCAATTGAATCGTATTGTGTCCTTTTAATTATAGAAATTAATTACATTTTTAGATTCCTATTTTAGAGCTATATATTGATATTTTCAGTGATATTTTCAAATGCGGGAGAATCTACACTCTTAAAATTCGTAGGTAAACAAACGTATGTACGTCTATCTTCTCACGAACTGGACGACGCAGAAACTCACCAAAGGTACCAAAAGGTGTGGAATGATCCGAGGAATCTTTTTTTTTTACTATTTATATTCCGATATTCCAATTAGTTAAAAAGATATTAATTAAAAACCTTAAAACGCATAATTAGTGCCATTTTTTCCCGCAAGGCGGCGAAGTTCCAAATCAGCGAATTGGTTTTTTTTTCATACGTTTTTAAAACACGATTTAATTTTTTCTATGAGACCCAGACAAAAAAATAATTACAGAATCGGAAAGATCATTTATTTTGCAACGATACGGTATAATTTATTTTACAAAATAATTATATTTTCTATTTTTTGCGATTTTTTTAAATGAGTCAAAATCGATATGTTTTTATTAAAATGATTTCTAAATCATTCCGCTTGCATTTTCTTTTGCGCTAACGAAAAAATATTTTACCCTAAAAAAAGTTCATGCTTTTTACTTTTAGAATCAGTCATTTAAAAAATTAAATGTCAAAAACTGTTCTTTTTTTTACGATTTTTCAAAAAAAATACTCAAAATTTTATTTAATACTTAATAACTTCTTTATTTATAAAAATAATCTCACGAAACTGTTTTTCCTTGTGTAGAATAATATTATAAGTAGTCTGTACAAATATTGATAAAATATCTTAAAAATTACGGTTTTTTTAAAAAAAATTGTGTTTTTCGTGTTTTCCCCTTTTTGCGAGAAATATTTAAGCATTATTTTTTTTAAAGTTTTTTGTTTAAAAATTACCGTTGTTTGCAATCGATGTATGAAGTTTGAAGGCATTAATTTAAAAATGAAGCCCGAAAAAAAAATTTTAACTTTAAGAAAACGCTATGCGAAATTAAATATCTCTTCGTTTTATTTTTCACTGCTTTTCTCCAGAAGACGAGTAGCTTAGTTGCTTAACGCACTACTTTCTGAAAGGTAGTTTACAGGTTCGAAGCTGGATCTTTTGCGAGAAATATTTCAGCATTATTTTAGTTTCATTTTTTGCTTAAAAATTATCGTTGTTCGCAATCGATGTGTTAACTTTGAAGGCATTAACTTTCAGCCCATTACGTTTAATAAAAGGTTACACTAGAAAAGAAGGTGCGCCTATAAATATTGAATTGAATATCAAAATTTTTTTTTACCATTTTTTAAAAAAATACTCAAAATTTAAATACTTAATAACTTACTTATTAATAAAAATAATATCACGAAATTTTTTCTCCGTGTGTAGAACGATATTATACGTAATCTTACAAAGATTGAAAAAATGACTTAAAAATTACGGTTTTGTTTTAAAAATTGTGTTTTTCGCTTTTTACCCTTTTTGCTAGAAATATTTAAAAATTATTTTTGTTACATTTTTTGTTTAAAAATTACCGTTGTTTGCAATCGATATATGAAGTTTCAAGGCATTAGCTCAAAAATGAAGCCCCCAAAAAACTTTTTTTTCCGTGTGTAGAACGATAATTTCCGTAATTTGTACAAAGATTTATAAAATATCTTAAAAATTACGGTTTTTTTTTTAAAAAAAATGTGTTTTTCGTTTTTTTTCCCTTTTTGCGAGAAATATTTAAGCATTATTTTTTTAAAAAGTTTTTTGTTTTCCAAGCAACGCCGGACTAAGCGGAGGAGCTAGGGGTGGGGGGTATAAGTCATTTTGAAAAAGAGTTTTATAAGTGCTGATTTTGTGAAGGAAAGAGAAAATTTATAAAAGTAGAGAAAACCAGAGCAAAACGCCGGGCCATGCAGCTAGTTGTTAAATTCTGTATATTTCTGTATAAAGAATTCTTTTAATTAGTTTGAAAAATACATAAATGTAGTTTTAAAATTTTTTAAGATTTTTTTGTTTTTCAAATTTAGGAAAAAATTATTTCATAACATATTCATATGGTAATCATTAATCATTATAAGTTATGCGCATAAAAAATATTTTTAAGAGAAACATAAATATTACATTATATATTAAACATTTAAAATATTTTTAAGTATGTATAACCAATGTTTCAGTTTATACTTAAAGGAATTTTTTAGGATAAAGAAAAACGAAACTCAGAACGAGTGAAAATGGGATATAACATATTTTGCAACTTCTTATATTATTAATTTTAAAAAAAAACAATAAAAGAAGCAAATATGAAAAATTCCATTTAAGTATTACTAGAATTTTAATCTTTTTCGATCGTAGAAACAATAATATATTATTTTTATTTGATCGAATTATTGAATCTTATGAATTTAGAAAGTTAATTACTTAAATATTCATGCAAATCTTAAGGCAATGAATTGGTACAGTTTCTTTTTTTTAGATAAAGCAGTTTTTCAATTTTTGTTTGATTAAAAATACACATTAAAACACAAAAATAAGAAAAATAATGCACAATTTTAATTAAAAGGTTTTCGAAGGAAAGAAAATAATAACTATTGTTAATGCTAGCATGAAATATCTCTTTAATTATTAAAACATAAAACATTCAGTTTTAGTTTAATGATTAACCATTAGAAAAGACAAAGTTACAAATCTGTTAAAAGGATAAAATTTACAAGGAACATACGTTTTTAGCTTTTAACTGCTACAAATTTAATTCCTGTGAAAAAATTCAAATAATAACTGGTGAATTTTATTTAATATTTGTAGAATAATTATTTCTAATATGTATTAATGCTTTCATAAAAACACTAATTTTGAGATCCCTTAAAAGGAAAAAAAAAAAATATTAGGAATTTATATTTAATACTACACTTTGAGAGTCACTAAAATAATTTTACCTACATTTAACACCAGAATTCAATATTACTTATTTATACAATAATCTTATGACCCCTTATTATAAAAAAATATACGCTAGATTTCCAAAATACTGTTTAATGCACTCTTACAACGATCGTGCAGTGGAATTAAATTGTCAATCTAAAAATTTACACCGAATACATATTACAAGTGATTTTTGAATATATCAATTGAAATAATCTCGTAATATAATATGTAGTTAAGTGAAAAACCCAGTTTTAAATTGATTCATCTCAATCTAACGCATATTGTATTTATACAATGCACACAATCGTATAATATTTCAAATGCATGAACCGAGGAAATCGTACATGATTTATTATTTACATTATGTAGTTCTAGTAGATGTAATGGTAGTGCAATTTACAGCTGTGTTATAAACAATAATATATAATCTGATTTTCTTTATTTTATATTTGATAATTTTTTAAAAAATGTTTGCTATAAATTTGCTTATATAATGATATTTAAAATGTAATTTAAAATGTAATTAAGTACTGGATATGGATATAGTAAATCATTCTACAACTTCCTTTACAAATGAAAAAAACCCAAAAAGGTAAAAACAGTAAATTTGCATATATTTTTATATTTTAATTAAGAATGCAAATTTAAATATATTTATTACAATGCTATTTGCCGTCATATTTGTGTATGGACATTTTCCATCTAACCTGCCATGCATATTAAACTAAAGTACTACTTTTTACATTAAAGTATTGGATAAATAATCTTGTTACATCTAAAAATTAGTTCCATATTTTTTCATATTTTTCAAAGAAACATATACTTTATAGTTAAGAATGGAATAGTTTATAATAGTTTTTCCTAAAATTAAATAGTTTGCACTAATTTCTCATTGCTGATAATATATGCATTATTGAAATACATGAAATTTTGCCTAAATTACAGATTTCAGTAATATTATGAGCAACATTTGATAAAATGATGCAAATAATTTATGAAATTCTTTAAAAATTATTTTAGTTAATTCATTTCTCTCCATATAATTTTTTAAACCACATCAATGTTTTAGTGCATACGATTCAGATTCACGCTATAAAGTTATCTGTACTATATTGACTTTGAAGAAATTCAGAAACAGTTTAACCGAGTTCTAATTGAGTGAAGTACGATTTAATTTATTTTTGTCACATAAATTCAAAACGTATTCCTTTTGAAATCATTTTCCACGACTCATTGTATCTTTCCATTAGGCTGGGAGATAACAAACTTTACGAATTTGTAGTAAATGGGTCAATTGATTTTTGTATCGTTGGACGAATGGCTCGCATTCTTTGAAGTCTTATTTGCTAGTAATATTTTTAGTCATTAATTATAGAAGGGTTGAAACATTCTTTTTAATATTATTCGTGTCATTTTATGAAACAATGTCTTCTTTTATCTTCCAAGTTTAAAGACCAACCCTTCTCTAAATCTAGAAACACCCAATACGCAGGTCACTCAATAATGGATTCTAGTCTGTTATGTTCTAAATATACTGAATGAAATGAATGTTTTGTATTAATGCTGATTATACTAATTTTAAATTTTCATGCTCTATAGAAAACAATCATAAGAACAAGTATGAATACATACGAGATTGCATACATACACACATTCTTAAAAAAATGTATTTCCCTATGAAAAGAAACAATGCCTCATATATGATTATTGTATATCTTTTGTAAAACGAACTTTTGCATTGGACAAGTGGAAGTTTCAAAACGCTTTCATAGGAATATATATTATGACGGAAAAGAAGATTAAAAAAAAATGAAACTAACGCAGCATGTACGGCTAAGGATGAAGCGGACTGGTTAAAAAACTTAACATATTCTACATATATTAGATATGTAGTCTATACAAGTATAGAAAGAGTAATCTGTAAGTAATCTATAAGATTAAACTTTCGATTTACATACTACTGCAATTAAATAAACCTCGGAAATTGATATTATTTCATAACACCTCTATTTATGTATGTTTGTGTTGACTTATTTTAAGCAAACTTTTAACTGCTTTATTTAAAAACTTTGAAAGCGTAAAAATATTGATACGAACAACCAATGTTGTAATTGTGTCCCACACAAATCAGATCTTTATAAATTTTCTCATAAACTTTGATAATAGCGCAAATATAAGATGCAATAAGGTAATGTTATGCTCCAGTTGAAACACGAAATTGTATGTCATAGTCGTCCCATTATTTACTTAGAAATACCGAATGAATATTTCGTTAAATATTTCCTTTAAAATAATTAGAATATATTTTTAGCTTTACTTCTCTACAAATTAAATAGTTGACTCAATGCAGAAAAAAAAATAGTTGTTATTTTATTGTTTTATATTTATAGCTAAGGCTCGGTGGTCGAGTGGTAGCGTATCGTGCTTCCACACCACAGGTCCGGGTTCTATTCCTGGGCTGGGCAAGGTTGACTCAACCTTTTATCCCTACTGCAGTGGGTCGATAAATGAGTATCAAGCGTTCTTGGGGACTTGAAAACTGGGGATTTCACTTCAGACTAACCACCTAATCGGGACACATCTGCTCATAAACCTCAGCGCCCAATGGTCACGTATACTAGGATGGACACAGTAGGCCCTGGACCTCATGGACTGTTGCGTCACTGAGCTTGAGTTTAGATTTATAGCTATACATTTCCTTAGATATTTTAAAGGAAAATAAAATAAACCTTCTTAAGTTTCTCTTTTTTTTCTTTCAAATTATACTTTCTCCAATATTTATTCTGATACATAAATAATATTTTCTCGGTTATACAACATTAATTTCCTGAAATTATTTACGGAAATAGACTAAAAGTAGAAGGGAACTACAATTTTTTAGTTTTATGTATAATGCGACACTTATAGATGCATCAACCCGAGAGCAGGCACGCGGGGCACAAAGCCACCCCAGGCTCACGAAATCCTTAATTCTGTGGGAAAACTGTTTATTTGTTTCTAATGACCTTCTCAGTATCCTCCTAAATGGCAATCTTCGTGGGAACTAAAATGGACTTGTCACATATCTCCTTTTTTTTAAGGGAGTGGCAAACGTTTTCTTACAATCTTAAGAGGTGTTGGAAACCTAAAATCTTCTTAATATGATAATTTTGAGATTCTCACATTTTCAAATTGTATAGATTTTATCCTTTCTAAAATTACCTTGCTTTAAACTCTAGGGTAATCAGAAGTCCATAAAACTTATTTTTAAATAATCATTGAAACTGGACCACGCCCATTTAAATGGTGAAAAATGTAAACAAAGTATTTTGCTTTTGCTTCAAAGTTGAATGAATGATGGAAATCAAAACATTTAATCCAGAATTGCTAAGAAAAGTGTTTACATGGAGGACCACAAAATTCCAATGATAGTGAAAACAACGCAATAGGGTCTCGTGTACTGAAGAAAATATTTGTACAAATAGAAGTATTATCATTCAGCACATAAGTTGAAATTTCATCATTTAATATGGGAAATGCATCAAAACCAAAATTTTTGAGAAAACTTAATATTGAGCCTGGTGATTACACCGTACAGGCAAAGGAGTGCCTCGACAAATAGAGGTTGTTAACATTTAATATTCATGTTTGCAAAAAACAAAGGAAGTTAGGAATTAAAAAAAAAGATTTAAAAGGTGGAGAGAGGATGATGAGATTGAAAAAAAATGTAGATCATTTGGAGTATGGGGAGGAATGTTTTAATAAAAAAAGTAATTATACCTTAAAGTTCATTTATCTCAAAATGTAAATTTTTGATGTTCGATGTACATCTTCTGGGAAAAAAATGTTCACATTTACGTAAGTTTTTTTATGATATATTTATAATGATTGCTAAAATATACTAAAATGAGCTTTTTGTAAAAAAAATTAAAAATTAAAAAAAAATATTTTTTTACAAATTTTTTTATGGGAAAAATGGGTCAAATTTCACTATGTTTGAACAAATTTTTTATAAATTATAAAAAAAAAATTGAAATTAGCTAAAAACACATTTCAGTATAATGAGAAAGGTTTACTTTAATTCAGTGCTTCTCAAACTTTCAATGTTTTCCACCCAATATTCAATCAGAATTTTCATCGCGCCCCCCTCCCATATAATAACAATAGACGCTCGAACTACAATAAGACTTTAAGTGCCACCGGCGTATAAAAACGTTTCGCTAGCCAAAGCGTTAATTGTCCCATTCGTATATATACGTCTTTCCGAAGTACGATCTTTTCTGTGTACTGTTATCCATAAATTTATTCCGAATGCTTTTAAATGAAATACAAGGAACTTGACAGTGTTTGCGAAGGATTTACTCAGTTCATATGACTTGCTTATTTATCCCTTTTCTCCCTCCCCCTCATAATACATCCCTTACGCGTGCCTAAGTGGAAAACGGTTGCACTGAAGAGCGAATCACATAACTTTTAATCGGCAGTTTTTTAAGGGATTAATTATAAGCCGTACAAATTATCAAGATAAATGTTAAATTTTTGTATATAATTTTTTATATATGACAAGCTTTAGGGGTAACTGGCTATTATTAAACTTGTTCTTAAATTATTACTGTTAAATTAATTATAAAATACATTGTGAAGTACTGATATATTTATAAATGTATTATATTAGTGTGAATGTGTATTTAACTTTGTTTACTTTGAATAAATTAATAATTTTTTAAATAATATTTTGTTTTCGACTTTTTCTATATGCAATTCGTAGTGTTTTCACAGCTCCATAAGGGCACTCCCCACAGTTTGATTAATTAATTGTATAAAAAATTTGAAGCATGTTTTTATAACAGAGTGAGAAAAGGAACATCGAAAGCAAACAATTTAACATTGCAGGTATAGATGTTTCAGATTCCTTTTAAGGTAATTGGGGTGACTGAGTTCCCCGCGCTACCACTTTTGTTCCAAAATATTTTCTATGAACGGGCTATACTTTTTCCTTGTGAACGATTTCGTGGTTTTAATTGCTATGTTGTACGACTCATCATGGTTTATTAATGGAAATAAATAGAATGTATCAGGAAAGAAATGTGTGGCTGTGCGATCCCTATAGGATGAAGTTTAAACTTATCAAGCAAAGGAAGAACCTGATAAAATAATGGATATTAATTAGTACAGTGAAAGGAAGTTTGAGAAAAGTGATGAGAACACGAAACTTTTAGGTTGAAAGGAAATTTTTTCAAACGGTACCTAAAAAATTCCATCAAGAAAGATACGGTGCCATAAAGTGCACCACACGACACACAGCGCCTTGTCAAAATAACACAACTAAGAAAAAGTTCGATGTGCTATTTGTCGATCATCAAATAGCAATAAATGACAAAATATGACATTTTTGCCAGCAAATACCGTTCCTGTAATGTTAGAGAAAAGTGTCTGTGATTTGTGTCCTTTTTTAAAGTCACGCACATTTGAAACATTTTAGTTCAGTTTGATTGGATTTTTTCTCAAATTATCAAAGAAAAATTGAAAAGTCCTTAATAGTATGTAAGTATACTTTCTCTTAATTAAATTATTCACTGGAATTGTGATTTTTGTCGTGTATAGTAAAATAATTATAAAATATATAAATTATAGATTAAAAACAAACAAAAAGTAATCCTCTCTCTTGTCTTGATAATTTGTAACACTTATCTCTTGATAATTAATTCGTTAACTGCAGATTAAAAGTTACACGATTCGCTCCCCAATGACACCGAGAAAGGAATAAATAAGCAAATCCCCTGAAACAAGCAAATCCTTCACAAACAGTGTCAAATTTTTTTTTTGCATTCCAAAGTCTTCGGAATAATTTTGTGGATAGCAGTGCACAGAAAAGTTCGCACTTTGGAAAGACGTATATATAAGTCCGTCAATCAACGCTTTGGCTAAGTAAGACGTTTATATACGCCGATGATAACTAAGGAATTTAAGTCGTATTATAGTTTTAGCATCAAAGTATTGAGAGAGAATCATTAAATTAAATGCAATGTTATTGTATGGAGAGGGGTGCGATGAAAATTATGATTGAATATTGGGCCCCAAACATTCAAACTTTGAGAAGCACTGGTGTACAATAAAAATAATTACGTTAAGTTAAAATGTTAATATAAGTTAGTTAGCTTATAGTATTAGTATAAAGTGCGCTCCTTCTCCCAGGTAAGAAAAATAAACTTGTTTTGTGAACACAGGAGAGGTTGATGATAGCACTTCTATACATTCATCTACCTTAAATTGTTAAAAACTACTATTGTGGCTGAAGAGAGTTTAATTTTAAAACATATTTAACATCGTAATAATTTTCTTTGCAGCCTTTTTTCTTTCTATTTTTCTTCCCTTTGTAAACTAATATTATTATGCTTGTTTTAAATCGTGCCCTACTATGATTATACATTTGAATCCAAGAAAATGTAAGTATAAATAAATCTAATAAAAAAGAACTATAGTAGTTCTCAATCTATCTAGCATAAGTTGCTAATTCTTTGGAATTAATGGGATATTTAAATATATTTAAAGCTAAGAAAATCAATTATTCAAAATAGGTAACTCTGAATTGCAATAGATAATACAATACTGAAATAAAAGAAAATAGTAATAATTTAAAAACATTAAAAAGCTCTCTATTCATTTTATACTATTTAACTCATTTATATATATAATACATTGTATAAAATCTTTTCTTTATAAATTAAAAAAAAAAATGCTTGTTATTTAAAATTGTTATTCATTTCAGTATCAGTTGAATGGTATGTATATGATATTCAAAATGTTTAATTTTGGCCCAAGTAATGAATGAAGTGCACATAATGAAAACGAAACAGGATCTCCATTGAAACCGATAAAGGTCAACCGAGAGCAATATCACATGTAAATCAACTAAAGCACATCATTAAACAGTGACTACTACCCATGAATGGTCAGAAACTCTCGAATTGTGGTTGATGGACAATAAAGTATTTGAAACTCTTCGACATTGGGATTGTTGCGGTCTCACGATTGAATTTATGATCTCATTCACATTCACAGATAATTTATAAATATATTCCGTACCATATTAGCATAGCGATCTCTCTGTGTCATTTTTCACTTGTGTGTCTTGGAATATCCTTTTTTCAATTCCTACTATTAGCTCGCATTGTCTATATATTTATTTATTTCTATACTTATTTATTTATCTTGGTGGAATTTTCAATCCTTAATAAAATACATTTTAAAGCGCTGAATTGAGCTGAAATTTTATATACAGGATCATTTTGGATGACAATATAATAATTTAATTATAATTAATAAAAATGAATTGATTAAAACTAATTATTTAAAGAATTACAAATACAGCCACGTTGGCGACTTAGCGGCCATTTTGGCGACTTGTGTGTGTCAAAACTTGAAAAAGTTTTTTTCTCACGTATTAAAGCATTCATTTGGACTGAAATTAAAAGGACAATACGATACTTTAATGATAATTAAAAAAATTAATGACCATTTAATGTTGCGATTCTGTCCTATGTATACACATATTTATATTAATTGTAACTATTTAATAAAAAGTAGCTAAAATACAATTTTTCGTTGTTGATCTAAGTAGGAATTGTGACTTAAAAACTTTTTTTTTATATTACTTGTTTTTTCTCCTTTCGTCTTCGATTATTTTTTCACGATGAAAAAAAGGCTTGCAAACATAAGCTTAATATTTGTAGCATTTAAATATTTTTATTACATTTCAGTGGTCTTTATTTATGACACGTTACCAAAGGTTGTCAAATGCAACTTAACTTTTCAGTTGAGAGTAAGTAAAGAAATTTTATTTATAAAATCAATAATTTAATGTAATCTCCAGATAATGTCGTAAAACGCTGTTGGTAAAGTCTTTAGAGAACCGTAATGCCAACAACAAGGAAAGAATGAATCGTTAAATACTATTAACTTTTTTGTGTATAATGCTACTCATAGTTTCACAGTAGAAGCGTATGTTATAATCGAAGGTGGCATTCAGTGACTTTAAAAAATTTAATTATTCACATCTTGGTATGAAGAAATTTGCTTGAAAATTTTCGAGATGATTGAATAATTGTGGTTATTACTATTATTTTGTTTTGGAGTTTTCTGAAAAAGGATGATTATGCATGAGTTAAAAAATGATGGCATTATAATAAGAAGGAATTTCAGCTGCTATAAAAAACGCTAATTGTGTAGTACGTTTGTTGTTATAATTTGCTACATAACATTTTATTTAATCATCTTTTAAAAAAAACAATCAATTTTATCTCCTTCATAATTTTTGTTGTTTATTTTTCAATATTTTTCCTTAAGATAATGCAGCAGAAAAAAGTCCTCCTATTTCCTAATATTATTTTTCAAAGTTTGGAAACTTACATAATTTTATATACTTTGCGTTTTCTAAGATATGCATAGTTTAAAAATTCAAAACACGATAGTGTTTGCGCTTAGAACGAGTAATTATGTTATTAACGAAATCATTATATAATCGAAATTTAGATGAGCAGAAATTACTACGATTAGTGTACATTTTTCTTCCTTTTCACTCGTATTCTTTTTTTAAATTATAATTAATGCAATTTAAAAATTATATTGAAGTACAACACTTGATTACGAACATTTGAAAAAAGAAAATAGGCATTCGCTTACAGTTATCAGCTAATTATCGGAATCAGAAACAATAATTATTCATAAAGAACACGAAACAGTTTGCAATTTACATCTTAATTTCATAAACATTAACATTCGAAACTCGAAAAGAAGTTTTCGTGCACTTTTAGTAATCCGAAACTTTAACTAAAATTAATGCACAAATATCAAAGATAACCTATAATTATATTAGTTGTGATAATTCTCGAAATATTCCACAAAATAAATTCAGGAAATTCGACAATACGTATTATTAAAGAAGAAGAAAGAAAAAAAGGCTTGAATATATATGCCTGAGTATTTTTTTTTCAATTTAAAGTACACTCTTCACTTCGAAGCAAACTGCTTAAGGTTCTACCAGAAATAATTTGCATAAAACTTGCACCTAGAAGATATTTACATATTCAAAACTATAGTTTATACTTTTACTAAACTATACTTCTTCATTTTAAGAGTAAAATCCATCACATTAGTGATTTTCGTAAACAAGATCCTTAAATACTATGATTGATGTCCACTTTTGTGATGTCAAAACTCGAAATCCAAAGTGAGTCAACAAAAAACTGACAACTTCTTATCCATCAAACTCCTCCGTCTTTTCGATAAACCTCTCTGACATTAAACCAAGGATAATATTTACTTCAAGGATTTTCATTAAGCCTTTAAAGTATCTCCCCCCCCCCTTGAACAACCCTCACCCCTTGAACAATGATGATGAACCCTTAAGGTTATGTAACATTATTAAGGGGCAGCAGCTAAGCAAAAGTAAACGTCAATCGTAGTTATATTAAAGGATGAATACTTTATAAAGTATATTCATTTTTGAAGAAATGTATAAACATCTCACATATTTATTATGATACATTTTAGTACCAATTATTAATATCAACCTGAAATCAACTTCTCAGAAAATCAACTTGTGTGTATTAATTTGAGAGACTTTGAAAAGAGAAACTTAAGGGGATTCACCCATGTGATAGGTTCAAAAACTCAAACATTTCTTTTTTCATAAATGGCTTCCTTCACATGTCTAGAATACGGACGTAAATGATTCTTTTTTTTTAAAATTCAAAGTCGTTATAAAGAAGCAGTTGTTAGAAGAGCAGCTGTTCGTAGCACTTTAAACTTTTCATTGTTTTAATCGGACTTGAAACTTTAAACGTGTTTTCCTCAAAACTGTGTTCTTCAAACTTTCCACCATCATATCTCAAGAACGGTTTGACCGAATGACTTCAAATTTATAGGGACGCAAACTATCTCAACTCAAATATACGCACCAAATGAACTACGATTATTCCAAAATTCAAAATATTTCTATTTTTTTATAACAAAAACATAACAAAAAACCCCATGAAGTTCGAAACTTTTTCTTAAGAGGTCTACCAAAAATCCAATTTTTAATATTTTCAATTGAATACAGTTCATTCGGTGCATTTAATCTTATATATTAAAACGCCATTAATTTTTTTCTTTTTTTCAAAAAAGCCAATCATCCGGAATCGTGGAGGAAGTGACCGCTCATTTTTTTCAAGGTGGGTGTGTTCAGAGAGCTATAACTCACGTTCTATTGGATATTTTTGCCTAAACATTTATATACATACTCTTAAAATACATATAAATAAATAATAAAAAGCTTAAAGTTCTATCCTTTTAATGGTCGTCAAAAAATATCCCTAAGAATGGTTAAAAAAAACAGGCCGTCACATGGGTGAACCGCCTTAACACCTAAAAGTAGAACTAAGAAGGAAACAGATTATAGCTAAGTAATTCTTATTATTATATACAATTAAGCATCATTTTGTTGACATTTGATGGTTACAACTTTAAGGCTGTAGAGGGTTTTCTCTGAAGCAGGGTAGGCAAGAATCCGGTACATTCGATCCAATATTCAAAAGGGTCGTGGTAGCTGAGTGGTCGTGGACGCGAATTCAAGGCCGCGTTTTCGAGCAGCCAGTGGCAATGAATATCAGCTGTGTAGAGAGATAGGATGATGCAATAAAAACTTTTCTAGGCTCAAAATTCTCCCGTCGGCGTGGTGTTGAAGTTTGGACAGAGGAGTGTCATGGTCGTCTTCATCATTTGACCGTGGTTTAAAACTATGAGATACGTCACCAATAGCCATCGCGCTGCTTCACAATGCGTCATCAATTAAAATCAAACAATATTGAAAAGATTAACTACAGGACCTTCTAAAAAAGATTTTTGAAAATGAAATTAGTGTTTACAAAAAGCGTACTTTTCTACTCCAAAATAAAAATTTAAAAAAAATCAACTTTTTTAGATTCAAAACAAAATTACATTGTGATATTTTTTTTTTAAAAAAAAAGAATTGCAAAGTGTTCAAGTTCTTCAACTATGCATCTAAAAGCTGGACATATTTCATCTGGGTTGACAAAAAGCATGATCCTATATTAAAAATACTGATTGATTGAATATTAACGTCGCACTGTTCAACTACACGAGGGCTTTTGGCGACGGACCACGTAATTTTGAACCATGGTCAAGTGACGTAGACGACACCTAAGCTGGCACCCCCGCTCCTAACTACCACACCAACGGGAGGGCGTTTCAGCTCTCGACAGATTTAACTTGCATCACTGCCCTACACGGGGGGTTTTAGTGGTACTGGGCTCGAACTCGTGACAAGGCAAGCCACGGTCTGATACCTATACCACTTGGCTACCGCGGCCTTAAAAATACTGAAAAAGGAGCCAAAAACAAATTTTAAGAACGTCATATTGATGAAAAGGGTTTAGTTTTCCCTCTGAATTCAATCACAATACCTTTTTCACCAAAATGTGGGATTTTTTAAAGGACATGCTAAAGCCAGTTTTGAACTATTTTTGTGTGGAAATATATAACAAAATTTTTGAAATTTAATTCAATGTCAAAAAATATTTTTCCTTCTTGTTGCCAAATTCTTCAGTGAATGATTGATTATTCTATGAACTAGGAAAAATTCACATTAAAAATTGTATTTTTTAATGTTTGAGACAGTTTAATGCTCCTTATATTCAAGAGTTCCAGATTCCTCGGATATATAGAAATTCAGAGATCTAATAAGAAACAGAGGATCAGTTTTCTACCATTTCATTAAAGTATTTCCTTTGTGCAAACGGTTAAAAAACATCTTAAGTACACAGCGTTTCATTTTGTAGTCCATCTAGTCCTGTTTTTTTTTTTCGTCTTATTTATTTCACTCTGAATGCATTATAACGAAAACTTTGTCTGTCAGATTAAAAAGAATATATACGTTTGTAGCAGAACACGATTTCGTACAGCATTATTGTGTTATTCAAAATATTTCATCTTAGATGTTCTTTTAAGTATAAAAAGCTTCAGAAATTCAATATATTGAGATCCAGAGACAGAATAAAGCATTAAGTGATGAACACACAAAAGATTTTCTTCCTTACATCGACAAATTCATCTAAATAGATGTAAGAATCTTTTTTAATCATGTGGCTTTTAATTTTTTCGCCGTACTGAAGCAAACGATTTTTTTCCTGTCGTATTTATATCGCTCTGAAATGTAACCAAAAACAACATTTCAATTGCCAGATTCGGGATATGGATAAGTTTGAATCAGCAGACGATTACAAATTGTTTTATTGTCGTTTTCTCGAGGCCGGAGTAAGTACGAGATTTTATTAGCTTGCGGAATTAGGAGATTTTATGACACGTTCAGTGTGATAACAGGGATTACATTGCCTGGAGGGGATGGTAAAAAGTAATAAAACTCTCGTTTTGCAATCCGAGAGCAATAAGGAATAAAATATAGGGCACAGAATGTTTTGGCAAAATGTATCTTATCCTGAAAGATGTGTTATTTATTGAGGAATGTAGGATGTTGTTGCAGTCAGTACATTTGCTTTTGACAAATCAAGACTTTATTAATAATATATTAAGGTCATTTCTCCCTACGATGTCCTGAAATATTCAATTTAAAAGTTATAATTAATTGTTTTTTATTAATATAAATGTGACATCAGTTTATTGATTAAGAATAAAAATAAAATCTATTCAGGAAGTGATTTTAACTTATTCGTGGAAAAACTCATTTTGAGAATGCCATTGTATACTTATTCCATTTTATTCAGTTTATGTTTTTTTAAGAACAACAAAATGAGTTTTATTACCAAAGCTGCTTGGTCCAAATCTGCGAAGTTATGATAATTTACAAAATTATGTAGATTTAAATACACAATGACTATATATATATAACGAAGTCGCTAAATCCCGGAAAAAAGCTTGTTATATGGAAAATTCATTATATATAGGTTCATCTTTTATAATATACTTTATAAAATACATAAAACAAGTTTTAAATTCATAAACACTATATATTAAAAAAAGTAATTATTCACACCTTGTTTAAAATTAATTTATGTTTATTTTATATACCTTCCCCAATAAAAAAGAAATAAAAACTGCAAGGAAACAAGAAAACGAATGTCGAAGAATTCACTGTATTTTCATTATTAATTTTATACTAAAATTAATGAATTTTAAGGACTTATATAATTTAAGCATACAAGTAATATTAAGCATACATTAATTTATAATTAGAATACGGGGACATGGGACAACTTCACAGAGGGTGAAAGAGAATATCGAAGATGTTTCTAGTGAACTGGGCAATGAAGATTAAAGGTTGCCCTTCTTGGATGAAACGTCCAGAACTCTATTGCTAGCGGAGAGGTAGGATCTAATAAAACCAGTTCAAGATTTGTGTCCACCATAAAATGTGTTAAGGAGAGAATAATTTGAATTTTTTTTCAGAAATATTTTGAAAAAATAGAGAACAAAAATTGAGTCCCAAAAGAAAACTTTCGTTATACAGAAAATGTACTTCGCTATACAGAGGTCTGGCCGAGGGTGTGGAAGAGCATTATACTAACCACTCAGTCACTGGGCTTCAGAACTGTGTAATAAACAAATAATTGTATTGTTACATTATAAATTTAAAGGTAAATTGGAACGGATTTTGTTGTCTTAAAATGTGTTTCGAGTTTTATCCATGATCTGCAGTATTTAGTAAAGAAGGATTCAAGTGAAAGAGTTCTCAAAATACTAAAAATAACAGATTCAATTGTTTACTATGCCTATTTAGAAAAATACATGCTTTAAAATATTTAATCTGTTTTAATGGCCATCATAAAGTCCAATTTCAATTTGATGTTTAGGAAAAAAATTAAAAATACATTTAGAAACGTTTTTTTCCTTAACGGGAAATTTAATAATAATTACAGTAATACCTCGACTTACGCGAATTCAGAGTTACGGAAGATTCAAATCTCGTCGATTCGTCTTTTTTTTTTTTTCATCACTAAAATTCAGGTGGAATCAGCGCCTCAGTCTGAAGAAATTGATAATTTCATTAAGGAAGTTGTCGATCTTACAAGGCAAATATATTATGAAATGGATAATGATGACGTTCAAAAGCTGTTGGATTTCCACAAGCAGGAGGCTGAAAATCGATGTGCTCATAGATACGCATGAACATGAGCAAGGCATTAAAGAACTACAGTCTTTAAATCCAGTTCAATTAGAAGATCGAATGACGCTTTGAATTTGACAGAAGGTTTCAGTTTAACTGAAAAATGGTTGCAAACTTTTAAAAAAATATATACTGCAACTAAGAGGATAAAAAATTATTAGAAACAGCAACAAAATAAAGATTAAAAAATTATTAGAACGCTAAGAGGAAATTTTGTGGAGGAAAAAATTATTTGTGCCGGCAGACTACTTGTTACATTTTATGAAACCTACTTCAAAAAAACTGCCGGCTGGGTGGTGCGGTTGGTTTGTCGCTGGCCTTCTGTACCTAAGGTTGCGGGTTCAACCCCGGTTCAAGTCGGCGGATTTTCATGATGCAGAAAATCGACAGCGGCCATGTCGTATTATTATACGTCGTGTAAAAGATTCCTAGAGTGTCTGTATGGCTTGGATTCTCTCAGCAAAATTAAAATCCTAGTGCAGGTACACATCATCAGAGCCAAAAGTGCCTCTAACTTGGGAGGAAACTGGACGTCAAAATTACTTGCAGTAATTGTGGTATCGCCTATATCCGGGGTAAGCATTACGTCGATCGCGAACGACCGGTGGACCACCAAGACAGTTTGGAGAGAACGTTTGAAGATTAGCAGTCAGCAATTTTATATGGAAATATTCAAGATTTGCAGATCAATTTTTCTACTGACTATAATTACGAGAACTAAGTTTAGATGAAAATGTTTTATTTTTTAATGTAATTTGAATTGTTTGATTATATAAATGCATCATTAGATATTATTATATTTGTGACTATTAATATTATGCTTGTATTTTGCGTTTTGCTTTAAATGCGGTTTTAAAAAGTGAGTTTCTTATTTTATTTACTTAGGTAAGTACATATTCCATATTTATTAAGTTATGATGAATATTGTTGACCTTTTCCTTACCCCACCACACCTACAACACTGGGCAGTGGTCGTACAGGTAAATTTTTCAAAGAGGGTACGTCGCGGTAGACCAGGGTCGAATGTCTATTATTCTCATATCCTACCCCAATACGCAGCCAAACATTTTTTTTTCATTTTGTTGATTATTGGGAACAAGGAACAGTAAGAAATAAATTAATGAATAAATAATTAGCATTAACTAATAAAAAATTATTAATAACAAATAATTAATTAAGTTTTAAGTACTATATACGAATATAGTACGTAAAATATAGTACGATCGGAAAAAAAATCATAGGTGGTTCCGGACCCGTGGAGGTCTCCCCCCCCCTTTATGTGTGACACTGATATTGGGTGGACCACAACACCTTGAAAAAATTAGAAGTAGCCCGTACCCTGGAAAAGTCTGCCCATCCCTGGCCTATATGATGTAGCGCTAAAAAATGATACCAACACCTGGGGAATGTACTGGGTCTGCAAAGGTTGAAAATACCAAAGCGCAGCCCCATTAAGTAAAAAAAAACAACTTTGATTTGCGATTTTGCATTTGTGTTATCAAAGATTTTATTGAACATTTCTTTTTCTAAATTATTATTTTCTTTCGTCTTCGGCCCCAACTGAAAATAATTTATATGTATTTTTACATGCGAAATTATAACCTGACTTATACTCAAATTCGACTTACGCGGTTATCACTCAGTTCCTCCTATCACGCAAGTTCGGGTTATTACTGTATTTATACAGAAATAAATTCCCAACTATTAATGGTTAGATTTTTTGTAACGACAAGTTTCAGCAGGCTTCTATTAAAGCTCTGTTCGTAAGTTGAAACAATAGATCATCATTGTATGAACTAGTACAAAACACGAAGGAACGAGTTATTTTATATGTCTCTGTCTCTGCAACTACAAATGAAACACAATTATTATTGAGAAACTAAATCCTAAAAGAACTCGTGTAAAAATTCTCATTACATCAGATCTAATGCATAACACATCTTAAGCACATTTTTCTCTTGTGTCATCATTTCAAAGTGCATTAAATGCTCCATATGTGGTATATTCATTAGCATACATTAATTAGTAAGAAGAACAGATTTAATTATATTGCGAGTTAATGTCAGGAGAGTTACTTCTGATTTGATTAGTCGTTTTTGCAAATGCAGATTGAAAGAGTGGAAATTTTATATAATTTCCTAAGCATTATCTTTTCCTTGAGGAAGTAAAGAATTGGGAAATATAATGCAATGAGATATATATAAAAAGGAAAGCTGTCATCAGTTATTAAGAATTTCTGAATGAAGAAAATGTTTTTTTCAATGAAAAACATAAAAGCTCTTGAATCAGAGCATAAGCAGTGTAGCACTGCTTCTCTGACTTTCAGTATTTGTGACCCATTTTTCATTTCATTTTCATAATATTCATTGCACTTCATACAATAATAATGTATTGAATTAAATAATAATAAAATATTTTGATACATAAGATACAATACGAATTTAATTATAAACCGTATAAATTATCAAGATAGGTATTAAATTTTGAATATAATTTTACATATGACAAGCCCATGGGTTCTTTGGTAATTATTTAGCTTGTTCTTAGCTTAGTACTATTAAATTATTTATTAAATACATTATGTAGTACTGATACTTCATAAAATAATAATAACAGCGTAAATGTAAATTTTACATTTTTATTATGTCAGGATTTATATTCTCTCTTTTGCTTCCTTTCAGTAAATTAATAATTTTTTTCTAAAATATTTGGTTTTCGACTATTTGATGTGCTTGCACCCTCGCCCCCCCCCGTCACGTACGGCTATAACACCCCTAGGGGGCATGCCCCACAGTTTGAGAAACACTATACTAGAGCTCCAAATTTTGGAGAGGGAAATAAGTAGGGGTGCAGGAGATAATTCTTCAATTTTCTCGTCTTGAAAATTTAAATTATTGTTATTTTAAGGTATGCGAACACGCGTTCAAAGTAAATTTTTAAAAGGAGCAATCTAAAACATTATGAACGCTTCCTTAGAGATTAATGCCAGTAAATATTAATATTTAAAAATAATATTTAAAACAAATTATCTAAATTCTACAAAAATCACAAGGGAAATTTTAAAGTTGTTTTAAAAAAGGTTTTTAAGCAGTTAGAGAAAAAGTAAAACATTTATACCAATAGATAAAAATTATTTAAATAAACTGCAAGTATTTATCCAGAAAATGTGAATAATTTTAATCTTTTATTAAAATATAAAATTTCTAGAGCTGATCGATTAAATATTATAAGAACTGTAACACATGATGCTTATGAGGTTATTATTGCAATGGCATGCCATAACTTAAAAAAAATATTCATAAGAAGAATTACTTTAGTACATTCTCTAGAAAATAATAGAAAAGAAGAATCAAATGTTTTATAAAAATACATTTATAATATTTTAAGTTATCAGATTCGCCATGATAGGTTTCGATCAATTAAAATGTTCATTTTTGATTGATCAAAGATGCACTTCCGGTTTTTCTAATATTATGTAATTTATTGTAACTAGGTCTCTATGTAATATAGAAACAAATATATATATATATATATATATATATTCCTTTT
>BMAV01001335.1:96253-152820 GCA_019973955.1 Trichonephila inaurata madagascariensis | reverse complement strand
TAGTCCAAAGACTTTTTTGTATCTACATTTGTTGTGACTGGTGAATTACAATTTCTTCCTGCTTTAGCACTGTAGGTTCTAGTACTTCTTCACTTTTATTTTATGTTACTATATATATATATATATATATATATTTGTTTTGCAAAGCCAAAATAATGATCTATACAATTAAATAATCGTAAAAAAAATACTAAAAATGTGTGCTTTGATTCAAATTGGTCATTTCAACGTGTTTATACATTTTAAACATGCATTTCAATATATAAAAGTATGTGTATATGTTACCTTTAAGGTTATTTTCGCCATATGCACAAGGGCGGAAACTTAACGTGGAGCACATTTTCAAACTGAAAAAATGCGTCAATTTTTCTAAAAATTTGTGATCTTGTAACTCATGCATTTGTTCATAATATAGTGTTTTCAAAATTTCAAAATATTTCATAAATAATTAGCGTTTTCTTTTAACATGCAAAGGAATAGCTCATTTAACATTAAGGTATAGGAGAAAAAAGGCGAAACACAATTTATAAAAGAAAAATATGTGTCAACTCGGATAAAATTAGTAGTATGATAAAATAAGTGATTCTCTACAGGATAGTGAAGCCAGAATACAATATTAATGTTAGAGTACTTTTATATCTGAAAACATACTCCAGATTTGGGTCCTATTCTTTAACATTAGCCGAAAACAGCCTTAAAGTGTAAAACCCGTTATTTCATAGAATATAACTAGGTATTTCATAAAATAACTAAACAAATCAGTTAAAGTGAGTAAAATTATTGATTTCTTCGATTTAACTAGGTGTTCTAGAATAACGATTACTTGATCGTTAAAGTATGAAATACAATACTCGAAAGTTCTTTGGACCGATTCTAGTTGCTTTTAATCAATTTTGAACCGCTTGTAGCTGCTTTGCAATGACGTGTGTTTACACTTCATTCCGTTGCTTTTATAAGTAGAATTTAAGTGGTGCATATATATGCTACTGTTTTACATTTTGGAGTATTAAAAATATTTTTGCAACCTATTTTCAAGCAATGAATTCTGCAAGAATGGTAGACTACTCTGTAAATAAGGAAGATTTAATATAAGCGAAATTTGAATCTATTAAATAAGTGTGGGACAAAGGGGGGGGGGAATGCTGCACTTTCGTGAAAAATTGTTAACTGATATCAGAAGTAAAAAGTGCTAAAAAGCACAGAAAAAAGTACTACGCCACGATTGGTTACTTCAACATTATGTGGTATCCTTCAAGTTGAAAGAGTAAAAAAGTTAATTGTGCCAGTAACAGATGCAAAACATATTCTATTTTCTCCTTTCTGTTCAACTAATGTTAGCAATATGAGCAATAATGATATATCATCTGCTTTTCCCTATTATTTATCAATTAATCGCCTGAAATAAGGATAAAATGTATTTTTCGAGAGGGTTTTGTAATTTATGATCAATTAATTTATAAAATACCTTTAAAATTGTTCAATTTTTCATTTTCTTTTACGGTCTATCATTAGTTACTTCATAGAATATTTAGGTAAAGTATGAAATTTTTCTTATATTATATACTTTAACTTACTGATCCAGTTATTTCATGAGATACATAGTTATGCTATAAAATAACTTAATTATATACTTTAACAGCAACATACACATTTATTGAAGGTTTATAAAAAAGGGGACTTGGTACCCTTTGAGCTATTTCTTTATGTATTTAGAAATTATATCTTAGCATTTTATATAATGTTTCTATTCAAGAAAATGATACGAGAAATTTTTCACATACTATTCACACAATTTTAAAAATTTTAATTTTTTGAAGAAAATTTGAAAAATTTAAAATCCTACTCCTTCTGTAATTATTCATTTTTTGACCTGAAATATTTTTGTAATATTTTTATGGATGTTATAAACAACTTTAGGGATCTATTTTACAATAACTTAATTCGTTTTTGAGGAAAAAAATAAAATGTTGATATGCATGCTAAAAATTAACGAAAAAGCCAATATCTCTTACATTTTAATTTTTTTAAAAAAAGTATTCGGTTAACAGCAAAATGGATCCCTAATTTTGTTACATGTTTTATATGCAACATACAGGAAAAAAATGGAAGTAATTGGTAAATAGTTGTGGAAGGAGTAGCTTTTGAATGCACTAATGTTTCGAAAAACACAAACTGAGAAAAACAACTTTAAAGTTTATAATTCTGAAAAAAAAATTATAATAAGCTTAAATAAACTTAAAATACCACTTTAAGATATTAGTTATATATTGTTCTTTAAAATAATTGCATTTTCGTATTTCTTCAACCCATACATTTTTATAAATGATCAATTATAAGAAGGTATTAATTGCACAACAAAATTCAAGAAAAATGTTAAAAAATTTTTTTTTTCTATCACGACAGAAAGTTCACTTTTTTCTTCACATAATATTGAAGTATTACATTTGTATGAAAAACTTATCAAGAATAAGAACTGAAATTATGAAATTATTAATATAAAATGCCTTAATTCTCAAAAATTTTACATGCACACATTTCATAAAGAAGAAAAATTACATTATTGTATTGCCTCGGAAATATTCTGCTTTATATCTTACACATTCTTTTTCTATAGTTATTATTTCTCTTTATAAAATAGATTTTTTTTATCATAACGCTTTTTTAGCTTTTTTTTCTAAAAATGTTGCGTGGCCGAACTGCCTAATTTGTTTTCAAATGAATTTTTATTCAATTTCTAAATTTCCGACATGCACAAGTGATATATCAATCGAAAGATAATAATGCAAAAAATAAGCTTAAATAAAAATAAAAAAAACGACAGGTTTTTTTGGGGGGGTACCAAGTCCCCTTAAGAAAAAATAAAATCCTTGGGTTAAAATTAATCACTAAGTAAAAGTCTATTGTTTTTGGGGTTTTTTTTGTTTCTGTAGTAAGAATGTTGTTCCAATTTTAAACTATTGACATAAATATTTTAAGCCTCTAGTGAAATTGTGTTGATATATTAAGTAAAATACAGACAGAATTTAAGAAAAAGGTTTCTAGAAATTACAAATAAGTAGTTTTTAAACTTACTTAAAATCTAAATTTTTTTTAAAAATGTATTTTCCTAAGTTACTCTAAAAATATAACATACAAATTATTTTTCCAAAGTTTTTATGATTTATTTTTAACTTCTCTAATTTAATAGTAACAGCTTTTTTATCATTAGTCTTAATTAACAAATATTTCATGTATTATAATCAGAAAAAGCTTTTATGTAACTTAAGAAATCTAATGAATTCGTTAATTACGAATTAAACTTTTCAATTTAAGCTTACTCAATGGACCTTAAGCTTTAAATTTTTACAAATTAAATTTTATCTCATTTTTCCCAATTTATACTTATTCAAAAATACGTAGCAAAACAAAACACCAGCACTAAAAAGAACAGCATACGCTATTTATTTCAGAACTAATTAAAATACTTAAAGACAAAACAAATTTTTTTTACTCTATCTTATACACAATGCACGTCAGTAGCTCCCAATAGTAAACCTCACTGCGGTCTGGAAAATAGAGCTGAAGTGACAAAGTTCTTTAATGTAAACAGACTTTAAGAATTAATTCAGTTAAAAAAACAAAGAAAAGAATTGTTCGAATGTTTAAACTCGAATGCAGTCGAAAGTCAATTACATGAAGAACGAAGTGCACACAATGTAGAATTATTTCTTCCTCTAAAAGAATAAGTAAAATGGATTAAAGGAATAAAAGATTGAATTTAAAAAAAGATAAATTTTGCTTCAGCCGTTTGTGTTTAATCCATTGGGATTGCATATCTGATTTCGAATATTTAATTTATAGTCCATGCATAATAAAGATTTTTGAAAGTTAAATTATTCTATAATGATAAACTTAAATACGTATTGCAAATAAAACTTATTTAAGTTTGTTTAAGGTTATATTTATGGTTACATTGTACATATAAATTGAAAGAATATTTATATATAGCTAAAAAGAAAATGTTGCATTCTGAATTTCAATTGGATAGTTAAATATTTTCTCTGTGTAAATTAAGTGGTATTTTACATAACTTAATGAATTCACATGGCGTCTGAGAAAATAAATTGCTACAGACTTTGCAGCAAAGTAAAATACAGTTTTTAATTTCAAAATTTTGCTTGCTGCATAGTTAAATATGCAAACCAAATTTTAATTTACAGAACCACAATGCTTAGTACTCCTTTTTAATAAAACTAAAAATACATTTGAAATTCACGTTCAAGAAATTTTACAATATCAGAAGAAATTTTGTAGCTTATTTTGTAAACAGTGCAGTCTTGTTTAAATTAATGGTTAGTGGTGTATATATTTTTTTAAAAAAATGAATGAAAATGCGATAATTTTTTGCAAAAAATGCACTTTATTTTTATAAGTTTTTAAAAATTTTATTGCAGATAATTTACTTAACAATTTTTTATATGAATGCAAATTTCTATCATCTTATTAGAATTTATTTCTATATTATTATTAGAATTATTAGTTATTAAATTTTGCCCAGTGGCTGAGTGGTTAGTGCATTGCACTTCCCCACCACAGGTCCGAGGTTCAAACTCCGGGCTGCTCAAGGTTGACTCAGCCTTTCATCCCTTCATTGGGTCGATAAAATCAGTACCAAGCATTTTTGCTAACTTAACACTGAGTGTTTCGCGTCTGACTGACCCCTTGATCGGAACATCTGCTGATGCACCTCAGGGCCCATGGTCGCGTATACTGAGTTAAGCACAGTTGGCCTTGGCCCTCATGAGCTGTCGTGCCACTGAGTTAAGTATTTTATTAAGTTCATTAGAAAATATTATTAAAATTGGCAAGAAACTGTAACTGAAATTTATTATTTTTGACTAATCTGAACTATTTTTGGTGGTTATTTCTACATTCATTGATCAGTGCTTTGGTACTAGAGTTAGATATAAATTTTTTGAAAAAAAAACCATTTAAATTAATGAAGAATTAGACGAAAAGCTTAATATTTTCATATTTTTAAAACTAGAGGACGTCGTTAAATTTACCTATATTGGATAATATTTTTTCTTTGTATGTAACGATATGTTCTTTTTCTCGTATTGTAGCCTACTAACTCAAAAATTAATTTATTAAGAGTTAATGTTCCCAAAACAAGGTAAAGTAAATTATTTAAACAGTTTAAATGGAAAGCGTTTCTAAATTTTAACAGCTGCAGAATTTTTTCTTTATACTTTCATTAAAAAAGTCAATTTGCTCAATGCTTCATGTTTTTTTCAAAACTTTAGTGAAAACGTATTTATAGATAAAAATCTATTTACAGAAACACATTTAGCTTCGTATTCAGTAGTTAGCAGACTTGATTGCGATCTTGACGGTTTCTGTGCGATTCAAGAGCTTCATTAACGAGGCTTTTGACATATTGCTATTGTGCAGTGACATCAAGAGATATTCTATTGTGTGCTGATTGTTTTGATTTAAAAAAGAGCTTTGTTGACAACTTTTTTTGTTGTTGTTGTCGCTAATTTCGTGCTTTAAATGTTCGGGGGTACCAGCTATTATTTCGATTTTTTTTTCTAGATCTCGTAAAGAAATAAGACAGATGTGTCTTGGGGTTAACAAGAAAAGAAATTCTTTTTTTCTATTTTTTGATCGCTATATCCTTGAAAAAGTTGTCTTTCACCTTGCTAAGTAAAAAGGCAAAAACTTTCTTCAAATAATAAAAAAAAATTCTCTCTGGTATTGCACCTATTTCGGCAAAACGTAATGCATATTACAGAGAAAAGATTCTGGGGCTGCGAAAAATAACAAATCATACATTCCAAGATTATGAAAAACGATTTAATTTTAAATAAAATTGTAAAGAATCTTTGAAAAATTTTTATATATATATATATAAGTTATTATATTTCTATTATAAAAAAGTCATAAATTTAAAAATTATATACGATGCTCACACACTTTTGAAAATCTTTTGATAAAGGATTAAAAAAAATACATATAATTTTACGTAAAATACCAGCAGCGGCTTATTGATTGAAGATTAACAGGTGATAATTTTAAATTTTTATTCCTGTCTCAAAATAGCGGATATAAACTCTAGATCAAAGAATAAGATTTTGCATAATCTGAGGAAAAAATATTTTATTCCCAAGTTTAAAAAAAAAAATTTTTTTTTGAGTGTGATATAAGCTTTTATAAAAGCAAAGTAAGGAAAATTATTATCTGGAAAGGAAAAATTCACTAATAATTAATCCTGATTATAAAGAAGACTATAAATGAATGCCTAAAGAAAGACGTACTGTTTCAAATGTTTTTGAAATAAGTTCACTGGTAACAAAAAAAAAAGCAGCAGGGCATTTGTACCACCAACAAGCAACATAAAAATTAAAAGTTTGAAACAATGAAAAGCTAAGAAAAACATAATTTTCATCTTTTTCTACCAGACCCGTGGCTCACTACAACACATTTTGAAAAGCTCTGTTCTTTAAGTGTGAATCTAGATATCTTCTTAAAGTATGGGGCACTATGAATTCACATTGTATTACAGTAGTGAAAAAAAAATGATATCACCAGCGAAAAAAAAACCTTTTTTCCATTTTAAAGTGAGCTTTTGTTTACCTAAGTTTAATTTATTTGCTGCAATGCAAGGTATGGGATAGTAATGCATTATGCAGTGATTGCGAAGTCATCTGGTTTCCATAATTAGAACGGCAAAAGGGGAGAGCGATTAATTGCCGTGGTTTTTATGTGGTGAAAGCATGGATCCGTAATTTCCATTGTCCTCACAGAAAAAAAGTGTAGTAGCTGCTTTAGCTGAAGAAGAATTTTCGACTCGAATGATTGCCAAATATATAGGACGTCATCGGTCTACATTTTAGAGAGAAATTAAATTAGATGGTGTCGACAAAAGGGTCAATACAGGCCAAAAAAGGAAAGCTATATTTCTATATCTGAAGAAATATATATATAATTTACAATATGACATATATACAATATCTGAAGATATATTTCTGAAACGAATGAAGCTCTATAACAGGAGTGGCGAACATTTATGGATCAACGTGCCATTTTTACATAAGAAATATAATATGATATATAGACGTGCCTTCAAATAATTTTTACTTTTGATTAATGAGAAAAACTTGACTTGAGAGAATAATACAATTAATTATTAACAACTCAAAACTCTTTATTTACTACAAAAATACATTTTGTACTGTATAGTAGTAAATATTTTAGTAAAACATGTGTAATTCAAATTAAAGCAGCATTAGTGTGACTCTTCTGTTGTAGCAGATTTGACTTAACTTATATTATAACTTATATTAGGATTGTAAGATGTTACTCTTTTAGCAGAATGCATGTTGAATTGGAGTCATCTTCCAAACCGTTTCTAAGGGGCTCTTTAATGTTATTTACATCTCTGAAAATAATGACTCATAAGCAAAGATAGATGAAAATATGGTTAAAATAGCGTAAGAACCAGCTTCTTCAAATAGTTAAATGTGCCTGGAATCAAAAAAATCCCCGAGACCGATCACTCGCATTTGTTCGTAACACTTCATAGTGAACTTTGCTCTTTTGAACGGCGGAGTGCCCAAAATATTGCGTTACGAGCCATCAGTGGCACGTGTGCTTTTGGTTCGCTTTTCAGCTCTATAATCTCACGCATTGGCTTTTGGTGTTCACGTGCTGCTTGTAATGTTTATGCAAGCGTATAAATTGTTGAAAGACATACTTTTATCCTTCCAAGTAAAGGCCTGTATTCAGAAGGAAAAAATGAAATGGTTTGATTAGGTGATTAGACGTAAAAACCTTTCATGGACAACGGCCCAATGGGATAGTCATTTTTACAGATGAATACCAATTCATTGAGAATGGATATGGTAAACGGTATGTTAAAATAAATGGAAAGAGTACGCATATAAATCAGACAGCTTAATTCCCAGTGAGCAAAATTGTCTTGGGGAATGTATCCAGAGAATATGTTGGACGATTGAAATTTATTACTGAAGTGTGAATTAATCAATTTATACACCGAGAAATATTCAAAGTCAGTTGTTCTAGAAAATTTAAAAATAACAGAAAAAATGAATTTTTAAACAAGACCAGCACCGTATTATACGGCAAAATTGATAAAAAATATCTAACTTATTTCTATAATATATTGAGTCATTTGTAGGATTTTATCTCCTTAGAATAACTTACATTTAAAAAATAATTTAACTTCCATTTTCCCGCATTCAGGGCCAAGTCTATCTAAAAATATAGCATTAAAACTTTGTACTATAGTTTGGGGTAATAACTGATCTTAATCTTATTTAAAATTGGTGGTACATAATGGGGTACTAGAATTGTTGCAAAGGAGCCAGATTACACTGCGGGAAAAGCATTAAGAGAAGGTGTCCTTGAATTGTCCATTGTTAATTTCATCCTTGCCTGATTGCTGCACAGTAGTAGCTCGAAGATCTACAAAGTATTGTAGTGATTTTTCTTCATGTAAATGCATCAACGGGTATGTAAGATGATTACAGTCATGTCAAATGTAAAGTTTATTACAGTATTTATGCGTCAGACGCCATGGTATCCTAATGGTCATGGTCACAGATTCGTAGCCAGCTCGAATCGAACCTCGTGCCACGTAAGACCACCTGGTGTACTTAAAATTTTTCAAAGCTCAAAATATTTATGTTGGTGTGAATAGGAAGTTTGGAAATGGGGTGCCAGTTCAGGTATCGTCCTCGTCGATTGGTCATAGTTCAAAATTACGAGATCCGTCAACAATAGCCCTCGTGTTGTTTTATTATGCGACATTGATAAATTCTCCCACGCATCAATCGCTTTGTTACAGGTTTCGCGCGCTCGCGATTAAATATTGCGATTTCCATTTTCAGATATTATTCAGAATAATTAGATATTTCAATATACATTATTACGTGAAATTTAATCCTATAAATATATATTTTATTTTAACAATATCCTCTTAACATAAAACATAAAAAAAGAAACACATTATTTGCACACTTTTATATCCATTATATATTTGTTTTTCTGTCCGCGATTGAATTTGTGAGAAATACGGAGTACATATGCATACGTTTTGTGTTAATGATAGTGTTAGCTCCAGTGTGAACGAGTGAAAATAAAGAGTGTTTCTTTGGTGTTTCTACTGATAATTTTATTGAATATAGTCTAACTATCCTATCTATATTTATTTAGTGAATATTAGCGTGATTGTTTTACCCAAAAACAAACAATTAAGAAGATAAATGGATATCCACTGTTAACTTTCATGATGTATAGGTTTCCAAAATTTCAAAATTTATTATTATATTAATTTATTGAACGCACTATTTATTTTTAAAATGCAGCGCATTTTGCAACATTACATGATTAGTAGAAGACTGGTAATATAGTAGTATTAGTATGCATAATAATAATATCACAATGATTAATACACTTTAAATTCTGTACCAACTAAACATTCATAAAAAATAAAGCAAGTTATACAATTTTTCTCTATTTTAAGGAACTTTTTGAAGACTTTATGCTCCTCGAACATACCTAAATGAAAACAATACTGCAACTTTGTAATTTATCTATACGCATCAATAAGGGAACTGAAGAGTTTGTATTCATGATTGCCAGTATTGAGAGATAATGCGATTTTCACGCATCGAAAATCGTAGAGTTAATCTCGGATTGATTCTCGATGCTAATGAATTGAGTTAGAGAACTGCAGAACAAATATATTCCCTCATCACATTTTACAGGTTTTGAACCCTTTGTTCCATTAGCAGATGCTAAACACGACTAGAATTACTTCCACTCCTGTTAACGATTGGAGTGTTCATACAAGTGCACTCTACAACGAGTATTCAACTACGAGTTCTACAAACTCACAAGTTTCTTTCAATTCCATATTTAGTCTTGAAATTCTACGAAAATATTTTTTAATGGAAATAAAGTTAATATTTGATGTATTTCTTCTCGGTTTTAAATTGTAACTATTTAGTTCACATCAAAACACTTCATTAAAATGTAACATATTATTATATATTATCATATATGTATAAAGGAGAAATGCGTCTCACTTATGCACTCATCACGATAACTACGGGACTATTAAATCTGCAGATTTGAAATTTGATGAGCATGTTAATTTTTTTTAGCAGAGATTCATTAACAGTGGGTTTTGTGGAAATTGATTCACAATTGGGACAACGAGGAGTTAAATGGTGTTATAGTTAAATGTTTCCGTTTTTGAATTATTAGAGCTTAATACTTTAAATATGATAAGAATGCTTCTTTTGTGTGTGTGTGTTTAGACATCCGCTAAGAACGGGTTTTAAGGAAATCGACTATCAACGGGATTTCAAGGGGTTAAGGAAGCGCTTCTCAAACTGTCGGGCGTGATAACCCTACAACAAAGGAGTTGAGTATATCAAAAAGTTAAAAACAAAAAAACAAAAAAAAAGTATTTAAAAAACATATTAATTTACCGAAACGAAGCAAAACAAAACACATTTTGATATAATAAAAAATAAAATACACATTTACACTGATATAATACATTTTTAAGTGTATCAGCACTGCACAAAGAATTTCACAATTTATTTAACAGTTCTAAGTTAAAAACAAGTTTAATAATTACCAGTAACCCTATGGGCATGTCATAAAAATACGAGGGTTGGAGCAAAGTCATGGCAACTATTTTTTTTTTTTTTTTGAAGATACCGTGATGGAAAACGTGACATATACAGACGAAAAGACAATGTGTTAACTACATGGATAATGAATAACACTGAAATATCGTAACACACTAATTTATTACGATAGTATATATATATATATATACAGGGCAATATGGCCTTCATGGTGCAAAAGAATGACAACACAGTACACATAAAGTTGACATGACAAACCTGGGCCTAAAGACCTTCAATGTAGTCCCATGCTACTGTCACCACACACTGCCAACGATGTGAGAGGCGCTGAATACCATCAGCCTCAGCATTTGCCGCACCATTTGTGAATCGTCCCGAACGTTGCTCATCACAGGTTGACACACATCCTTGCTGAAACTTTCCTACCCACAGCGCTATTGTACGGTATGGTAGGGCATTATTACCAAGGGCTTCCACTAATTCACTTTGACATTCCATCGCATTTCTCCCTCAGAGAGCGGCTATTTTGATGTAAGCACGCTGCTCAACACGGGTTACTTCCAGCTCGAACGATACTCACCAACTGACTGATTTAACAACCCTCGCTGAGCTACTATCAGCTATCACAGAGGCATCTGTTGTTCTGCATACTCACTATGCCTTCAGAACTTCCACTCGACACTTATACGTTTGTGATCCGTACACATATCTACAAGAAAAAATAGTTGCCATGACTTAAGCCCCAAACCTCATATATAGAAAATTTAACACTTCTACTGATAATTTGTGCGGTTTATAATTAAAGTCGTGTGTTGTAGCTTTACGTCAAAGTATATCATTATTGAATTGAATACATTGTTATTGCATGGAGGGGAGCGATGAAATTTATGATTGAAAATTGGACAATTGATAAGCATTGGTTTAAGGGAGCGTTATGGATAAAAATTACCACTATTGAAATACTAAACTTGCATTCAAATTTGACGGGAATGTTCTTTTGTTGAGTAGAGAACGGAACTTGAGGAAATAGACTCTCAAAGTGAGAGGAGCTAGGGAATATAGATTAAAAATTCCCATTTTTGAGCTGTTAGACCTCTACAGACTTATAATTTAGTAAGCATGTTTATTCTGTTGCGTAGAGATCTACTAAAAATGGGTTTCATGGAAGTTAACTTCGTAGGATATAAGAGTTAATTGTATTTCCATTTTAAAAACTCAAGTACTGTCCATTACAAATTAATAGGTGAGAGCTATAAGAGTGTTTTTCAATACAATTGGAAGCTTAATACTAGGACTTAGATATCAATAACTTAAAAACAATTTATAGTCACACAGCATTATAAAATACCTAGAGAACCGAATGGATAATGGCTTGTATCCATATAATTGTCATGTATATAATTCTCTTCAACATTTATAGTTACTAAATTTCCAAGAGTCAGGGAAAAAACTATCCATTTTAGATTACAGGAGTTATGCAGCAATTTATTTCATAAAAAACAAACTTAAGCTTGAATTAATTTAATAAGATACCGCTTTTTGCAACAAATTCACTTGTGTCATTCTCCTCAAATGTTCAATTTTATCTCTTTTTTACAATCTTTTCTTCAAAGGAAAAACACAATTTAGTTTAAATTGATATGTATGAATGATATATATTATGATTGCATAGTAATTTTTATGATTAAAGAACTGATAATATACGTTTTTTTAAAATTTATTTACATTAATCTTTGTAATTTTAAGATCTAATAAATAATGAAAGTATTAGAGGAAATATTGGGTTATATATTGCGTTTATAATGTGATTACTGATATCTGTGGTAATTTTAAATACAAATCTTATTATTCATAGTGCGTTTTAATTCTTTGTTTCCTTCTTTAAAATTAATGGCAAAAGCTGTCAACTTAGATTTCAAAGATTTAACACAATTACTTATAAATAAAGGTAAAAATTATTATTCGCGCTTATTTTGAAGAGTTTTTTTATCAAAAAACTATTGTTTACATTAGTATTTCAAGATTTTTCTGATTGTAAGAATTTATCTCCTACAGATTTTCGTACAGGAACACGTTTTAACCTCGTGTTTTTCTCGCTTTTTTTAAGTTTACTGAAATTGAGATTTTTTTCCTTAATTATATATATATATCTTTTTGGTATTTTCCTTTCTCAAAATAGTGCCTGGAACAAATTATTTAAAGACAATAGTTATGAACAAAAGTGCCCATTCTTTATTTTGCTTTCTCAGTTTGTAAATAAGTTACATATTCATACGATCGACAAGATTTTGTGTGTTTGTGTGTGTGTGTAGATATGCATATATAAAATTAATACAATATAAAATAAATTTTAATTCCATCTCGAAAATCATTTGAATTATATTTTCCTCATCTAATCTTTTCAAACTAACCATGATTACCTTTAAGGTGGAGTTGCACCAATAATCAGTTTTGTAGAATTATGAAGTATAATAAGACTCGTTTTATAAGTTAAAGATCATAACCAGTGATGTTCAAGGCAAGTCAAAAATGATCAAACCCGAAATCTCTCCCAAAAATCAATGTCTGAAAGACTGGGAATTTTTAAAGTATACAGGATCAGAAAAGTATACAGACTCAATTACCCTCATTATTTAATCGTGATGGAAAGATACTAGAACCGTCACATTTTTATATCATACGTGTGTGTATGTGTGCGTGTATCAGTTATAATATATCTTAATGGGATAAATAGTTCGATTTAATTGACAAAAATCGGGAAAAAAGCTCACATATTTTTTTAGCCGAAATATAATTCTTATGATTTTCTATAATCTCACATTTCGAAAGCTTTAAGTTAAAAAAAAAATCTGAGTTATGATAACTTTCATGTCTTTTTCTATTCACATTATTATGTTAAATAAAAACTTTTAATATATTTATCTCAGAAAGAAAAATATCTTGTTTATCCTCATTTAAAATGCTGAGACTATTTCCCTCTAACTATTGGTATTAGTACATGTAACAAAAGTTGGTTAGCATTTTTGAATGAATACTACACTTATTTTTTAAAAAAATACTTCACTTTAGAATTTAAACATTTTTCAAGGCATTTTCAATAAACAATAATAAAGTATTGTTAATAACAATGCATTTTAGCGGAAATCCCGTACCAACTTTTCTTATGCATAGTTTGACGAACTTATAAATCCGATATCATGCGTGTACGTCAATTAATGTAGGATGAGTAGCAATTTAAAATATTTTCGTAAATTTTTTAATTTATCCTTTAAAAATTAAGTGGTATATTTTGAGCACAAATACTGTTTTAAGAAAGAAATATACATAGGTTACAAGCAAAAATCCGGTAAAAACCATAAAATCAAAGATTTTTAGTATAAATCGTAATCTGTCCCTTTATAACTATTAATAGAACAACTTAACATAATGAAGTTTTTAAAAAATAATCTACTCTTTTCTCTCTCTCCCTATTTATTATGTATACTTCAACCTCATTTAATAAAATAGAATTTGAGAGGAGAGTATATATACATATAATTAAAATATATTATAATGTTATAGTTTGCGATATTTAAATTTTTAATATGAATTTCCGCTGTTATTGCATTATATCTAAAACAAGAATGCAATAGCAGCGAACATATATTTTTCAATTATATGAGTATGTATTTTTTTATTTATTTGTTATTAAATATTATTCTTGTGTGTGTGTGTTTACTAAAAGGAGTGCTAATAAGTTTCACCGTTTTTTTAATCGAGCATTGGGCACTTTTTCTGGAAGATCGATGCATTAGATTTTACTCAAAGTACTGTCAATCGCTAGGTATTATTTCTCCCTCCTTTCTGATAGCAAAAGAATATCGTGTGGGAAGAACACTTTATCTTTTGAGGCTATCCACAAATCAATCCAATTTTTGGTATCTTTATATAAGTGCTGCTGAAACAGGCCACGTGCCATCGATCGGAACAAAAGATAATCGGAAGGGGAAATGTCTGGTGAATACGGTGGGTGAGGCAGAACTACCCAATCGTGTGTTTCTAAATGGCTTTTGGCCGGCGCCGCAACTTATGGACGAATAATTTTGTCGTATTTGGAGTAGTAATGGGCGTGTTTTTTCTTGAGTGCTCGAAGGAATCTCATCAATTGTGTTCGGTCCCCAGTAATGGTTTTGTTCGATTTGAGAAACTCATGAGCAACTAAGTACACATCATGAGTTTATTTTCATGAATATTTGGCTTTTAAAGCATGACTACACATGGTTCCCCTGACTTCCTTTTCTTTTGGTTATCGTAGAGGATCCATTTGTTATCTCCAGTGGTTATAAAAGGCAAGAAAACTCCATCTTTTATGCCTGGCAAGATTCACTGCACATGTGCAAAATAAGCATTCAATGTGTCTTGGCTTCAGTTTATATGGAATCTAATTTTCTTGATTCTGAGTTTTTCCCAAATATTTTAAACGACGTGGAATAACTCGTTGAGTCACTCCTAATGTAAGGGCAAGTTCTTGCGTTTGGCACGAACCTTCATCCAACGATATTCCGCTACATTCTTTGTCTTTGATGTCAAACCATTTCAACCTCATTGCAGAAGTAAATGAAAAATGCATCTCTGAAAAACTTGACCTGGAACTTGAAAACTTGAAACTGGAGAGGAAATTGATATGATAGGATATAGAGTTTGTGAAACATATAACTTAGAAGTGGGTTTGTCCATGTTTTATGACAACAGAGGGGAGAAATTTTAAGAAAGAAACGCCGATAATTATTTCAAATGGTTGTAACTCTGAAAATAATGTGAATTTTTCAAAAATCATTGTTGAGCATCTGTAGAGAGGTCTGAGCTATATACAAGCAAAATATTATTATAATAGAAGCATTTTTCACAAAAGGAGAACATTTTGAAAAAAGGTTATTCTAAGTTAATTTTTTGCCAATATTGTCTTTAAATAATTCTTTTTTTGTCAAAATGTCCTTAAAACAATTTTATACGTGTATTCTATCTAAGTGACACTAAATATCACGAAAATTATCCATTTATGCGCCTTTTTAAAATCACGGTTCCGAACGTAGTCGGATACCTTAAGCAAACTAAATGTTGAAAAACGTTCGTTAGCAACGTAAAACCCTAATTATTTATTAATGGAGATATACAGATAGCTTTTTTTAAATATATTTCTTAGATTAATTAGATTTCTTGTTTGCTAATGTATAGGAAAAAAGACTTGCACGTAACATTTTCAGTAATAAATAAATATATAATACCACTCGATAATTAAATAACATAGAATTGAAAAATATAAAGCATCAAATGTGTGCTCAAAATAGTTTTTTTGAAAGTATTATCTAAGTTAAACTAAACTATAAGTTAATTACCTTTTACGCCAGATGAATAATATTAAATAATAATATAATGTAATTACTAAATTGATTTTCGAAGCGTGCTTTTTAAAAACTCAACCTTACTTCAGCCATACCTTTAGTGGTAATATAATTTGAAGACAAAGAACAATATTTAAACGTTGAAATCAAACAAACTCATTTAATCCCTAGAAAACAATTCAATTGAATTAGGTTTTTAATTAACAACGTTAGTTTTTTTTAACCTTTCACAGCAACATCATGAAATTCTTGAGAAGTTAATTCCTAAATAGTTACTGAAATTAAATTTTGTTCAGGAAAGTTACTAGAATTGGATTTGCTTATTTAAAGCATTTGGTTAAATTGAGTTCTGTTTTTAATGTGTTTTTGTTTCGCCTGTTTTTCGAATGATGTTATTTTATTTCAAATTTGATTTTCTTAAGATTTACTTTTAGTCGCTTTACTTTTGTGTATCATCATTTTTTTTTATTGTTTATTCATCAAAGTACTTTAATGAAAAAAAAAAATTTGTCGTCGTTTTTAAATATAAGAAGCCCATAGAACTATTTAAGCTACAAATGTTTCAAAACATTCGTTTATATTTTTACTGTGAATGGTTATGTAATGAAAATATTTATTTGAATAGGAAATATTAGAATGTAATATTTCGTTCCAGTTCTTAAAACAAATTAGAATATTTATAAAGGATTTCCTCTTCGCAATCATTCCTATGAAATGAAAAGTTATGTTCCACTTCTGATTTCAAAGATTCATTTGAGAAAATGTAACAAAATGTTTATATTGCTATTTCTAGATATAATGCTGTGACACATCTGAAGTCTTCAAAATAGAAATTTTTCAAAGCAGTAGATATGCTACCGTCAAAGTATCAATCCGTTATTTCATAGAATAACAAGGTATTTCAAGAAATAACTAGACAAGTCAGTTAAAGTATGTAAAATTATTGAATTCTACTATTTAACTAAGTATACTATAGAATATCAATTTCTTGATCACTAAAGTATGAAATACGGCACTCAAAAGTTCTTTGAAATGGTTCTAGCTGCTTTGGGAAGGAGTTTTCCGATTAGAAACTACAGATGGCTGAATAAAACAATTGTACTCCGGATATCAATTCAGTATACGTCAGCGAGAATCAATTTCCATTGAAGAAGTTCCATATATCGACACAACGCTTCGATCTGTTGCAACAGCTCAAAGTTGTGGTATTAGACCAAGGATTTAAAACGTGTTCGTGCAAAAAAATATGTGTAATAGTAACAAGTATCCTTGTTTCAAAAATAATAAACAGTGCAGTCTAAATTGTCACCACAGCAATCCTCTTGTTCTAATAAATAATAAAAAGTAAAATAAAATTATCTCATGAAATTTAAATTAATATTCTCTTACATTTTTATATTAAAACGTTTACTCAATGTTTATATGAAGCAAAAGTTTTCCTTCCGAGTATGTATTTTTGTTGATAATATTTAAATAGGATCTATTTTTGCAAAATATCCTTTTTTCCCTTTTCTGTTTGAATAACGTTAGCAATATGAGCAATAATAAATTATATCATCTGCTTTCCCTTGTTATTTATCAATACTTCATGCGCAAAAGGGATAAAATGTATTTTTCGAGAGATTTAAACTTTTATGATCAATTAGTGTATAAAATATCTTTGAAATAGTTTATTTTTCACTTTAACGGTCTATCCATAGTTATTTCATAGAATACTTAGTTATTTCATAGAATAACTGCGTAAAGTATGAAATTTTTCATCTATTATATACTTTAAGTGACTTGTCTAGTTATTTCATGAAATAACTGGATTATATACTTAAATGGTAACAGATGCGTTTTTCTAGAATTCAGTAATACCCCGAACTCACGTGATTGGTGGGATTTGAGTGATAACCTCGTAAGTGTCGAATTCACGTAGGTCGGGGTATAATTTCCCTTATAAATATTTATAAATTATTTTTAGTTGGGGCCGGAGACGAAAGAAAAAAATGACTTAGAAGAAAAATGTTTAGTAAAATCTTAGATAGCACAGCTGCAAAATCGCAAGCCGAAGTTATTTTGATGTACAAGATTTCATAAAATCTAACGAAGTAGCCTGTCGGCACAAATAACTTTTTTTTTCTTCTGCAAAATTTCCACGTAGGTTTCTAACAAATTTTTATTCAGTGTTTTGTTGAAAAAACATGCTTCTCGTTAATGTCTATATTTTCAAAAATTTGTAAATCCCTTTTACAATTAAATTATGACCTTCTGTCAAATCCCCAACCGTCATTTGATCTTCTGATTGAAAGACTGACTAAAGACTCAAGATCTTCAATGTCTTGCTATTGCTCATGAATTTCGATGAGCTCATCAATCGTGAACTTATGAATGTGGGAATCCAGCAGTTTTTGAGCGTCATTACTATCCACACTTCTACATGTATTAGCCTCGCAAGATCAACAACTTCTTCAACCATATTACCAATTTCATCAGGCTCTGATACTGATTCCGCTGAGTTTCAATAATAAAAAAAAGCGCTTAAACAAAAGTCAAATCGACAAGATTTGAAAATCTCGTAACTCCGTGTTCACGTAAGTCGGTGTAGCGCAAGTCGAGGTATTACTGTAATTTGAAAAACTCCATGTTTATTCTATATAGATGTGCATTTAACTATAACAAAAATCATTTGAAAATATTGACTTATAACTATAAAATGGATAAAAAGGTGAGCTTAAATAATATGTTAAATAGCTCAATTTTAAATATATATCCAAGAGTGGAAAAGAATGCTATACATAGAGTCGGCTAGATGGCGTGGTTGGTTTGTCGCTGGCCTTCTGTGCCCAAATTGCGGGTTCGACCGAGGCCTAAGTCGATGGATTGTCATGATGCCGTATGATTATGCGGCATGTAAAATATGCCTAGGAGGGGGGGGGGTGCTCTAGGAAAAATTAAATCGTAGTACAGGTTCATATCGTCAGAGCTCAGTTGCTCCCTCTAGGGAGGAGACTGGGCATCAAAATTACCAACCGCGATTGGTATCCGCCTATATGGCGCCACACTAAAAAGAGATACCTGCTTTCGGTGTGTACTAAATAGATTGATGAATTCTGTTAATAACTGTTCATAATCTGCCATTAGAAATAAAAAAATATTATATACATAGATTCTTTATTTTATATATTTTATATTATTTTTCAATTTAATATTAGAAAATAATTTTCTGCTTTTCTTTTAATGTATTGCGTTTAATCAACAGGATTTTTTTTATCTAGATCTATCTATTCAGATAAAATTTTCTAAATTAGTATAAATAATAATGTTGTTGAAATAATTTAAATTAAATCTGAGACTCCGAGAATTGAGCTATTCGACTTAAAGAGCATCCATTTCCCTTTTACTCACAATATCTTTACTAAAATTATCTCTTCACACACACAATTAGAGTTAATTTAGAATCGAGACTTGGAATTCATTCAAAAAATGTTCTCATTAGTCATGTGTTGGGATATAATATTATGTACCCCAGAAACTATTGAAAGAGCAGGAAAATTCTTATTAGGGAGAAATTAAAAATTAGTAAATAATTAAGGTATGAAAATGAAATAGAAATCGCATAAAAAATATGCAATAAAATATAACTATTCATATTATTTTTTTACGATTTTTAAGTGATTGTAATTATAACTGATAGTAAATAATTCGTTTATTTTTTGAATTTTTAAGTAAACATTATATCAGTTCTTGCAAATTTTTGTGTATTTTTTATATGTGTCTTCTTTTGAGAATTATTTTGAAAAATGAAATGCATTTTTTTACTTGTTTAAAATTATTTTTCGTGAATCCTCTTTTCTACAGTTATTACTCATTATTCTTCAACAGAATTTATTTTCCATTATTTTATAAGTTTTCATGACCACATTTACCTTCAGGTTTCAAACTGGTTGAATTTAATTAAGAAAACTTGTTACTTATTCTACACACTAGTTTGCTTAACCTCTTAACACTTAGACTTTTATTGTTATATGTTTGCGGTGTATTACATTATTTTCTATACATTATTATTTTATTGTGAATTACTCCATCAAAATCTAATTTGCCGTTTTACAATTGTTCTTCATTCTTGTGAGTTGAAAAAAATATCCCTAATTTAATTAATACAAATAGTTGTCAAAGTTTTTTTTCTTCAATTTTTTCTTATAATGTTTTTCAGTAAAAAATGATTTTTCTCCGAAGTATTTAATATACTTCCGATTGTGGAAATTTCTGAAATTTTTATGATAAATATTATTTACAAATTATTCCAAAGAAAGAAAGAGAATTGAACCAGTTTTAAATTTCTTACTTTATTTTGATATAAATAAAATGAATAAACTAAATTTTTAATTTACTGCTTTTTATTTAACAATCTTCATGTATTTTGATCTATTGTTTATAAGGAATGTGTGTGTGTGACTCCAGTTAATATTATAAAATTAACAGAGTTTGAAACTTCATGTTCCAAAATATATTGCAGGTAATGTAATTTTAAAAATTTGAAGAATACATGAATACTGATCACTTAGTAACAGCAAAAAGCTATTTAGCTCATCAATATTTAATTCCATTAGGTTTCAAAACATAATGTATTGTTAGCAATATGTTAGGGGATAATTTGTCTTTTTAATATATACTATACTAGAGCTCACATTATTTCTGGAACAAACTAGATAGTTAACAAAGACTGAATTATTCATTACCCACTAAAAAACACCAATCCGTTTTTGTTCTCAGAAACATTAATAAAATTCCAGTTATACAACCAACCAACATGTCTAAATTATATCCAAGTTCAAACAAGAATGCGATAGAATAGACTAAATCCTTTCTTCATAATTTCAATTTGAATAAAATTCCCAACTTGAAGGGTATATGAACACAAAACGACTGAACAAATACACAATGACTTTTTTCATAAATTTATTTCAAAATTCATGCAAACATACCAAGTATACTAAGTAAGACAAAACTGAAAATGAGATAATTATGATTGATTTCTAAAGCAGAATAGCAAAATGAATGCATCATTCATAAATTATTTCTCCATATTGAAAGAACGCACGTAATTTTTACTGTACGAAACAGCAGTGTTCTTCTACCAAAAAAAAAAATATTAGCAAGGACATTTGGTACCTCGTTTCATATTTTTCCATAAATATCTATGTTGCTTCTCGTTATGGTAATATGAATACTTAAAAAGCACGCAATGATTGTAGGAAA
The DNA here is from genome assembly GCA_019973955.1 of Trichonephila inaurata madagascariensis. Classification (NCBI taxonomy): domain Eukaryota; kingdom Metazoa; phylum Arthropoda; class Arachnida; order Araneae; family Nephilidae; genus Trichonephila; species Trichonephila inaurata. The sequence continues at coordinate 131,528 of BMAV01001335.1, read as the reverse complement.
TGACATTAGAAATGCATATATTTTTCCATAGGTAATATATATCTCGTCATTTTTAAGTTTGAAGAATTGATAATAATGATGTTGCATTATTGTAAATTATTTCCGTCGTTGAGCAAAATACCGCAAACGTAAGCAAATAAATTGACACGAATATATATTTTTTAAAGAATTCCATGAATTGATTCAATCAATTTTAAATTAACCGTTTTTTATTGAAGAAAGTATCACACGGGGATTGCATAAGTAAGTAAAAAGAAACTCAGTAAGATAAGTAAAATAAAAAAATACATAACGAAACAAAAGTTAAGAAACAAATTAAATTACAAAATCAAACAATTAAGTTACAAAGACAAAAAGGTACATTACAAAATTAAATAATTAAGTAACAAAAGTAAGACAGTTAAGTAACGTAAGAAAAACACAATGAAGTTATAAAATCAGAACAATGAAAAAATTACAAAATCAAATCAATGAATTTACAAAATATTGCGAATGTAGCTTTACTTTAAACAAGCAAAAAATTAGGCCAGTTGATTTTAAGAACATGCAGTTTAACCTTCACGAAATTGGTTTCTTTATTTCATTTTGAACAAAAATGAAAGGATAAAATGTAACAGTTGTCTCACAATCAACATTGTAGCCACAAGATTTGGAAGGGCATAGGTCAAATCTGTTGAGGTACACTTTAAACTACCATGATCAGGAAGGAATGGTGTTATTTTAAAATTTGTAATGGAAGAGATTACAAGACAGTCTTTGACAATGTCTTTTGAATAAACACTATACTTTCCAGGCTCTTTAATCATTACATGTCTAGAGTTTTAATACACGTGATTGATTTAATGTGTATAGACTCATTTAAGTGGTCAATTTTTTTTGCAGAAAATGTTCCAAAAATAACACACTTTTTTATTGCATATAACTCCGCATAATACTTAAAATAATACAAAAATGGAAGAATTTTATTTTAGTTTTCAATTTTAAAGTTTTCACACTATTTCTTTTATAACTGTGGAACACAACTCCCCCCCCCCGATAAATTCCCCCCTTTTATTAGTAGACTTTACAAGCTATGAAGAATGTTTCAAATATCTTAAGATATCCGACTGCGTTCGGAACCGTGATGTTAAAAAAGCGCAAAAATGGGCAATTTTTATGATATATAGTGTCACTTAGATTAGAATGCATGTATAAAATTGTTTTAAGCACACATTTTGACCAAAAAAATTATTTAAATACAATATTTTGGCCAAAAATTAACTTGGAATAACTCTTTTTCAAAATGATCTCCATTTATAAAAAATGCTTCTAAAATAATATTTTGTGTGTGTGTGTGTGCTTATATAAAGTAAAGACTTCTCCAGAGAGTCTGAACTATGATTTTTGAAAATTCACATTATTTTTAGATTTACAACCCATTGAAATAATTATCGGCGTTTTTTTCTTAAAATTTCTCCCCTATGTTGTCGTAAAACATGGATAAAACCACTTCTAAGTTATAGATTTCAAAAATTCTAGTTGAGCCTCTGTACAGAGGTCTGAGCTATAGACAGGCAAAATATTATTACAATAGAAGCATTTTTACAAAAGGAGAATATTTTGAAAATAGGTCATTCTTTCATTTTTTGTCAAAATATTGTACTTAAATAATGTTTTATTGTAATACTATTCTTAAAACAATTTTATATACGTTTTCTAATCTAAGTGACACTAAATATCATAAATATTATCCATTTATACGCTTTTGCAAAATCACGGTTCCGAATGTAGTCGGATACCTTAAAGGAATTTCGCCCAAACTTACAAAAATTTTCATGTTTATCCCTCCTCCAGGATTTTGTGTGTGTGCTTATATAAATGCACACACAATTTGAAGCATGGTGTATAGTTCTTAGTCTTGCAATGGGGTCAGAGATAATATCAGTCTTTCTTGGATTATATTTCCATTTCATTTCTTCTCAAGCAACAAATTGCACATCACCTTTCCAATCCCTGTTCTTTATCTAATATTTTTAAAAATCTAAATTCTTGCCTTCAATTAAAAATTCCTTCCTTCACCCCAAAGAAATTTCACGATGAGAAGTATTTCAGTACCCTGGACAAACTGCCTCTCTTAAAAAATCAGCACTAATATTCACACAACAAGATAAAGCATAGATAATAATAGAAATATGCGTGAATCAAAGATAGAAAGAAGAAAATATCAATGCCCGTTCAGCTTACGGACAAACCAGTTGTTGCCAGCATTTGGTAGCCCGTACGGAGTGCGGGCAAATCAATTTATTAGAACACAGTGATAACCGAATCTTAATTCGCAATCCTCACATTACCAAGTTATGTTTCAACCAATTAGACCACCTCTATTTTCTCTAGTTATGGTAGCTGTGTATAATGTAGGCTTTGTATAAGCTGATCACTTTGAATATTGGAACATATTAGTTGCATATGAACGAGAGCACTATACGGAATGAGGTATCTGTAGTATTATGTAAATGCGTTTTACTTCTTTTGTGAAGTTATACAAGAAAAATAAAATAAAATTCTTAATCGAGACATAAAAAGAGTTTCATATGTATAGTATCATCCTGAAATAATAAAATTACTCAGGCTTTTTTTTAATTCATTTTCTCCGAAAGATGGGGGGAAAATCACATTTAATTTTTGGTGCAATAATGAATTAAGAATCTATCGCAATTGTAATAATCGTATAATATGGCGTATAATGCGCACTTTTAACACAAATAATAGATACAAATTTACAGGTGCGTTTTATGCGCTGGATATAAAATGAAAGCTTTCAAAATCAGAAAATAGATGAGTATGTCGAAAATTAGATATCTACGTTTATCGAAATACTGTTTAGTTAAAAGAAATGATAAACTTAAGCGTTGTAGTTCTAAAAGTGTACTATACTGTTTCGAAAGCTTAAAATAATGCCTTGAATAAATGACTTCAAAATTTAAGAGCAATGCGCACGTTCATTTCAGGATTCTTCTTAAAAAAAGAGGTTCCCTTTATATGGCAAATATACTTAAAAATTTAAAAAATGCAGCTTAGAAGTACAGATACGTGTTATAGACTGGTGCGCGTAATACGCTGGATTTTATGGTATCTTAATGATGTAACCGTGATGTGTAAAATGAACTCATTTACTTGTTATACAGATTTAATTAAAAATAATTAATTATAATGTGTCATAACCAAAATATCAGCATACTTATTAAAGATGTAGACAATATGTGACGAGTCCTAATCATGCCCTTTCACTTATGATCTTGGAGAAATACTTCTTTAACTGTTGTTTGAGTTTTAAACCGCCTTCCGTAGAGAAAACTTGATTTTATGCCAATTTGAGTGTTATTTAAACACTAGCAAAGTGAGTGTTTCGGTTAGTTCTTAGGTTGTTATTAAATAGAGATTAACGAAGTGACTTTTTGGAAGACTTGGTGAAAGGGAGAAGAAGCTGTAGACTGGAATACATTTGACCCAGGAGAGATGTGACGGGTGCCCTTCCATCGGATCACACTGAGTTAAGTGTTTAATTATTTGTCTTGCGAATTTAAAATAGACAATTTTGATTACCCCCTCGGTTTATAATCTTGATTGATAGTAAATTGATTGAACCAAATAAAATTAATTTTTTTATAACGATGTCTATTCTTTAGGTGTCCCAAACTTCACCCGATACCTTCGTGTAGCGACAAATTTAGTATAGTAATCTATTAATTATGACTTGATACATATATAGACCACACTTAAATGAAGCCAGCTTGAACAACACAAATGGATTTTCAACCTTTTTTGAAGTTCTGTGTGTTTCTTCTATACAAAAAATGAAGCGGATAATATTCTTTAAAAAGGAACCCAGTACACATGAGCTCAATACTAATTGCAGATAATAAGCTTTTTATATGCATATCTTTGGGAAAGATAATCTTAAGCTAACAGTTTTTTAAGAAAAAAGTATTGAAATTCAGACAATACGGAAAAACACCGATACATTTGAATTATTTGATGTTATCATAAAAAGTAGAATTTCAATGAAATAATACTTTATATTCGTGTGAAGGTCAATATAAGCTCGTTCAACCTTTGTTTAATTTGACAAATTGGTCGTTAGTATTTAAGGTTTCTTTTCGAAATATTTTATTTTAAAAATATATAAATGAACACATAATAAAGCCAACATTGAAGATAAATTCATATTCCGAAGTAAATAACATAAAACTATAAATATTAAAGAAGTTAGAGGGCGTGTTTAACACAACATCAACTAAATTAAACTAACATGACTATTTGTATAAATATAATTCAATAGTATAATGAACATATATAAATAATTACTACAAAATAAACACACAACATCCTTCATTAAGGGTTATAATTTAGAAGTTTTTTCAATGGATGTTATATGTATGAAATATGGACAGTAAAAAGTGTCGACTTCAGCATGGTAATGTCTTTTAATAAATTCTTATGTAAATATTCTTTGCAGTTTAGAGATTCCTTTGCGGTTTCTAGAAATAAGACCTCGTAAAAAAACATCCTGTGGCTTCAGTCGACCATGCATGGAATGGAGCTTCATATCCGCATAAGTCAGCTTAATAAATGTTATCTTGATGCTGTTTTTGTTTTTTTAGGACTAAATATTTATTCGTCATCGATACTTGGAACTGTTTGGATATATATTTTTTATTAATTACTTATTCTAGCTTGTTGTTAATACAAACTCATGTTTGCGTTGATCCTTTTTTTTTCAAAGGAAAAAAAATGTGCATCCGCTTCTTTAGGTCTCATATATTGCGCATGTAGTTAGAAAATACTAATTCCTATTATTATTGCTTTATAAGAATGAAAAGATTAAGTATTATAAGTAATATATCGGATTTCTGTTTTTTCACACATCAAAATGTAGTTCAAGTTATATATTTTAAATGGGATTCAAAATATAATCCAAACAGAGATAGGAATATAGTGTGCTTAATTTTTAGTAAAATGAAAAATTTTGACAAAATAATATAAACTCAATATTTAAAAATTTTGTGTTTGATTCTATTGATAATTAAAGAAATAACTGATTCAATGAATTTTTGTCACTTACTTAGTACTTGAATCGTTTAAGGTGCTGAAACACTGAATTCCTTTGAAACATGATGGAAAAATTTCATGCATGTTTGTATAGTAGATCAGAAATGAAAAAACATTTAATCTAACCAGCTACATCAAACGAACTGTAATAAAATCCTTAAAAAAACGTATTGGATATTTTATAAACTGTGCATAATTTCTAAAAATAACAAACTTCTCAGAACATAATCCAATAAATAAAAACATTTCGTAGCTTTCATATACGAATTACTCTATTTGTTGGAGAATAACACGCACATTATTTAAATGATAATAATACTCAGCCTTATATCAGTAAAACAAATTAAATTATGTGTGAGGGAAGTATTAATTTCAAATATTTTAACTCAAGAGTAAATAAATTACCTCAAAACAAATAATATTGAACTACCAATGTTTTAATTGTAACCATAATTCCATATCATTACGTCATTGAATTGCCTTTCATTCATATACTCAATGAAATTTATTAATTTCAGACGGTAAAAAAATAATCTAAGATGTTCGGAGTTTTGTAAGTAAGAAATGAAATATAAATTTTTGAGCAGCGAATTCTGTATGTAATTATTAACTATAGATTTATTAAATTCATAGCGTGGGTGTGCATTGTTTGAGTCCATTTATATTGATAATGATGCAAGTTATACAAGTTTTGGCGTGTGGCAAGGACTACAATACTTTAAATACAGCTAAATAAATGTACACATGCGGTGGAACCTTGTCGCCAGGACACTTAAATACGGAGTATGAGATTGTTCAATAATGAAATCAGAATAGTAATGACCTTGAATGTACTTCTTAAAATTTGTGAATTCCTTCAAACTCTTTGAGTTATCAGAGAGAAGAATACATGATTAACAGAGAAGTATTTGCCAACCATTCTGTAAACAATAGTTCATACAAAATTATGATACGACCAAAGTTTGAAAAAAAATCATAAATGTAAGAGCATCAACACAAGAACGCTTTCATAAGAGATTTTTAACTATAACAGCACTATTTATTGATGAATCTCTAAAAAAACTGATGTCTATAGATTCAAAGTTGCAACCCATAATTGGAAATGTTTGGCATACTGGCATTGACACATGAATAAAAATATACGAAAATGAGGAGAATTAGGTAATTGATATCAGGTATTCGAAGCTAAACTCACAAAATATCAGCATGGGGCTTACAGGTACTCCACATGGGACCCAGGAATCAACTCTCAAGGCCTGAAGCTTAGTATGCCATTTACCTAAAATGACTGCTCATTATATCCCTTCATGGGACATTGAGTGATGAGCGACGTAGTATGTATCAGCATGGTGCATGCGTTCAGGGCTGTTTTTGCTTTCAGAGGTAGATGAAATACATGTTTCCAAAAAATAGGAAAACATTACTTGAGGTTAAGTACTTGTATTTGGTTGTCACGGAAAACAGACAGTGATGTTTGCTTGGCACTTAGGGAAAATTTGCTGGTATGGTAGTAAAAGATAGACATAAATCCGAAATTATGTTACTCATATTTAGATATATCAATATAAGTTTATTTTGTAAAAAAAATTGTATCCTTATTTGGTCATAATAATGAACTGTGAAAATTGAGATGTGTTCAATAAATATGCAAGTTTTCATTTCAAATAGAAGGAAATTTACAAGTTAAAAATGAAAAGCTGATATGTAAATATATTTTAGTCTAAAATGAGTTAGACCAGTGGCGCACACAAGGGATCCGGGCCCTCCCCCCAAAACCATTGATTTTTTTTCGATTGATTGTAATTCTAAGTATATAGTACGTAAAATTTAATTATTTGTCACTAATGATTAATTTAATTAATTAAAGCTAATTATTTATTATAATTAGTTTTTTACTGTTTTTTGTTCCCGAAAATCGACAAAATCAAAAGGGGCAAGATACAAGAATGGTGGACTTTCGAATCTGGACCCCCCTTCCCCTTGAACAATTCTTGTGTGCGCTACTGAGTTAGACAATATACTGGGGAAACATGTAACTCTAAAAATGAACAAAATATTGAGTCTTTTCATTACTTCGTATTAATTGTGAGACTTTTCTAGATATGTGTCCAAAATTTCATACCTATAGCTACATTATTTAGCCAGTTATTTAACTTTTTTAACAGTATGTGAAAGCAAAAATTGAAACTAGAATATGTGGCGTCCTTATTAAGCTCTTTTATGTATTTAACTGACCTTTTTTTTTTAAAAATTTTAAATGGCTTTTTCTCAGGTTTTTATTTTTTATGATAATTTTTTATTTTAAATGCTGTTTTTATTTTATTTATTTTTTACATTCAATATAAAGTTTGGAAACTTTTTAGATATAGATGTATTTTACTGTTTTATACGGCGTCCGACATGGAAAATATTTTAAAAATAGAAATATCTTTCGTAATACTAATCCCATGCACTGGATTGTGAGAAATACTTATAAGAATATTAGAAAAAAACTATTACTGTATTTTACTGTTTTATACGGCGTCCGACATGGAAAATATTTTAAAAATAGAAGTATTTTTCGTAATACTAATCCCATGCACTGGATTGTGAGAAATACTTATAAGAATATTAGAAAAAAAAATTCAAAGTATTAAAATTTGCAAAAGAAGTAAAACTTTTAAAATACTGAAATATGTTTAAAAAATTTAAAATTAAAAATATTTTTTGGTTTAAAAATGGCGTTTTTTTTAATGTCTATTTTATGTGTATTCAAATAGGATTTACGTAAACATTTTTACAAGATTACATAAGTAAAAACATTGAGTTCTGGGTACTGTGTCCTCCGAAAATATATTAAACTTTATACATTTTATACACTTCAAAGACTAACATTATTAAGACTTAAGAGTTATTATGGATACATTCTTAAGATGTTAACATTTTATTTTAATCCCTGTTTCGTGTACCACATATTCCTGGAATCATATATACAATTGACGTATAAATTTAAATGATAAATAAAAAATATATTTATAATAAAATAATTATATTAAAATAAAGAAATGAAAATAAATGAAAAAAAAAAGAATTATAAATGAAAATAAAAGTAAATAAAAAAATTAAATGTAGATAAAGTCAATAAAATTCACATATCGAAACCTAATTGCGAGATTATTTTTTATCTTGTTTGATTCATTGAGGATAGTTTGTTTCTTATTTCATTTATTCTACTTATTTAGAGATAACATATTCAGTCATGCAATTGTTTATGCAAATATGCTAAAACGCCAGTGGAACTATATTTACTAGCTCCGTATGGTTCTTCGGTACCATGGCATTAAATGTAGTGAATTGCATTTCGCTTTGAGGAAAACTGTCACCGACCACAATTGTGTTTGAAGTGCATTTAATACGAAAAACGACACATACAGGGTGTCCCAAAACTCAACGTCAAACGGGCCCTTGGTGAAAGGAAAGGGGAAAGGAGGGGGAGGGTTCATATAAATTCTGGGAAAAATAAAAAAAAATTCCACATCACTCGCTTAAGAGATGATTAGCTTATTTTTGAAAATGTAAAAAATTGACATCCTCTATTACATCATTCAGAACAGTGACCACAAATTTTCTTATTTTACTGTGATTTTTTCCTAATGTTATCTTACATAGCCTTACTAATAAGCTAAATAACAAGTGCAGTTTAATTTTAGTTACATACTTAAGATTAAAATTTATGAAATGAAGTCCTTTTGTTTAAAAAAAAAGGGCAAATAATTGTTATAAATGGAAAAGAGCAAATGTTGTACCATTTTGGAGTTGTAACTAAGTGAACCAAATTTTGAGAAATTTGCCTGGGGTTGTATGTCATCTGTCTCTTTTTGTGGAGAGTCACAGTTAAGTGACATCATTATTTTCTCCATCCTCGCGAAAATCCATGTACATCAATTTTAACTAAATCAGCAAAGTGTTTACTGTCCCATCAAATTGTTTACCCGGCTTGTGATTGTGATTCACACTGCAACGTAAGATGACGCTAATGAAAAGATCACAGCAAAAGTAGGACATTTCTGGTCACACTACCTAATAATATTATAGAGGTTGCTAGCCAACACTTAACTGACTGATAAGAATTTGTTTTTAATTTTTACCCGGGACTGATATGTCTTCCTCTTGATGCTGAGCTTCGGGATACCCTACTCATATACGCATTACATTAACATTACATATACATACACGCATACATACACATAACGCATTACATACACATACACCTATTCATATACGCATTACATTAACAAATTGTTTTGTTGCATATAATGAGATAGACAAATTATTTAAAAAGAAATTTTTCAGTTACTATAAATAGGATGATTACAGTTGTTGACAAGTAACTCAAATAATTAAAGTATTATGTTGCAAGCAACATATGCAAGTGAATGTAGAATTATTGAAGTTTCCATTTAATAATGTTTTCCAGAACATTTAAAAGTGTTTAGACACACACGACATTGATATCATTTAAGAGTATATTACTAAATATTTTTCCATATCAGAAAAAACCCCAAAGCTATCAGTAAAATAAGATCATCACAATGCCCAATTCTCAACGAATGAAATTGAATTCAGTTCAGTAACTCGATTTTTTAAGTCATCTTTCTAATTAACAAAATCAGAGTTTATTCTAAGTCAGGGGTATCCATCCCAAGTGACCTTGCGGGCCACTTCGGAAAAACATTATAATCTCGCGGGCCGCACATAAAAATATGTACCTTTATATCAGATTTGGAAACAAAAAACATTTATTGGAGTGAAAATTTAAAACAGAATGAATTATTATTATTGTTTTCATTATTTTTCATGTATACAGACATAGATAGTATAATAATGTTTTATAATACAATAATGCAATGATCTAATAATGTTTAAAATATTACATTCGCCATTTTCTTGAAAATTACGGTGTTCCTTTTTAATTGATATTTCGTTACTCGTTGAAATTTGATTGTGCTGTCATTCGCAAACGATTAAGTATATACATTGCCTTTTCTCTTAACCGTTCTGAATACTTTTTTAAAATTTAAGAAACATCTCTGACTGCCTCTTGCTTTTTGGGCACTCCAAACAGAAAAAAAGGATGAGAAATGAAAGTCCTACACATGAATCATGAACCATCCATAGTAAAGTATATGCATAAAGCAATTCGAAATTTATTAAAAAAGTAATTTTCTATAGTAAAATGAAATGTAACTGTTTGATAAAACATATAAATGTATTTTAATCTAAAGGACATTTCTTTTATCAAAAAGGATTTATTTTAAAACAAGAACAGATAACAGGCAAATACATTGTAGATTTATATATATATATATAAATTTCCCCTCAAATAAATTTCAAAATGAAACAAACTTTAAGAATCTGATGTTTAAATTTTTTTAAAAAAATGTCGGCGGCCGCATCTTACGTACTGGTGGACCACATGCGGCTGTCGGGCCACGTGTTGGACTCTCCTGACTTAACTGACTGATAAGAATTTGTTTTTAATTTTTCTCCTGGATTAATATGACTTCCTCTTGATGCTGAGTTTCGGGCTTTCCTGTGCACATATACGCATACACCTACTCATATACGCATTACATTAACAAATCGTTTTGTTGCATATAATGAGATTGACAAATTATTTAAAAAGAAATTTTTCAATTATTATAAATAGGATGATTACTGACAAGTAACTCAAAAAAATAAAGTATTACGTTGCAAGCAACATATGCAAGTGAATGTAGAATTATTGAAGTTTCCATTTATTAATGTTTTCCAGAACATTTAAAAGTGTTTAGGCATACACGACATTGATATCATTTAAGAGTTTATTATTAGATTTTTTTCTCTATCAAAAAAATACAAGAGCTATCAGTAAAATATAGCCATCACTATGTTCAATTGTCATTGAATGATATTGAACTCAGTTCAGTAACTCGATTTTGTAAGTCATCTTTCTAATTCACAAAGCAATTTTATTCTAAGTTTAAGAAAATTTTGGATATGGAATTGACATACTTTTTGCATAAAAGCATAAATTAGTTCAACAGAGAATATAGTTTGCAAGAAAAAAGTCAGTTTTATCCAATTTTTGCATATAAAGAATACAAAAAAGTTTGAATGTGTGGTAATCATGAATGATGAATCATTAATGCCTTGGTAAGTACTCATTTTGGGCGTTAACATTAGATCTAAAGAAAAGGCTGGGTGGGTTATCCAAAATTCTTGTTCATAACTAACTCTCCCAAAGCTGTTTCAAATCTATTGTTTATTTAGCACAACCCCAGTTGGTTTCCAAATATTTTAAAATAAAGAAAATTTTTAAAGCAACGAGAAATTATCTTGTATGTACCGGTTTCTACATAAACAATTAATAACCATCAATTTAATAAGACTACTAAATTGATAATGAGAAATAGGGGGAAAAAATACCTGAGATGAAAATTTAAAACTTGCGCAATAGCAGAATGATACTTTATGTAAAAAAAGAAGAAATGAAAAGAAAAAAGAAAGAAAGAAAATGAAAAAAGAAAAATTCTAAAAGTGAAAGGGAACTATAACTCAAAAGTCATTAAAGATAACATCTGTATCTTTGGAAAAGCCAATCAAAATTAGTTACTGGTAAACAAGCACTAAAAATTTCTTATATTTTATGATATATTTGCTTAAGAACCTTCAAAGAAACACTGAATTTTTCATACTCCCTCAACAGAGTTCAAATATATACTAGAGTCAATACAATATACTCTTTAGAGATGGAATAAAAACATGAAGGATTTATTCAATATATAATTTTGAAATAACCTAAATTACAATTTCGGTACTGGTTGTTATTATAATTTCATCATATGGCCCAAAACTTCTTACACTTCATTTAATCAGTACAAAAAGCTATTTTCCTGAGATTCAAATAATTAAATATAAATTATTAATACCATTAGTATATCAAATATTTTATTATTTGATGTTATATATTACTTGAATGGCCATTACTACACATTACAAATTTATTTGAACATGTTAGCATCTGTATTTTCCATCCTATGATAGTCTTTATCTAATAGTTCAGAAAAAATATAGTACCTGATTTAGTTACATTTATTAATTCTTAATTAAAATGTTTTTACATTAGATTACTGAAATCATTTTTGAAATATTATTGAAATTACAGGATCGATAAAATTATCTTTACTAACACTTTATCAGTTAAAATAGTTTACAATTTACTTAAGTAAATTTATTAAGACGAGTGCTGAATTTCCATTTTGTAACGCTAACGGATTTTAACGATTTACACAGTCCATTATCTATACAATTTAATTTAACCGTGGCTAATCTACGTAATAATGACCATGGATTAGAGAAGATTAGGACTTTGGTAAATGTCAAGCCCATAGGATTTCGATTAATATAATCGAAATCGGATGCACTTACGATGTTGGTTAAAGTGCTGATGAAAGCAGTATTATTGAGAATTTTCATCCTCAATAATACTGCTCTTTATTGTCTTGTTATTATTAAGAACTTTCATTCTCAATAATAACAAGACAATAAAGAGAGAAACCTGCATTTTCTACACATCAACTCTGATACATTCTATAAGAGTAATATATATTCTAATACTAATTTGGATTTAATTCTAGAATCGTAAATTGTGTATTGTAATTTGAAGAGTATGCATATCGAATTAAATTATTCAAAAACTAATCTCAACACTATTCAAATATCAGGTTTCTCTCTCTGGAAAGCAAATTAACTAAGCATGATCTCACAGTGATGATTAAATACAAATTAATAAGTTTCAGTGTACAATCTTTCAAAGTCGGGTGTTTTATATTACTTTCTGAAACATTAGAATGTTAACAAATTAGGTTTATATTTTACAATGGGAATATGCAACATCAGACTAAATTATAATCTGTTCGGCGAAATATGATTTGTTTTATAATCGTTCTGTTGACAAGGTTCGAATGTCTGATTACAAAACAAAATTGACAAATTCTAGTTGAAAAAAATTTCATTATATATTGTTGGTATTTGTATTAATTCAAATTAATGAAACGATTATCCAGAATTATTGATTGTTCAATGAATTTATAATAAAACTAGCTGTTATACCCGTTTTTCGCACAGGTGAATTGAAAAATTAAACAATACAGATTGAAGGATAAAGAAGTTTTTAATGAGTTAATTTTACGTGAATTGCAAATTAAACAACAACAAAAAAGCTTTTTACATATCTCAACTGAATAAAAAAATCTCTGTTTGTTAAATTTTAAGTCAGTAGATTTTTTTTTATTTATAACTCCCCATAACTCTCTTGTGGGTCGATTTTTGGAAACACCTCCCTCAGCTGATCTCTGCTCAGCAAAAGTAACACATAGTTACAAATTTTGTGTAATGAATGCTTAAAATAGTATAAATAATTTATATATCTAGAAGTGTAATACGTTAATATTACTTTTTGTTGCATTTATTTTATGTTAAAATTGTAATCAGCCTCCCACTCCGCCTGTTTAAGCTTTCGCAGTTCCTGGAGCCTAGTGTAGGCTAAACAAAATACAGTTTTGCTTCACACATAAAACAAGATATATGCTGTCGCGGGCTTTTTTGCAGATGGCAGAATTTTTCCTACTTACTTGATAATTATCGTTATATTTTGGACACTTTGTACACACAATATCTTTATAAATTATAGCCTATGTGTTATTCTGATGTATAAGCTATATTATTGTACAGTTTCATTGAAATCCATTCACTTGTTTTTGCATGAAAGAGTACCAAACATCCAAACAAACTTTCACGTTTATAATATTAGTAAGGATACTGAAAATAAACTAAATATGATACTAAACTGAAGTTTCAAATGAATTAATTAATTTCTGAACATTAATATTAAATTCAGAACTGGCCGATGTTTATCTGAATAAACTTATATACAGAAGAAAAAAACTAATCAATAAAAAACCAATTTGATGAAAAGAGCAATTATTGTGAAAATCTGAATTTTATTCACAATTGTAATTAACCTTAAAGTTTGAACAATATAAATAAAAATTTAATTTTATGCAAATGGTAATTAAATTTTTGATCTCCTACCCTTTCTAGGAAGTTTGAAGTTAGCTTAATATTGGCTACGCGACATTTTCGTGGAGTATACTTCATCTTTATCGGATGACGCTAAGGGATTTCGTTTTTGAAGAGAATTAAAACGAAAACTCTTAAAACCGATCAATAATACTTTACTATAAGATGGACTTTTCTTTACTAAATTATTGGAATAAACGTATCAACTTTAGCAACATTGAATACATGTAAAAGTTCACATGATTTCAAAAATACAACAAATGGAATAGTAATAAGCAATGTAGCCCAATTATTACTTTTGCTTTGCTAAATTTGTATAGAAAAAATTATTACAAGGATGTGCGCAATGTAAAATTCAATAAGTAAGAGGTTTATGAAGATGAGCAGCGATAACAGTCGAAGAATATGGGAACAACTTACCTAGAAATATTTTTAAAAGATTGTTTTCAAAACACAAACCTTTACCGAATGTTTAGTAGTATCTTAAGTCTTAAGGACGGTGGACGTCTTAGTATTGTATAAAAAGCAAAAAAATATATATATCAATTTATGTTTGAGGCTTATTACAGTTCAGAATAACATAGGGATAAAAAAAGTGTTCTAATAGAAAAGATATTCTGCACTAGATATAATTAAAAAATGGTTCTTAATGCTCACATTGAGTTTGCTATCTACCACATTTCATGATTACAATACCTTACGACTGTTTTATGTAAAAAAAAAAAATTCAAAGTTTTTTTAAGAATTTCAAAGAGTTTATATATACGTGTAATAGAACTGTTATTATACTATTTCCGTTTATTCAAATACTTTGGACTAGTTCAAAGATTAGAAAATATTGAATGGCAAGTGCTCATACGTTTCAATATAATTAGAACCCTGCATTAGAGTTTTTACAAACAGAACAAACAATATATTTTCTTCTTTTATACAAAAATATACATGTATTTTGAGATGCATTTTAACAAAAATGCCCATCTAAATGATTACCTGAAATAAAACCAGATATAGAGAAAAATTTCCAAAAATGTAGAATTATTTCCTCTTTTAGCTTAAGTTTTAATATTTGTAAATAAGTGCATCTTATTTAGAAATAAGTTGTTTCAGAACGAGTTACTTGAAAACAGTAAAAGTTTGATAATTTTAAGTTTAAAGTAATTGCAGAATCTTGTCTGATGTAAGACAAAAAAATTCTGACAAGCAAAAGTTCAAAACAGTTGCTGCCTAGCAGAAACAAACCAAAAGCTTTATGTCCAAATTAAGACAATGATAGAATAAGAAAATAAGTTGATTATTATAGCCACAAACCAAATATGGTTTGTGGCTATAATACTTTTATGAATATTCTCAATAGCATTTCTGTACTCTATTATAGATGGCTAATCCCTACATAAAAAGAAAAATGATGCAATGAAACTATGAGAGAGATAGAGAGAAAGTGAAAAAATAAAATTCCGCAAAAAAAAAAGAAAAAAAAGAAAAAGTGGTTTATTTAGTAAAGGGATGCAACACTATTTACCACTTACGAAATGAAACCGTGCCGTGAAAAGAAAATTTTGTTCAAAAATCTAACGTATTAAAAACAAACCTTTTACAATTTTCTGTCGTACTTTCCTGTTTCGAGTTCATGCTTTTGGTGTTAAGTTTAAATGTTTTACTTTGTGTGTGTGTACTGTTTATAATTCTTATATGACATTTTTATCTTTTTGTAATTATAGTTTTGTGTAGTATTTTTAGGATAATTTAAAGAGAGATTATACATTGGCTATAATTTGTCTAACTAAAACAGAGAAGCAGAATTTATAAAAATAAACAGTTGCAATATATTTAGCTAAAGTAATGAAACTAAGAGTTCGAATATGAATTATGCTTTGTTTCATAGGTTATATAATTTCATTGGATGGGTTATATTCCCTAAGAATAAGTTGTTTCTGAAATTTGAATCCGATGTATTCTTTTCTTAAAATGCATTTAAAAAAATTGAGTTATTTTATATATGTCCAGTTACATTATTATTCCCCCAAAACCATTTCCACATCATGAACAATTGAATGTTACATCGGTTCAACTTCCTCATAAAAATGCGACAGTAGGTAAAAACAGGGAAATATTTTATGAATGTATTCAATACTTGTTATAAAATCAAGCAAATAACCTTTGACAGTTTAGCTATTTTGAGAATTATTGTTTTAATTTAATAATTGAATTAAAAAAACAATGATTCTTAAAAATTTTAAGAATTATTTTAAGAAAAATTTTAAAACAAATAAACATATAAAAGTAATTTTATTTTCTTATGGAAGTTAACAAAGAATATAAAATATAACAACAAGAAATATTACAAAATATGTTAATCATTTGAATAGTTGGGTTTTTTGTAGGAGCAAATGTCGCCTTTCGTCAAACATTTTTGGCTTACAATTAAAAAAAAGTAGAATTAAGATCAATACAATATTGGTAAAATCCATAAATTCAAATAATGCTTAGAAATATGAAATATTTGCAGTATTTTCTTCCAGTTTAAATATCTTATAATTTAGCTATTATATCTCTTACAAGACTTGTAAATTATTTTTTGATAAATGAAGAAACATAAAATGTGTTAGTTTAATTAAATGATAATGATGATGATGATGTCGTATCCATTCTGGGGTCAAATCAGACAGAACCATGGGCCCAAATGACTGTTCCGGCAAACTGTTATCCACATAAAGGTTTGTTGGTGAATACAAGACCCATATTTCTTGTAGAGAAGCAATAATAGCTGGGCCGGAGTTAGCTCTCTCTCTGTATCTGATCAGTTATCACAATTCCTATAAGTTCTACTATCATATCTATCAATCTTTATTCCTTTTTAATGACCTGTTTTTAGCCTAGCAAATGGTCTTTCTTATAAGATGGTGTCAACTTATATTACGTAGTCGATGTTTTATATGAATTGGCTTCTCTCTGAATTTGAAATTTGCCACAGCATTTGTATCTAATAAAGAAACATTGATAAAGTGGTCATTATTGATATTTCTAGCCTCTTTCACCAGTTTATCCGCATTTTCATTGCGAGTAATGTCAACATGTGCAGCCAATCATTGGAGAAAGCAGACTTTATTTAACTCATGTAATCTAAACAAGCGAGAGCAAGTCTCTTCAGTAATCAATGAACCCCCTATTTATAATTACCTGGAGGTCTGCTGTTGAGTCACAAAAAATGAAGAGACGTTTAGCGTCTTCTAGAATAGGGAGAGTCTCATATAGATCAAGAGCCTGAATTATCGGCCGAAGTTTAAAAGTGAAGCAAAGAGGCAATGACACCAGCACCGCTTACTCGTTGGTAGCTTGCTTCACTTGGAGTGGTCAAAAGTACCCTCGAGCCTCCATTCGAGAACGTTTAATCAAAAGAACCGTTGGTATAGGCAAACGCAAAATCATTTTTTGGATAGTTATCAATAGTCTTGAGCCTTTTTGCCTTGAAGACCCTAGTGAGCTCATTCCTTACTACATGACTCTAATAGATTTGTTACAATTGTGGCGATCTCAGGAATCCCAGTAGAGAAAAGAGGTTCCTTACAAATAAAAAAAATGTTATTTCAAGACCAAGGGGTATTTTAATTTCACAATCAAATTGCAATGGTAGAGATCTTGTCTAATTAAATGGACATTACATTAGAACTGAAAGATGGATTATGGATGAACGAGCTTCGGAATGTGGAAACATGGTCTTATTAAAGAATAACTTACTTCATTAACATCCAATACATTTTAATAAGCCTCATGATTAATTTAATTTAAATACTATATTAACAGTTACCACATACACACACACTTTGATACTTTATATAAATATATTAAATAAGATTGGTTTTCAACCTTGAGATTCTCTAACTGTACATAATCTTCATTTACAGAAGTAAAATACATTTTCAAATACCTTAACATTTTGTTTATATATATATTAGAATCTAACTAAGGTTTACCAACCTTTATCTTATTTCATAAAAATATTTGAATCTCTCTCTAAAGATATCAATCTTCCTTACATCAAAAACTTTATACAATATTGAGCTTTTTTTTTTAAATTCACGATCGTTGCACAGGAAAATAAACGTTGAAATAAAAATATATCGAATTATAGGAATTCGAATCTAAATTTTCTTTTGGAAAAGAATAACATTTTGTTTAATTAAAATAAATCTTCTCTATGCGTTAATTGCATCTTTTCTTTTTAACTTTTGAAGCATGTTTGGTATTATTTGATTTGGCGGATGCAGTCGGAAAATCGCCAACTTTTTTACTTTAGGTCAACGACTAAAATGTCACCAAGTGCAACTATTTTTTGCCATTCTAGGTGCGGGTTATTTTAATAATTTAATAAAATTTCATACTTATGTATTATCGCAACCTATTGGCGATATTATATGAAATGAAGAACATGATTGCCAACTCAGTGCATGCTACACATGCGAAATTCGGATTGCCAACTTGACGAGTTATTTTGAACGTTGACAATTGTTGCAATAATACGCAAGTACCTTAAATTAGTAACGACTAAAAGTAAGTAGTTTTTCATTAAGCATATTTTTCTAGTTTCGTCATCCGATAGACATTGGCTAGTCGGCAAGAACAGTATGCTTTTAACGTAGTTTTAATTTTTAAGATGCATTTTCCCCAAACATTATCTTCAGCAGATTCACTAATTGTAGATCTATTTGAAAAATATAAACAAATAAGTTTATTTTATTTATCCATGCAATTCATGAAAGTGAAACATGCTGATATGATGCAACTACATTAACAAATATCCTTACTTTAACTAAACTATTTACTTGTGTGTAGTGAAATGTATTTTTTAACATATCTTTTTTATTAATATAAAAACAAAATTTTTATAAATGCAATAAAATTATCAATTATTTTGAAAATTTTTAATTTCCTTGATTAATCCATTGTTAATGGTACGACACAACACATGATGGAAGCTCATGAAGTAAAAAAAAATAGTGTATTATTGATATCACTATCAAAGTAATCAAAATGCTATTGCAAAAGTGAGATAGATGATTCTTGCTACATTAGTGAAAAAATACTAAGAAAAATGTGAAAATAGTTTTGCCTAATTTTTAATTTCAAATAAAAGATATTATGGTAGGTTATTTATTTTCGACATATGATGTTAAGTTTTATAGTTACTTGCATGTTTTTCGGTAAACGAAAAACAGATACCTTCAAAGGAATATGATGGATATGAAAGGAAATATATATATATATATATATTTATACTGAGAAAATGAATAAAAATTTTAATAACGTTAAAAATTCACAAAATAAATCGTGCTCCATCAAATTTATATTGAGAAAATGTAAGGCACATGAACTGAAAAACACTTGCGCTTAGGTAAAATATTATTTAAAAATAGACAAACTCAAGCAAAATAAAGTTATTCTTATTTATTACTATTATTAATTATCATTTTCATTAATATATTTTACAAAATTATCTTTAAAGAATATATACATATATATTTTTAAAAACGAGTGATACAATGTATATATCAGTTATTAATGATGATGATGTAATTGTTTTAACATCATTCGCGCGCGTTTCGAAACCCAAAATCATCCATTGTGAACAGTCTTCTTGAATTATATTACTGATTTTAAGTAATCTATTATTTAAGATAGATTATGCAAAAAGAAAGATGAATTACAGCACTAGTGGACAAACTACAGTCAAATAATAATGAATTTTCATTTGCAGGTTCTTGTACTGACCATAACTCTCTCTCTCAGAACTCTCAAATCTAATATTCCATAATGCATCTTCAACGACGCAGAATATTAGAAATGTCAATTTTCCCACTTTTAAGAAAAACATATAAGCATTAAATTCAACACGTAAAATTTATTTTGATAAATTTATATATTAATATATAATAATTTTATATTTATAGAGCATTTTAAGTTTTAAAAAATGTTTAATACGGTGAGCAAATATATGAATGTACATACATAAATATATATATATATACAGTTTTAAAGGTGAAAGAAACAATATTTTTTTATCATTCATTATGTAATCTAGAACCATTGGATACTCACTCTGAAGAAAAATCATTTAAACATAGAAAAATCATAAAATAGTCCATCATAAAGATCATATAACTACGGAATACATAAACACGAAAAAAATAATGTTATAAATATACAAATAACTCCCAAAATAACTTTAGAAAATAAATATTTAATGAAAAGAAATTCAGCGAAATAGCGAAAAAAACAACCGCATATCACTTTTTTTACAAGTGGTATTTTTAAATATAGCTGTTTAAATGAGTTTTTTCGAAAGAAGTATTTCCTACGGAAAATTCAAAATAAACTGAAAACGATTAAATATTTAATCAAAAACTTCCAAAAGTCTTCCGAAACCCCATTTTTACCAAACTCGTCTTTTCCTAAACGTTTTCAGAAGCGTAATGGCTAACGGTTGGAAAAAAAAGACTGCCTAAGGCGGTGAGATACAATCAAATATTCATAACAAAACTTCGAACTACTAACACATACTTCATCTAGGGCAAGTCGTAAAATTGCCTTAACTTGATTCTTTCCGGCGTCTTTTATAAATGAAAAATACTGATTTTACCATGCAATTCTTCCTCTTGTTTGTAATAATGTCTTTGTTTATGTTTATGTTTATATATTATTCATTAATACATAACTTTTTTTAGAATCGTTTTTTATTTTTAATGATGAAAATATTATTAGACAGGGGTATAAACATATTTCAAAATTTTTAGTAACCAAAAATAAAATATGAAATTCTGTTCTCTAATATAATTTAAAAATTATTATTTATAATTCAACACTTAGGAATAAAATCAGTAGATAATTTTGTTTTGTTACTTCAAGAATTTTAATTCAAACTATTTTCTAATGTAAAAAGTATTATGTCCGCAGTACTCATCAAATGTATTTTCCAAATGAAGCCTTTGGCAATTCATTTCGCTAGCGCATGCGCAAAAATTTGATCATTTTATTCCGATTAGTGATATATTACCTCTTCCTTCGACAGAAATAAATAATAGACATATATTTCAAAAATTTTTGAATTTTTATAAAAATACTAGAATTTATTATTTACTATTTTTGTGGGAAATATATTCTTTGTAAGGGACGCAACTACAATATAATAAATAACCAACAAGAACATAAAATGCTGCAATTCAACTCTGCAATTGAAATTTAAAAAAAAAAAAAAATTGCATATTTTCCACGATTGTTTGCATACGTGGAATAGTGACAATAACATTTCATGTAGCTAAAGCGGACGTGGAAAAAGAAAAACAATTTCGGTACTATCAAACCAGACAAGTTGCAGAGAAAAGATAATTTAATTTTAATATTTTGTTCGAAAATGTTTCAAAACTGTATTCTTGGGTTTGCAATAAATTTAAATGTCTCAAAAAAGTACGTATACAAAAGCAAAAAGGTTCAATCTGAAAATGTATAAAATTTATGTTAAATCAGTTATTAGTTTTGTTAAGTTTGAGGAAATTTTGAGGCTTAAGGAAAATAGAATATTTAATTTTTAAAAAAAAATCAGATATCGCAGAACAGAGGAAAGTCTACTAGTTTTGCATAATTTAATATGATATATAGATATAATATTATTGAATGAAAATTAAATGTTTTTTTTTTAAATTTTTTTCTTCAACAAAAATTAATTTGTTGATAAGAAAAATGATTTATTTATATATTATTGTTATATTATGAAGTCTTTTGGAGATAACCTTATTTATGCATTCAGTTAAATTATAAAGGAAAACAATGAAAATAATTATACTCTTTTAGGGTATTTTCTAACATTTTTTTTTTTTAAATTGACAGCTTTATTTATTTATTTTTTATATTATAAAATATTGAGAACTATCAAAGAAAATTAACTATGCACATAAATGCTGACATCTGAAATTAATAATAAACTGCAAAACGATAATAGGCAAAAAATATTACATTAAATCAACAACTGCAATTTATGTTCTACAAAAAATAAATGCAAACAATCAATCTCACCGATAGTGTAGCAAAATCCATCCAGTTGAAAAGTCGCGCTCTTGCATTTTTTCACCTGTCTCCCTTCCTTCCGGTACTGGGACATCACTTCCGGCCTCCGCAAAAGTGTAAACAATCCCAATTAAAACACTACTTGCAAGAAAAAAAAATGTCCACTTTTTTGTTTTTTAAAAAAAGCAGCAAACGATATTCACGTCTTTAAAAATCCGTCGCATGGCTAAAGCTTCCATGGAACTTTTTTTTACATAAACTTTTTTTTATCTTTTGCACTTTATTTTTTTGTTATTATTTTTCTTTTTTTCTCCCTACTCGAGTCTTTTATTTTTGTGAGCGCTGAATGTGGTTGGCGTTTTGAAGGATCCGTCGCGCTTTCTAGACACCGACTGACACCGAACAAAATCGGAAACGAGCGCGCGTGCCGGTTTCTGCGACCGCCAGGGGGCGCTGTTGCGTTGTGCGTGTGTTGTTGAAACGAGTGAAGGGACAGAGGAGGGAGGGAGGAATGGAAAGTAAAGGAGGGAAAATAAAGACTGGAAGTTAGTAGGGGGTTGACCTTTACAACTCTGAAAGAGTTTTGAAAGAGCAATTTTCGCTTCCGTTTTGTGCTAATAAGAGTTATAGAACTTATATGTCTTCTTAATAATAGTAATGTATCATGGAACGATAAATTTTCACAGTTTTTTTTAAAATCTAATTGCACATTTCGTCACTCAGTGATAAAGTTGAGAAATACTTGTGGTTTTACTTCATTTTGCATAGAAATATGCATTTTTTTTTCGTTTAAATTATATGTTCTTTATAAAATATAAAGAAGTATAAAATAATATTAGTGAAATAAGAAGAGGAAATTATGAAAGAATTAAAAAACGGATAAAACACTGAAAACCTGTCAAAAAAATGGATTTGAAGGAGATATTTTAGCATCAAACGAAAATAAACAAAGTAATGAATTCATGCAAAATTAAAAAAAAAGAGAAAAAAAAATTCTACAGTTTTCATTCATGAAATATAAAAATAATTTGTTGTGTTGTTGTTTCTTATGCCACCTGATATCGACTGCGTCAGCTCTATACCCACGAAATTCATCATGGCAAGGGGCTGGATGTACGCCTGTCGTTGGCCGTAGCCTTGAGAGCACTTGTGACAATACGATTTCGCTCGGTTCCACCCAATTTTAAAGGGAGAACACCGGGGGATGGGATTCAAGGGTCTCTCACCTCTCTTCCCCTTCCCAACGAGAGGACTTGCGGCTCGACGGCTATATAGAATACCCCTATACCGCAAATGCACAAAACATTTACATACATCTATGTCTTGTCTGGGATTCGAACCCAGGCCCTACGGCACAGCAGTCAGCATCGCTAACCACTCTACCGGATGGTCGACTTAAGATGCCAACGACATGCGGTGTTCCTAGGTGGTCACCCTCCCAAGTATTGACAGCGTCCGATGATGCTTAACTTCGGTGATCGGACGAGAACCGATGTTTTCGGTATAATACTGCTGTTGTCAAAAATAAAATGAATACATGAATATGCGTTAGCAGTATATGGATTCAGTGTTATGGATATATTTGAATATATGGATTCAGAAAATTTTCCCTGAATCCATATATTCAAATTCCATTGATTTCTGGTTTTCAAAAATTTTAAATGTACAGAAAATTTTTTCTAAGAATGTGAATGATATTTCTTTAAGCGAAGAAATCTAAAGTATTTCCATGACCATGTTGATATTCTCATACAAAGTGAGCATGTGTAAAGAAAATCAAACATATTCAAGTTTAGGAATAAATGCAAATAAAATGCATAAAATAAAATAAAAATTACGAAAAAATTTCAAAACTGAATTATTTATTTACTGTTGCTAATTTTTTCCCGGTAATCTATTGAAATATGTAAATAATTAATCCGGAATTTTATACAAACTTAAAGTTATGTTTTATTCATGTATCTTTTTTGAAACAAAATTTTAATACATTTTATGCAATTGTAGCATTTAAGTTCCAAAAATAAATTACACCAAGTTAATTAAAAGTTATATACAAGTAATTTACATTCAAGAAAAATTGTGCCAAGTTTTATTTTTGTGCCTATAGGCCATGTAGTTAATCTTCAGAGTATTTTCATGATTTATTTATTTTATTTGCTTAGAAGGAATATGTGCTAAACGGGGCGATAATATTTACAACGATAAGTATAACACTTTGCAACCTCATGTAAAAAAAAACATTACTTTCTTGTTTAAATGATCAATTGATTGTTCACTGGCGTCGCATTTCGAAGTTACACGAAAGCAGTTGGCAACGGAACTTTCAACCTCTTTCGGGTAATGAGGATGAGTCCCAAACTCTGTCAGATCTCGGTCAGAACTTCCCAGTATACCAATGAGATGACCAAGGTCCTCTACTGATTTAACATGAATCAGCTGTCTTACAAGACAAGTCATTAAGGTATCCGACTACGTTCAGAACCGTAACTTTGCAAAAGCTTATTAAAGGATAATATTTATGATATTTGGTGTCACTTAGAATAGAAAACGTATATATAAAATTGTTTTAGGAATATTATTACAATAAAAGATTATTTAAGTACGATATTTTAACAAAAAATGAACATTGAATGACCCATATTCATAACATTCTAGTTTTATGAAAAATTATTCTATTATAATAATATTTTACCTGCATATATCTCAGACATCTATACATAGGCTGAACTAGAATGTTTGAAATATATAACTTAGAAGTGGATTTATCCGTGTTTTACGAAAACAGAGGGAAGAAATTTTAAGAAAAAAAACGCCGATAATTATTTTAATTGGTGGTAACTCTGAAAATAATGTGAATTTTTCAAAATTCCTAGTTTAGACTCTTTGGAGAAGTATTTACTATATATAAGCAAAATATTATGATAGAAGGATTTTTTTTATAAAAGGAGAACGTTTAGAAAAAAGGTTATTCTAAGTTAATTTTTTTGCTAAAATATTGTATTTAAATAATTTTTTTCGTCATAATGTCCTTAAGACAATTTTATACACGTATTCTAATCTAGGTGACACTAAATATCATGAAAAGTATCCATTTATGTGCTTTTTTAAAATCACGGTTCCGAACATAGTCGGATACTTTAAAGAGGGTGCAAATAAGTAGCAGAAGTCGTCAAATTGCTACTATTCCTTTTTTTTTTGTCTTCATCTTGTAGCCTAGTGGTTAGGATCGCGGACTCAAGCCCGGTGGTGTTTCTGTTGAATCAGGATTTTGAAACATAATGCCATTAAAGACATGCCGTGTAGAGGGGTTGATGAGCGTCATAAATGTGTCGAAGATCAAATTTCACTTTTTGGCATGGTGTTGATGTTTGGAGAGTGGTGCGTCAATTGAGTCACCATTGTCAGCAAGCTTGTGATGGCTCGAATTTAAGAGATTCGTTGCCAATAGCCCTCACACAGCCTCAAAATACCCACGCGTCATTAGTGAATAGACAATCAATGTGAAATAAACTTTTACATTTATGTTAAATTCAATATAAGCGCGTAAAATCATTAAAGAATTTCATCTTGAAAATTATCCATTTGAAATTATTAATCACTTTTAAAAATATTTTACATATTATAGAGATATAAAAAAATAAATAAACAATAAAACCAGCATTGAAGATATGAATATTAGGAGTGTAACAGGTGGTTTTGGTTAGAGACGTCTTAAGGCATGGGCCGTCTGGCCCTGGGAGGGCCACGGCTGAAATAGTGACCTCGTCTCGTTCTCGATTCAGCCTTAATAAGACCATAATTCGAATAATTTCGAAAGTTAAATGTTGTTTCCGTTTGTATTTTCCAAAAAACTAGGAATTTTGTACGATATGTAAACTGGCTACATATGAAGACTGTTGCCCACTTACAGGCATTGTCGTACCACCATGCACCATTATTATTACCCATGCAGTCAAAAAGCGGTAGTCGGTCGAGCTTGTTTGTGCGATTGTAAGCCATGCACATTCATTTGTTTCGGGTTATTGTTTGTACGAGTGTTTGACAACGTATGCCAGGGATGGCGAACCAGTGACACATGTGCCATCAATGGCACGCGACACAATGTTTTGGGCACGACAGTGATTAAATTGGCTTTCATTTTATTTCAAAATAACAAAGTTCACTATGAAGTATTACGCACAAACGAGAGTAATCGGTCCCGGGGTGGCAACGACCACCCTCGTTTGTTATTGTGTTGCCTTAGTTACGTCGTGGACTACAGTTGCTTAGGATGCAAAATTTGTCTACGCATAGCATAGTCAATTTCGTTGACTCAACTGTATTTTGAAGTTTATTTCTGTTATATTTATGTTCTTCACTTATTTAATAAGTCTAGTTCAGCAAAAGAACAAAAATTGCAAGGTAGTAAGTGTAACAGAGAATTTCAAACTTGGGGGAAACTAGAAATATGACATTATTAGTAAAGGCGACAAAGCGGTGTGTGTTTTACGTTCTGCAACAGTGGTATGCAGAACATCGTCTGTAAAACGGCATTCTGAAACAAATCACAAATCCTCTTGTCAAAAAAAGTGAACCGCAACAAAAATAATTAATTGCTAAGAAACCATTTGGCAGATGACTCTAATTCAGCATGCATTCTACTAAAAGTACCATTTTACAATCCTAATATTATTTGTCATCCACAATCTGCAACAACAGAGGTCACACTGTTATTTTAATTTGAATTACACGTATAACTAGAACATTTACAACTATATAGTACAAAAAGTATTTTTTTCGTAGTAAATAAAGAGTTTTGAGTTGTTAGTATTTAGTTTTATTATTTTTCCAACACTCACAAGTAAAAATTATTCGACGGCACGTCTATATTTCATCATATACTACTTTAGAAAAAATGGAACGTTGAGCCATAAAGGCTCGCCACTCCTGACGTATATGCACTTTCTTCTCTTAAGGGTCATATGTGAGGCCTACATTTGTGTAGGGCCTAACCCTTCAAGAAGTCTTAAGACGCAACAGATGAAAGGCCATGACCACGAACCCCTGACCGTCATTGTCGAGTTGCGGGTTCGAATCTTTTTGCCGCTTGAAAACCTATCAAGTAGCGGAGCTGATGCACGTTAAATCTGTCGAGGCTTAGAGTCCTTTCATTTGCATGGTGTGGAAGTTTGGAAAGGAAGTACCAAATCAGGGGCGTCTTCGTCACTTGACCGTGGTTCAAAATTTCAAGGTCAATCGCCCTCTTGTTGCTTCAGAGTGCGACGTAAATTAAAATCAAATCAGAGTGTAAAGAGCTTCCTAGTGCATCCGTGATAAACAAACAAACAATCAATACGTGTTCCGTCATGTGTCTTGATGAAGGCCTTCAAACATTTAGTTTGTTTAATACGTATTTTTCATTACTTAGAATCTTAAATCTAGATATATATTTAAGAATTTGTAAGTATTTTGTTACCTTTTTTTATGCAATAGGATATATAAATATTTATTCATTCAATATATATTAGTAAAATTATTCAAAATAAACAGTTGAATTATCCAGCATAACACATTTTTCTGAACTTCAGAACTTTCTTTGATAATAGTCCTATTCTATATTCTTGTATGTTCAAATAATAATTATTAATAAAAATAAATTTTTCAATCATTGTTTATTATCTAAAGCTTTATTGACAAATATATGCATTCATTTTCTAAAGAAAATGTGCTTAAATTTTAAGGGCGTTACAATTCTTATCTGAAAATGTATCAAACAATATTATTTAGAAGGTAGATTTTTTGGTATATTTTTAAACATTACAAAGCGACTTATGTAAGATATTCTTAGGGATTTACAATATTTAATCGAAATTTTATATGCCAGCCCCTCAATTAGGAGAAGTGATGAAAAAAAGTATGGAATGGGAAATAAAAAATTATCTCTTAGATTCATAAAAGGGACTACATATCATTCTCTAAATGCAAGAAGATTGTAATCTAATTGGTAAGTGAGGTTCAAGATTCAATCTCCCAGTAGGTAATTGCTTTTTGGAACAATGTGAATTGCTACTCATTATTTTTTTCTTTAAAAAAAAGTCTTAAAATCCTCTTATGAAATAGTATGAAAGTTAGGAAAAATAGGACTTCTAGTTCCTCTTTGTCTTCGAAAAAAATATAAGACGTGAGTTAAAAAAATATGGGATCTATATATTCGTCAGAAATACTCTTATTCAAATGCACACATTATTTTACACTGGACTGTTCTTTTAGACATTGTCTGAATACCGGAGTAATACCCACATTGAATTGGGAGTCAACTTGAAGTGAATGTGTAAATGTGTCATCATTTTTCCATCCAGTTAACAATTATTATGCATATTTTTGATGTTTAACGTTGGGAACATATTCTGACTTTGTTAACATAGAAAAAACAGCATATTTTATTATACTCAACATTTCTATCTCAATTAATTCATATTTTCTTCAGTAAAATAGTCTCTAATATTGTAACAAAAATAAATATTTCTTATTACATGGTAACCCATTCTTAGCCAAGGATAATATTTTTTTCATTTCTCATTTTTTCGCATTTTATACAAAGAATGCCAAAATAGAACATAAGCCAAACGCAATTACGTTAACAGGAATGTTAAAAAAAATGGCCAATAAACTGGCGTCAATGATAAAACATCAGTGGACTGTTTCTGTTTTTTGCGTAGTGTAAAAACATAATACTTTATTTTCTCACATGTTTCATCTGATTCGGTAAGTATAATTTTGTGCGAAAATAAAGGATACGTGAATAAATGAAAATAAATGTCTAATACTGACAAATATATAATCCCACAGGAATAATTATAGTTAATTCCCATAAAATTCGAAGAAAGCTACACATTGTTAGTAATTTTTCTTAAGATTTTTTTTTATTCCACGTCTAAGTAAACTAAAATAAACATTTACAGACTAATATTTATTCATAGCAACCTTATGGTCGTATACGGGGTTAACAGGAAAAAAATTGCCTTTTTAAAGGAGTGTATTCTAATATTCAAAACAGAGCCTTATAAACAAATGTATGAGTTACAAATTAGCAAACTTGTAGGATAAAGTAGGAGATATTCTATCCGAAAATGTAGGCTTAATTAGGGCTCTTTTACATTTTGAGAAAACTTGATAGTTTGTCAGTATTATAATGTTTTTTATCAACATTCTCTTTTATTGTTTTAGCTTAACGTTATTCTCTTATCATACACACAAATACAATCAACTGTCTTTTGTATTGTGTTAGCTTAAAGTTATTCACTTATACACATATATAAATACAATGTACGAAAAGCTAATTTCCATCTTTAAATTTTGCGAAATAAATTTTAAAGATTAAAGAAAACGTCGGAATAAGTGTTATCAAATATCGTTATGGATCAGCGTAAATTGATCAAAAACATTGATCTTCCTTGTCGAAGTACTTGAGGACGCAAATGTTTTTCTTGAGTTATTCCCACGATTTCGATTAAAGGTTTCCACCTGTTTTTGAATAAAATATGTTATCTGAGATCTCGTATGGTTATCGAAATTGCTGAATTGGTAATTTTTTGAGTCTGGTTGCTTTCTCATGCTAATTTAACTATTCCACCACTTAAAATTAAAAATTGTAATTTACCTAGTTAATATATCTTTAATAACTGTATGACATCTGTCACTTGAGTATTTATCCTAATATTGTAATCTTTCAGCAATTTATTTCTAAAAAAACATGTTTTAACAAATCGTTTCACTAACTTAAATGAATTCTTTGTAATTGAAAATTAAGATGAAATTAAGCATTTTCGGAAGGGAGCTTTAGTATTACTATATAATCACTTTAAAAAAATCTTATCGAATAAAAAATTACAAATTTGTTTGTTGTTGTTATTCTTAGCATATATTAATAAATTAGAAGTATAAAAGATTTGATTGATATATTTTTTAAAAATTGTGTCATTAATTTTATTTAT
Source organism: Trichonephila inaurata madagascariensis (assembly GCA_019973955.1). NCBI lineage: Eukaryota > Metazoa > Arthropoda > Arachnida > Araneae > Nephilidae > Trichonephila > Trichonephila inaurata. The sequence continues at coordinate 101,310 of BMAV01001335.1, read as the reverse complement.
ACAATAGATATGCACACTATGTAACTATTATTACTTTAATTTTGAAACCACATTTGTGTGGGAAATATGAGTGACAAATTCTGCAAATGTTAACAATTACACTAAATAGTTTAGGGTATCCGACTACATTCGGAACCGAGATTTTAAAAAAGCGCATAAATGGATAATTTACGTGATATTTAGTGTCACTTAGATTATAATACATGTATAAAATTGTTTTAAGGACATTTTGACAAAAAAATTTATTTAAATACAGTATTTTAACAAAAAAATGAACGTAGAATGACCCATTTTCAAAATATTCTACTTTTGTGGAAAATGCTTCTATTATAATAATATTTTGCCTGTAGAAAGCTCAGACCTCTGCACAGAGGCTCAACTAGAATTTTTGAACTATATAACTTAGAAGTGGGTTTATCCATGTCTTACGACAACAGAGGGGTGAAATTTTAAGAAAAAAAATGCCGATCATTATTTCAATGGGTTGTAACTCTGAAAATAATGTGAATTTTTCAAAAATCATAGTTGAGCCTCTGTACACCGGTCTGAGCTATACACAGACAAAATATTATTATAATAGAATCATTTTTCACAAAAGGAGAACATTTTGAAAAAAGGTTATTTGAAGTTAATTTTTCGCCAAAATATTGTATTTAAATAATTTTTTTTTGTCAAAATGTCCTTAAAACAATTTTATACATGTGTTTTAATCTAAGTGACACTAAATATGAAAATTATCCTTGTATGCGCTTTTCTAAAATCACGGTTCCGAACGGTACCTTAATTGAATCAAAGTATGTGAAATTGCAATTCTTTAATTTGTTAAGTTGCGCTTGTGGCGACTCTTATTACATATTTTTTCATACGATATTCCCACACATACTTATTAAGCCATATTTAAAAGAGAGTTAATTCCTGTTTATCTAAGTTTCATTCTGGTCATTAAAAGGATATGCGAATAAAATTCGAAAGAAAATGTACAAAAATATATTTAATTATAAAATTTTTGAATTTATAAATGGAACCTTTAATCTATGAAACAGTTTTTGTGGGAAACAAAAACTTCACTAAATATATTTGTGGCTGACGCTCCGTAGTCAGCTTCAGTGCAGCTGGCGTTTGGAATAGCCAAACAGCTTTATTTTATTTTTAATATGTAAAAATCAAAAATAATTTTTGTTTTAAGTTTGGAATCAGAGTTTCATATCAAATGTTATAAACAACAGTGTAATATATAAATTTGTTGGAAAAGTAAAAACGTAAAATCATCTAAGGCATACACTCGCACTCACACATATATCCATCTTGCTCTCCTCTTTCTGCTTGTTTATGTGTCTTTTGTTTTTCCTGCTTGTTTTGTAAAATGTGTTACGAAAAAGATTTTTTCATTATGTCAAAGACTTCAAAAAGATGGATAAAGGAATCTTCAAAAAAATTGTCTTGTTTTGTTAAAAATACTGCATTCAAGACAAATTCTTGCCAAACATTTATTAGCATACAACTTTTAAAAAGATTAAAGAAACATAACATAAAGTATGAAAAAAAGAGCGTGAATATACTTTAAACTGATAGGATTTTTAAGTAAATTTTCAAATTCCAAATTTCATAAATAGTTGAATAGTATTTGGATTAAAAAAAAAAATACTGTTACTAGTAATTCTCTCATTCGTAAATGTAATTTGCTTTAATTTTTTTTCACCTTGAATGATCATTTAAACATTCTCCACTTAACTCGGGAGTGATGGAGTGGGGTACAGTCACACTAAGCTCAAGAAATCTTTAAGGTATCCGACTGCTTTCGGAACCGTGATTTTAAAAAGGCGCATAAATGGATAATTTTCATGATATATAGTGTCACTTAGATTAGAATACCTGTATAAAATGGTTTAAAGGACATGTTGACGAAAAAAATTTATTTAAACACCATATTTCGGCAAAAAATGAACTTAGAATAACCTTTTTTTCAAAATGATCTCCTTTTGTGACAAATACTTCTATTATAATAATATTTTGCTTGTATATAGCTCAGACCTCTATACAGAGGCTCAATTATGAATTTTGAAAAATTCCCTATATTTTCCCAGTTAAAACCATTTGAAATAATTATCGTCATTTTTTTCTTAACATTTTTCCCCTCTGTTGTCGTAAAACAGGGATAAACCCACTTCTAAGTTATATATTTCAAAAATTCCAGTTGAGCCTCTGTACAGAGGTTTGAGCTTTATACAGGCAAAATATTATTATAATAGAAGCATTTTTCACAAGAGAATATTTTGAAAATGGGTCATTCTATGTTCATTTTTTGTCAAAATATTGTACTTACATAATTTTTTATTGTAATACTATTCTAAAAATAATTTTATATACATTTTCTAATCTAAGTGACACTAAATATCTTAAATATTATCCATTTATACACTTTTGCGAAATCATGATTCCGAACGTAGTCGGATACCTTAATTCTAGGATAACTGTTTGTTTCTCCTGACCTTGTCAGTATCCTCCTAAATGACAATCTTCATGGGAACTAAAATGTCTTTGTTACATATCTCCCTTTTTTTTGGAAGTGGCAAACAAACATCTTTTATAGTCTTAAGGTACCTGGGATGACTTTTTTTTCTCGAGTGACGACATCTGTTCAAAAGAATTTCCTATGAACAAGCTATATTTTCCCTCTGTGATTGTCTTAGCGTTCTTGGTTGCTGTGTTGTACGACACATTATGGTTTATAAATGTAAACTGAATATAAAAAAGAAATGGAGCATCTGTGATCTCTTTTGGAGGAAGTTGAAACTCTGGAACCAGAAAGGGAGGAACTTGATGAAATAATGGATAGCAATCATAATAGCGAAAATAAATTTGAGAAAAGCAATGAACATGAAACGTATGAGTTGAAAGGAAAATGTTATAAATTCTACTTAAGAAAATTCCATCAAGAAAGATATAAAGCTAACAGTGTACTAAAAGACACAAGCAAGACACAGCTCAGTACTCTATTTGTCGACCACCTAGGGACAATAAAACTACATTAACGTGAACAAAATATAAAAGTTTTGCTTGCAAATATTATTCCAGTATTGCTAATGAAAAATGTCTGTGATATGTGTTCTTTATTATAGTGGCAGACATTTGAAACATTTTAGTTCAGTTTAATTGGATTCCCCCACCTCCCTCAATTATCAAAGAAATTTAAAAAGCCCTTTAAAAGTACGTAAGCATACTTTCTCTTAGTTAAATTATTCATTGCCATTACGATTTTTATCGCGTACAATGAAAATAATTATACAAAAAGAATTGGGGTGACTGAGTCTACCCGCGCGAGACCACTCACGTTAGTATTGGGTGCGCGCTTACTCACTGGTTAAAATTAATATCACAGCCTTACATAATGAGAAAATAAAATGTAAAAGCCGTTGGAAACTTATTTCTGTATATTGTTATGGGATTTCTTCAATAAATCAAAACATTTACTGCACATGTGACTTATACTGTCTCAACGTTATAAAACATTCATCAATGATGTTTTCACGAGGGATAAGTCGTAATTGTTAATCAGAAAGTCTCATATAACAATGAACAGTAAATAGTAAACAGTAAACAACCATAGTACAGTAGCAACTTTCATCAAATTCGTTGGTTGGTTGCTGCCTATGGCGCACATGAGGGGGATGTCCTGGGGGACCAGACATCCCCCATACCCCTTGATTTTTTTTCGATTGATTATAATACTATCTATATATTACGTAAAATTTAATTATGTACTTGTTTGTAATAATTAATTTTATTAATTAATGCTAATTATTTATTCAATAATTAATTTTGTATTGTTTTTGTTTCCCAAAATCGACAAAATCAAAAGAATATGTTGAGCGGCGAATTGGAGCATGATACCAAAATGGTGGACTTTCGATCCTGGACCCCTCCCACTTTAAAAATTTTTGTGTGCGCTTCTGATTGCTACATTATAGCGATGCGTTTATAGCGCGAAATTTGTATTCTAGTATCAAAAAGTACACTCGAAACTGTGAATACATTTTTAAAGTTGACAAAAAAGTTTTAAAAAATTTGTAGTATCTTGCAAATGTGTATTAAGCCAAATATGATTCAAAATTGAAAATTTTTTCATAATACGAAGTTTTTGCGTTATACTTTGCTTTTTTTAACACGTAAACTGAAAAGTGCATTTTGACCTTAAGTATACAAGACGAAATAAAAAATGTGTGCTGCCCTTGCAGATAAACAAAAAGCGAAATTCAACTGAAATAAGCAGAAATATTAAAATTAGTTCTATTTATGTCACGAAAATTAAAATATAATGACTAGAATAGGAATGTGTTGCTATATCCAAAAAAATAACTGAATGCATCTTATTTTCTATATAATACGAGAAAAGAGTACCTTAAAGAAAACTCGTTACATTATATTTCTAAAACTGTTTTTGTTTGAATAAAGGATTTAGATATGGAATTCTTAGACTTCTTAGCTCTACTTTTACACACACATGCACAAAACACTGAACAAAAGGTAACAGAAAAGATGATTCAAAAACAAAATAAATGGTGATTTAAGCGCACTTCAAAATGATTACCGTTAATCAATCCACTTCAAACTGAGAAGTGATTCATCATTTGAAGTTTGAAAGGAAAACTTCTAGAATTCTCCTCGTTAATGGAGTTCATTCTTGAATTTATTTTGAGTTGAGTTGAGAAATGAAATATCCATTTGAGTAAATTGACTATGATAGGAGCAAGAGCTCTTTATCAATTTTTCACAAGCATTTGATACCTTTGATCAAGTATTAAAAAAAGTAGAGATATAGGGAAATTGAAACGGTATATAGTTATTGAAAGAAATACACACACACACACACATAATATAATATAATGCACACATATAATTACACACATAATACACACATATAATTATACACACATATATAATATTTACATCAATATATATTTATGGTTTTTTTAAACGTACACACACACACACACACATAGGTCTCCCTCTTTTACATACTCCGAAAGGCGTGGAAAAATTGAAATATATGTTATCCT
>BMAV01001335.1:72579-95853 GCA_019973955.1 Trichonephila inaurata madagascariensis | reverse complement strand
AAACTGATGTTTAAAGTATCCCTACTCAAAATAATAATAATAATAATAATTCAAATATGCGTCATAATATAAAATCTGCACATAAGCCATTTGGATATTTACATGATTTCGAAAAGGTTATAAGCCATCACAACTGCCAGGGATTGGAATCTTTCCTTTAGGCCAGTGATTCATTAACTTCCGATCACCACGGCCCCCCTTTGTGTATTAGTGTGATATCGTGGACCCCCAAGATTTTGAACATCCCTCCCAGATCTCATATTCTTGATCTTAAAACAAGACCTAGCAGAGTTTTTTCACTGTGGACTATTTAGTAATCTAGTCTAGTATGGTACATCTCCAATTTTTCCACGAATCCTTTTAGAATATGTAAAAGAGGGAAAGCTCAACGTTACATGAGAGACTCTGTGGACCCCCTAGAAATGCTCTGCGGAACCCCAGGGATCCACAGTCAACAGTTTATGCGCCACTGCTTTAGGAGAAAATAATCCTGCAGAGAAAGCCCAACTGATGACATTTCAAAGATTTTCAGTAGGATCAAGGTCAAGAGAAAATAAGCTGGCATCTGCATGCACAAAAATATCCTCACCTTCCAGGTAGATTTCAATGATATTGCTTCGATGTGGACGGAGTTTATCATCCACAAGGTGAACATTGCGATGAAATATTGAGGCAGAGGATATCGGAAGGACGTATCTAGAACTTCAAACTGATACTACGCAGATATCACAGAACCACCTTTAAAATAGTGCGTTTGAATGAAACATTCCAACGAAATCACGACCTAGACAATCGTGCTTCTATTTCTGTGGGATATCCGATAATGTCCTTTGCTTGATTATGTATAACTTGATCTCTAATAATCCTAACACGCATTCTATCTGATTTCGAGTTTGAACTTGTATGTGTGCCACAGTAGAAATAGCAATTAGAAATATCAATTGTTATCTTTATCATCTGATGTAAGAATGTAAATTGAGAACCTCACAATCATTATCTGTAAGGTGAAGTATAATGCTAGCCAAGTGACTCAGGGTTAAGCAATTGTTTTGGCTCAAAGGCCACTTTGTAGAAGCGGCCAATACAAAAAGGCTAGAACTTTTTTAAAGGATTGCAATCATAAGTTAATTTTGTATCCCAGAAAAGGTACAAATTGAACAATAAAAATCGATAGATATAAGTTAAACAAAATAGTGGCAGTTGCAATCAATTTTTTTACTGTGCTAATTTCATAGATCTACAGCTGCATGCATACTTAATTTTAGAATAAGTTTAATGAGACAAATGTATGCATTTTACAAATATTTTTATAAAATCAGGAGTGTGAGATTTCTTATTGAAGTTCTCATCACAGCTTCTAAGTTAATGACAGCCAACCTGCATCTATTTTTATTCTTGTTGATCAACATGCAAAAAACACACCGCTCACAAATATAAGTGGACCCAAATATAGAGAAGAATTTCTGTTTATTTGGTTATCTGACTGTCTTTGTGAGCCGCTAATTGCCGAACTTGAATTAACCATTATAATTCACATAAGTGCCTCTGATAAATAAGGATGTAATTATTTTTCTTTGAATTTAATAATTCCTTTCAGACATATTGATTGATTTTATAGTACCCGATTAATATAGATATAAAATCTAATACAATACCGTAAATATTTCCGTGTATAAGACGATGATTTATGGAACATCTTTAACCCGTTATCTACCGACGGTACTTATAAATACCACTCACTTTAAAATTACATAGAATAACCATTTTTACGAATACTCTGACGATACTTAGTACGAATATTCTTTTAAGTCCTCTCTTCCAAGATATATTGCAGCACGGGTTCTATGATGAGCATTTTAGCGGGGAAGGCGAATAGTTTTAAAGCAGAAATTCCGTTTTCAGCGGATTGCGAAGATTGACATTTTTGTTCTTAAAAAATAGTTAATGTCAAAAGGTAAGTGTCTTTTCTTTTTGCATGTTAATGAAGATCTTAGAAGACGATTTGACTATATATTTTAAGTGAACAGCGTATATAATTTATTTTACAGTTGAATATCTTTAATAATTAATCAACTCTAACGGATTAAATTTCCCAAAGTTGAGTATTTTGTTTATGTATATCTCTTAATTTTCAATGTAGTGATTCAAACAAAATATTGCATGAAAAATACCGCATTAAATTATAATGTACTAGATAAAGGGTTAAAGTAAAAATTAGGGGGTGGGGCTTTATATACGGATTTCGCTAGTACTGAAAAAACGTAATTCGGAAAAATGGCTTTTACTTTTACATTTTCGTCAGCCATGCGTAAACGATATTAATATTTTAACTTTTGGGGTAATTTGAATGAAACTTTTATTCTAAAAAGAAAAAAACAGTCACATAAGCCTTCAATGTCAGGGTCAAAATCGTAGTTAACGAATAGTTCGTAAAACTCTTATTTAGTCATTGGAAAGTCAGAATGCATGTGATCATTATGCAGCAAGTTTTGTCTCTAAGACTTTGAAACATAGGTTGACACAATAGCGTGCCGTGTATAATCTAATAAATAGTAAGATAATAAGTACTGGATCTAATAAAATAGTAAGCAGTTCACTCTTAGAATGCTTCTTAATAAACGTTGTTTAGATAGAATTGTATCTTTCTGTTATTCGAATTGTGTGTGTGTATTTTCGTTATTATTCAAGTAATATTTTCATTATTATTTAAAATGTATTTTTATTATTATTTGAATTGTATGTTTATTATTAATGTTCTTTCTATATTCATTTATATCAAATATTTAATTTCTATTCAATTCTTGATATTATTATTTACAATTTCTATTTTATATGTATTTTGTGTAAAATATTTAGTTTTACTGTCATGTATTTTACCAACACCATCTACTGTATTTATCTTTTGCGCGATGGCAACAAGTTGTTTGCTTCGACTTGTCTTTGTAATATAATCTGTGTAGAATGTTCAGTTCCTGTACCGTTCTTGGCGAGGAGAGGATATCGCTGCTCGAAGCTGCTGGCATTTGTCTATATCTTTTATATTCTAAATTAAAGTTGTTAAGTTTTTAAAAATAAGAGTCATGTTTATTAATCCCGTGTGGCGGACAAACGTAATTCACATTTAAAATCCTGAAATATAAATTTTCTCATAGACAAAGTTGTCACAATACTTTTCCACATAGTCACTATAAGTGTTAAAGAACAGTTCTTTGACAGATCTGGAAAAGCAGAACAAATTTTCTAAAATAGCTCACTCTCGCGTTGAAGTTGAAAGCTGGGGAGAATAACAAATGAGTGTTGCAAAGCTGCCGTATTTTGATATAACCATGTGATGGTTCCATCTTTTTAGATATACGAAACAAAGAAAGTACAGAAGGACAAAAGTAACACTGGGAAAAAGCTATCCTACTGAAGAATGAAGTAAAAAAATAATCGTTAAGCTAACAATGAAGACACGAAACGAATACTCAGAAGAATAAATATATATATTTTTTTATATTTAGCTGTAACTGTGATCTCCTGGAATTGGCTTCATTCCAAGCCTAGAAAGATACAGAACTAACCATGAGTTTAGATATATTCCTTAAGCTAACGCGCCAATGTTAAGGCTGTCTTTTTGTATGAATATAAAATGGAATAGTTAGAAAATCAGATGGAAATAGTAATCGATAGAAAAGTAAGAATTTGTGTGGAAAAAATGGTAGTTCATAGTATATGATATGATTTATGAAGGTACTAGTTATATTTAAGGAAAAACCGAAAATGTAAAATGTTCTTTTTTTTCATACTTGTAAGTCAACTCTACTAAAAATAAAAGAATAAGTTTTATTGGATGTTAAGCTATTTCTTTGCTTCAAAGGTGCGAAAAAAGTCGAATATAATCTTGCAAGTGGAACATATTTCATATTAAAGAACAAGGAAGAATTTATTGGGAATAAAAGAGAAAAAATTGTTAAGAGTTCATTCCAGGTCAAAGAAATGGTTTGGGTAATAAAATGGAAAAGACATAAAACGTGAAGGATTTTATAGATTTGTAATTTAAATGTTTAATATTGAAGTATTTTAAGAAATTTTTTAGTAGGTTTTAAAATTTATTTACGGGTTAAAATTTATATACTAAATTATACAAGAAATAAAACTGAATATATTCATTTACAATTGAAAAAAAAAATCTGAAAAGAAAATAAATAATTGCAAAGATTTTTGAGTAACTTAATCTAAAAATTATAATTCCGGAACACTTATTTGCTTTAAAAAATACAATATTATCTATGCTAAATTGGCTGAAGCTGGAATCTGACTGAATTTTTAAAGTTTTTAATAAACACTTAAGAATATATTAGTCAAAAAAAAATCAAGGAGGAAAACAGACCTAAAAGTACAATACTTAGCGAAAATTTGGTCCATACTTGCAAATAACGATAGTGAATAAGGCTAAGAATAAAATTTAATTATTAACCTTCTTTGAAAATTAGTGCACTCACACACGAGCAGAATAAGCATTGTGCGTCATCTTTTAGCTTATTGCATTTCTCCTATAGTATTTTTATTTAAGGAATGTTATGAAACGTATGTATTTTGAGAAAATCACATCTCTCTTCCTAACAAATTGTACGAGACATTTAGTGATTGATTTTAAAGAAAAACTATAGATGACAGCTGTAAAAAAAATTATGAACATTGCCGAACGAGAAATTAAAAAAGATGATTATATTGAAGCTAATGAGAAAATAATTAATTTTTGCTTCTATTTTATTCATCTTCAACATATATTTTAAACACTTATGCATCGTAGATTTAATTTATTGAACTTTAAAATCTGAAATAATATATACATTAATTACAAAGAAATACAATAGTTTTCCATTCTTAATAAGGAAAATTGAGCATGCTATCTATCACGGAAACAAGAGAATAATTGCATAATTATAAGGATAATAGATTTTACGAATAAAGTCTTACAAACAAGAATTTCACTCTGGAAGGTGGACATTTTATATATTTCAGCTAGAGGATGTCTGCATTGACACAAAACAAAGAACTATTTGCGATGAATTTCGAAATTTTTAATAACTTTCAAGCATTTTGAATAATAATAATCTCTTGTGTTCAGTTAATTTATAATTCCTGATGAAAAATACTATTCACCAATATATTCTGATTCTAATAAATGAGTAAGCGTTTCATCAAAACTCGAGTTAATATTTAGATTTTAAATTTGATAGAGTACATATAAAAATATAACAAAGAACAGAAAGGTGGAAAAGTACATATAAAGTATAGAAAATAGCAGATTTTTATGAATTATAGAAACTGTATTTCTGAATATATTTGTATCAATAAATAGAAGACCGGAACTTAAATTTTAAACAGTACTTCTATAAAACTAAGGGTTTCATAAAATAAATTGAAATGGACATATTTTAATTGCTACCTATTTCCCAAATGTATTAATGCTTTCAAGAATATTAAGTCAACCGTCGTCTTCTCACGGGAATAAGCTGTAAAAATTTAATAATTTTTAAGAGCCCATGAAATGGGATAACATTTGTTGCTGTGGAAAAATTTAACAAAATAAGATAAATTGGCAAATAGTTTTGTGGAAAGCAAGTAGATTTCTTTACTTTTGGAACAAAGAAAATTATAATCTTTTACAGCCTTTTTTACAATTGTGAGGAAAGGATCCATATCTTTTGAGAACATAATAAAGGATGTACTGCAATAATATCTAGCTAAATTCAGTTTGTTTTCTAACGCATACAAATTCGTACCATAAAAGATTACAGTAATAAATTTCTTATTTTTATTTCTGTTTTGGAAATTATGATTCATAAAAGTCCTTAAGTGTCTGTTTATGAGTAGATTTGGAAGATTTTGACTCTGTGTAAGTCATCATGCTTATCTCAAAGAGGGTGATTATTTATTTTCACTAGAGAATATTATTTTTATCTAATTCAAAGATTGATAAAATTTAATCTTTAATTTGCATAGTTTTTAACTCTTTTTAAAATATACATTTCCTGTTATACAGAGAGAGAGAGAGCACGCGTGGGTATTAAATTAAGTCAAATTTTCGTTGCATCTTTTTCCCTCTTGTGGAAAGCAGAATACAGTATTCAGATATCATTTGTAGAAAAAAAATGTAAATGTAATTGCATTTACTGGGGACCCTATACTCAGTTGCTATGTATGTAGATGAATAAATGTAGTTTTGTTAGGTGTATGAAGCTTTTCCTTTACAAATTATCACGATATAGCTTAATTGAATTTTGTTTCTCTAGGCCCTTTATACAAATCAACTTGGGTTGCACTTACTCGAAAACCAGACAGTTAGGAGCTAGTTTTGAATAGAAATCACCTTAGCCCCTTTACACGTGATTCAATGGCACTTCTTGCTGTACCACTTCCTCAATCTCTTGAAAACTCAGTTCTCCTAACCACTAGTTGACTAAAGGACTTTTTATACGAGTCAACTTGTGCCTCACCTAATAGAGAGAGCAGACAGTCGTGATCCAGCTTTGAATAAAAATGGCCTGGATCCCTTCACACGCAGTTAGTTGCCACTCCCTGCTGCATCACTCTTTCAAGCATTCGAAAACACGTTCTCCTCTCCACTAGCTGACTCAACTAGAAAGATACTGTAGAAATTGCGCTCTTCATACGGTGCTATTTGTGTATTGAAAATGGACAAACGTTTATATTACTTCTTCCTTGTATCGACGAGTTCGCCATTCCCTTTCCTCCCCTACGATATTTTTTTTTCATTTAACTTTTCGTTCTACGTGTGAAGAGAATTCTCTTCCCTCTTCACACCAGAAGTGTGGTGACAGGAAATGGGCTGACTGGCGTAAAGTTGCCTGGAGTGAAACCGGACTCTTTTTGTGGCTCTTTGAATTGATGTACCTTATCCGTCATCTTTCTGTAAGATATTTATGCTATCCAATGGATAAATATTATTTCAGAATCAAGAATTTGCCAATGATTTGGTACGGAGTTTGGTACTTCATATTTTCTCTTCCTTTAGTTTTCATTACACTCATTTTCTGTTGTTTGAGTAAGACTTTTTTTAACAACATTTGGGTACGGATTTCATTAAATTTGACAATATTTATTGAGGAGGAGAGAATAATGGCACGAAAGTAAGCGGTATAAATCGATAAAAACCTGATTTCGAGTGGATAGAAAGAATTAATTACGAAGTAATAAAAAGTACAAAAGTAAAATATACAAATAGAAAAACTGCAGTCTGTAGGCAACGTGTCTCCACAGCTGCTTTACAAATATTTTTGCAATACATTGAGCCAGAGACATGCATTCTAAAATGCTCTAGATTATCTGCATGGAATTGTGTAATCATTTGAAGGCAGTGCATTTTACGGGTGCACTGAAATTAATTAATTATTTATTAATGTCACTCTAAGTGATTATTTTTAGGGTTCAGATAATTATAGTAGGCAACATTTCAATAAAAAGGTTCATAGTTTTATTTGAATATTAAAATCTAATTATATAAAAAAGAAAAGGAAAATTAAAATAATTAAACTATGTAAGCGTTATAAAAATATTAGTTGTGCAGAATGACCATTATTGTCATTATTATATTACAGTCTGCTTACAGTTAAAAGCCTATTCCTGTCTCGGAGTTTGCCATGCTTGAGATTTCCCCATGATAAAATTTATTCTAAAAAAGCGATTTATATATTTTAACTTTTTACAAAGTTATGGGTCATTAAATTTATAAAAAGGACGTTCTTTAAAATGTGTAAACACTAATTGAATGTACACTGCTAAAAAAATTAGGGAAGTACATAGATTTAACAAAATTATTCAAATATTTCTTCGGATAACTATCGTAAAATAAAACATCCATAGAGCCTAAAATGTGGTAGAAAACAAAAGAAGAAAGCTTCATATACAAATAAACATAAATGGGGTCCAAACCCAGAGAAAGACAATGTGCAGAAACCATGATTTCGTAGAAGCTGATGCTTTTCTTTGTCATAATGGTGAAATGCAACCTTTTGGCTCTTCTTCCGAGAAAAGGGGACTGGAAAATTTCCAAAAAATATGATATACCGGACTGGAATACGGGCAAACACAAAAAACTGTTTCGGATGCTGTTGGAGTTGCAATAAGTGTCATTGTAAGAAATCTGTGGAATCAATTCTAAGAAACAGGGCCTCTTCGACGTTGTATCGGCCAGGACAAGATCGTCTAGGGATCACCATTGCAAATAATGACTGACATATCTTGTAAATGGCTCATCAAGACAGAGTAGCAAATACGACGTGGATTCAAAGACTGTTTCTTTTGGAAACAGGACAATAGGTCTCAAGTCAAGCAATACGTCATACGGTGGTCTGTATGCATGAAGACCAATTGGGAGTATTCGCTGACAGCAAAGACACCTTGCGACCCAAAGAAAGTGGGCTGCTAAACATTGAGATTAGATGCAAAGTGATTGTTTGCTATTGCTATCCGGGCCGAATCCGGATTGAGTTTAGAGTATGACGCCAGACGTGTTTTGGTAAGGCGCGAAAGGGGCACTAGAAATAACCCAATGTTCATTCAGGAAAGATCGCATTACAGACTAGGTGGTTTGATGGCATGGGCTGGTATCAGCAAAGATGGACGTACTGACCTACATATCATATGATTTGGCAATCTGAAAGCTCAAATGTATGCTAACTAGATCCTTAGACCCCTGTCGTATGTTTTTCTGTAGTCATTGGTGATGCATTTCTTTTAATGCAGGATAATGCCGGGAATCATACAGCTCATCTTGGGGAGAGGTTTCTTGAACTTGAAACAATTTAGTGTTTGGAATGACTAACATGTTCTTATGAATTAAATGTTATCCAACATGTTTGGAACTTATTCGGACGACGCATTCAGCAAAATCCCAGCCTTCGCTTAAGGTCCGAGTTGTGGAGATTGCACTCCCTGAAGAGGAGAACAGTATTCTCCACTCACCGATGAGTGGAGAGCAAGTGAGCGGCAGTTTTAGCAGTTTGGGGAGGGGGAGCATACACCATATTAAGCATCCTGTATCAACTCTAAACACTCAGTTTTATATCATTTGCATGTAACCAAATTATTGACATGAAGCTTCATTTCATGTTCTTTATACCATTTCAAAGAATTAAATTTCCCATATAATTGTTATTTGCTTTTTTTTTTCAATATAGAACTTTTTTACATTTGTAACTTCCATTTTATGCCCATGCATGGATATTGTGCAACGGTTTTCTTCACTTTTTTGCTTTCTTCCCTAATCTCTTGAGCAGTGTATTGTGTATTCGAAAAGCCTGAAAATTTTTGTTGGATATGTTTTACTTAATGTTAAACTAGAGTTAAACTACAATTTATTAAGTGATAAACCTTGAAACGAGAAGAAAAAACTATAATGATGAATATTATTTCGTATCTCATTCTTTTTTCGTCATCCAGAAAAAAATATAGAACGAATCCGGAGGTTTTTTAGGCATTAATGAGTTTAAGTGCAACAGCCTTTCGTATTATCTTCATCCATCTTAAATTTTGTTTCCGAAATCAAATTTTCATTAGGTTACAAACTGAACTGTCTTAGTTTCTCTTCTGATCTGTCAACTGAATTGTTTTGGTATCCTATTTTATGAAAGAAGCATTCATGAAATTATATTGACATTTTTTAATGTGCTTGGTAATATACCTCCAAAGGAATGGATATTTCTTTCACAAGGAAAATGGGAAAAATGCATTCTGAAATAAAAGTTTCAGATATTACAACTCTGCAGTTTTGAATAAGTTCGGAAATACTGAAAAAAATACTAGTCAACTAGTGAGAAGAATGAATAACATGACAAAGGAAATTTGGGATTTCTTGACAGAATGATTTTGAATTGCCACAAATTCCAATATCACTTCCCTGACAATGGCGGAAAGTAATATTTCTCTAGATATTTTAGCAGATGTCTGTCAATTAGCATGATATTTATTGATATTGTGTAAGATTTCAATTGGTGAACAAAATGGATCCTTGTTGTTTTCATAAAAATAAGTATTTCAGTTTATCTGAAAGTCAATTGCTGACTTCTGACAACCTGTCTATAGACTGCGGAACATATTTCAATTCCAGCGAAGCATATTACATCTCTGAATTAATAGTTTAAGGAAACATTTCATACAATAGCATATTCAGAAAAAAAAAAATTTTCACATTCGCAGTCGGTGAAACAACTAACTCATCATTAAAGCACTCATGATCAATGTTGCAGGAGCATGTTTCAATGCAATTATATTACTTAAAATGATTCAAAATTGTTATGTGAAGTGAAAATGCTTTACCTCGACACAAGCCCTATAAATAAATCTTTTATTTATTTAATATATCTGGAGTACTTGAGCACACAATTTTCTTATTTATCAATATCAAAGTTTCTCAAACTGTGCGGCGCGCCCTTCTTAAGAAGTGTCATAATTTTACGAGGGGGCGCGAGCATACTGTAATGTCGAAAACAAAAGATTATTGAATTTTTTTTTAATTTACTGAAAGTAAACAAACAATATACATTATTTTTATTATTTCATAAACATTTGCATGGATATAATACACTTGTAAATGCATCAGTTCTTATTCACTGTGTTTTATAATTAATTTAACAATATCCATTTAAGAACAAGTTTAATAATTACCAGTTGACTCCTTGGGCTTGTCCTTTATAAATTTATGCACAGATTTAACATGTACCTTGATAATTTCTACGATTTATAAATAATGCCTCCACACACTGCTGATTAAAAGTTACGCGATTCGCTCTCCAATGCCTCTGTTCTCTACGTAGTGATGCGATGAGCGTATGAGATGTATTGGGGAAGGGGAGGAATAAATAAGGAAATCCTCTGATTTAAGTAAATCCCTCACAAACACTATTAAGGCCCTTTTTTTGCATTCCAAATCCTTCGAAATAATTTTATGGATAGCAGTGTACAGAAAAGATATTATTTTGAAAAGACGTATATATACGTCCGGGACATTTAACGCATTGGTTGAGTGATACGTATATATACGCCGATGACACTTAAGAGGTTAAAGTCGTATTGTACCCTTAGCGTCAATATATAGTATAATTACATTCAATGAATTGCTCTTTGTATGGAAGGGGGCATGATGAAAATTATAATTGAATATTGGGTCACAAATATTGAAAGTTTTAGAAGCACTGATGAAGCTATTTAGTAAAAAATGATATTGCATTTGCATTGCAAAATTGGCTAGTGGGTTACATTACGAGATAAGAATTGACAAAAAACACACAGATACATTACTTTAACTCAAATTTGCATTTAATTATGTCCTGACTGCTGTAGTGGAAGAAAAAACACTCAAGACGTGTACTTGTTTGACAATATTTACGCACACGTTTTTGTAGTTTGAAATTTTATTATTGTAATCGTTATGAGATTCATTAAAAATGTATTCTAAAATCCTTATGAGCTCAGTTTCTTTTTTTCCTGATATACTGAAGCAAGAAGTTTACAGATTGCAATTTTAATAAGAAAATCATATAATATTTTTTTTAAATTACACATGTTTTGGAAAAAGTGTTCTGTTTTTAAGTTTATCAAAAAGAGAGACTGAAGGTTATGAAGAAGACACATTTTAATTAGCGTCATGATAAAAAGGGAAGTTTGAAATTGACAGTGCCACAAATGTTAGTTTTAATCAACTTTTAAAATAAAGTAAAGAGGCAAAATTAAGAGCATTTAAACTTCTTATTTTTATATTTGAGTGAAAATGATTAGGATTTTGAATTCAATACGCTAATCAAATTTCAAATTTATTGAAAATTTCAAACGTATTGAAATAAAAAGTCTGTTACAATAATCATAACAATTAAATATGTACGTGCACTGAAATGCCACTGAATTAGGAATAGATAATGCTATGTAAATTATGTATCGCTGAGCTTCATTTATACGAATTAGGGACAGACAATATTAAGTAAATTGTGTATCACTGCGCTTATAATTTATGCCAACGTGAGAGCACTGTAGTAATTCCATACACGGTTAGTACTGTAGTTAGCGTTAATCTGTCGTTTCAACTACCAGTATGGACAAAACGGATTTAACCCGGCATCACTAGCGCGAAAATAACGATCGAAAGTTCTCGAGCAGGGAATCTCATACCTAAGGGTGTTTACATTCTGTTTTTACCGTAAAATTTATGCAAAAGTTAAAAAAGAAGAAAAGTAGGAAATACAATGTGTTTTGTTTTTTTTACATTTTTCACACGTAAATTTAGTGATTCTGTTCTTTTTATAAGGACATTCAGTACATTGTTTATACATTCCTGTAACCTCGTCGTGAGTGATTGCGATATTTTCACTGGGTCTTAATTTTTTTAAATCTGTATCATTTTAAAACTAACTATACAGTAGTAAACTTCTCTGTTCTTTAAATTCAAAAGTTTTTTGGAATTTCTTTTTTATCTTCTCTTATTGTTTTTTTTTTCAAAAGTTCATCTGAAAGTGGATAAGATGTGTACCAGTTGTCTCCTTTAAAATTATGTTCTTCCCAAATGTTTTTGTGTGTCTACATATGAAACATTTATTTTCAACAGTACCTCGCTCTTCTAAATCTAGATCGATTTCAGTGGAGGAATCATATTTGCTGTTATACTCTTCATCATTTGATTCTTCCTCATCATAACCCCGAAGAGAACTTTTTCATTCGAAAATACTACTGTACTATATCTATTAAATAATCTATTAAATTACTTAAATATCACATTTCTTCATCATAACTACAATAATACGCCATAGCTTAAAAAAGATTTTAATGCGTGCTCATGCATTTAGAACTTTAATGGCGATTCACTCGCAGGGTATGACATACCCGAAGAGGCGGTATCCAAAAATATATACTTAGAATTTGCCTACAAGCTAAGGCTCCTCAAAGGATATGACCTTAAAGTCAGCTACATGAGAAATTATCCATTTTCCAAAAAAGGTTTAGAAGGAGCGTGGAAAAAAGTTAGACGGTGGGTATAACATACCCTGCGCGAGAAATGCCGGGTTAAATGCTTTCGATCGCAAACAAATTGTAGTCTCTCGGCGTATGGGCAGTTCAACTTCCCAAATCATTAGTACACTATGATTTTCAAGGTCAATGGTTTCAAGAGTAAAGCGAGAATACACGAATGGCGAAAAAATTGCGAACGAGCAATCAGCAAAAGGTTACTCGCCTTGAAGGTGAACAGTGTAAGACAAATCAGCCGTAATGTGTGTGTAGCTTGTGAAAGAAACCATATCTTAAACTACCACCTAGCTGAATCAGAGCACCAGTCGTACAGTCAGTAAATTGTCTGTGCAACGCTCGCTGCATCGTATGGACTTCAGAAGCCATTGGCCTACGGTTAAGTCAATAGGATTTATGTCTTGTCTGAAAAAAGTACACACAAATAACGGATTCTAAGAGGATTAGAGAACACATACTTGTAGCGCCATCAGTTAATTTGCCAAATCATTATGTTACAATTTTGGAAAATATTTTAATATTCTGTGAAAAAATATAATATAATTAAGTTTGAAATGTACTTTATTTTTTAATAAATACATTTCTTTTTAGTAATATAACATAGGAATAATAATATAACATCGAAACCTAAGAATTAATCAAGAACATTACATGTTTTTTTTGCTGCTTAAAAAAATGTAAAAAGAAAAAACACAACAACAAAAAAACCCCAATAATCTAAATTATTATAACTTTTTTAACGATGTTATATTATTTTATAACCTTATACCTTAGGGTTTGGGAACTAGAATTAATTGTATGACTTTTTCTGATTGATATTTGTTTCAGAGAATTAGCTTAGCTATATTTAATAAATTTATTATAATACATATATTTCTTTTGTATATAAATATCTAAGACTCAATCTTAAATTTTTGTTATGCTTGTTAGATTAGTAAAAAAGAATCATAATTTCCGCAACCCCATTATATTAAACAACTAGAATAACGTGAGCATTTTGACAACTTTAAAATATTGCTTTTTTATGTCACAAAAACTCCTTTCAGAGAGTAAAAAGAAAAAAGGAGTTCAAATGTACAAATTACTTAATATTCAAACTTTATCAATGTTATATATATAGTATAATAAAATAAATAATAAAAGACAAATTGTAATTCCTACAAAGCTAAAAATGGACAAATTTGGATTTTAAAAACCTACCAAAATATAAGTAGACATGTCAATAGACCAAAAGGGAAAAATATTATGTTTTCTAAATCTCTTACTGAACTAGGGCAATTGAAATATGATTAAACTTAATATGCATGATTTTAACCGTCCTCATTCAGCAGAAAATTTCGACATAATAGCACAAGAAAGTGAAGAAAAAACTTAGAAAGAAAAATGAAACCAAGCTTAATAAAAGCACATGTACGCAAAAGGTCTATTTATGCCCCATAAAGTGAAATGAATGACTATTGTAATAATATACAATGTTACGCATTGAAACAAACAATAAACCAACAATAAGAACTTAGCTTACTAAAATTCCCCCAAGTACTTGAATAAATATATTTTAAAGTATAAGAGTGCATGTCAACTGCATTCACTTCATCCTCTAAGTGATGTTACATCTAAAAGTGTTACTATCTCATTTTTAAATATATACCCTATGTGCATTAAAGTAACTCTGTGTAAACTGTATTTTCTCTAAAGTCTGGTTTTTCCAACCAGCCTGTAATAAATTAAATCTGTTCCTACATATGAAAAAAAAATCTCAAAAAATGAAAGAAATCATTTTTTTTTAAATTGCTTAATTTATATTTCCTATGAATAATAAGATTAAAAAAAATCTTTTAGATAGATTACGATTAAAAAAAATATATATTGCGTGCAAAATCCCACAGAAAGTAATTTCTTGTCCCATATTTATAAAATAAAAAAATAATATAAATTATTATTGCCAGGGTTTCACTATTAATAAATTATTATTAAGATCGATTCTTAGTGTTGTTTCTTAAAAATGCTATCAAATATTACCATGTACTATTATTTTTTCTCTTAAAGACGTTAAAAAAGCACGATAGATCACTTTAAATCTTAATAATATTTGATGTTGTTAAAAAATAGTAATATTTCAATAGTTATTTCTCAATTTTCGATCTCTCTATTTTATAAAATTATGTATAATTTAACCAACCTTTATTTTCGTTATAAATATCTGAATAGAGTTTTCGGTAAAGAAAAGAAGCTCTTTTCGTTAGTAAAATCTAACTTCTTTAGAAAAAAAAATTAGAAACTAACTTCAACTTCTAAAAAACTGTCTTTAAGGAAGATATGTGGCAACATCTGAACACGAGGTTCTCTGACGTCATGAAAAGAATTCCCACCGAGAACATAGAACGCAAAAAGTAAATTATTATACACATTGCGGTGCAAAAGTTGAAGTAAAGTGCGTTGTTAGGTACGTCACTTAAGTAGTTGAAGAATAATGTACTTGTGCGAGATACTTTTACTATTAAATAAAAAACAACAAAATCACATACTTAAACATAGAGAGCACAGATATTTTAGAACTATATTACTATAAGTTTAAATTTAGAAAATAAAATGTCTAAATAATTTACCAAGATATATATTTTTATATGAAGAAAATTCTAAGCAGAGTATAGGTTTGCTCATTTATATACGTAAAATATCATATATTCAAATATCAATCAATTTATTTAAAAATGTAAATGAAAATAATCTTTTAAATTTTAAATATAAAACTAACTTAAAGTTTTTACATAAAGAAAAGAAAATGAGAGTTTATGAATTAAAAATTGCTATCTTTAAAAAAGATCAATTTCCTTTCTAGTTTATTATTTTAAATTTCTTATTAAAATAAATAAATAACTTTTTTTAGTTTAAAATAAAAATGTTTGCCTGCAAAAAGTAATTGCTTAAGTTTTTAAAATTTTAAAATACATAATAAGTCTGAAAAATATTTAAGATGAATACTGCACAGAATGAAACATATGCAACAAATAAAGTAGTTTAATACATAATTAAAATGACGCGAATGATTTAAAATTCCTTAAAATTTTTAATAGAAAATTAAATTAAGGTTTTAAATTAAATTTTTAGCAATTATATTAAAATTAAGCTGATAACTTTATATTTTATTTCTATAAGACAATGCTTATGAATAGTTTTAATTTCAACCTCATCAGTCATGGATTTCGAAATGTTCTCTCTCTCTCTCTTATTTTAAATATAAAGAAGACTAAAAATTTACAAGAAATTTTCACGTAAAATCATACAAAAATAGATTTAACTTTTCTATATATTACAAGAAATTCTCTCTCTCTCTGTCTTATATTTTGCTCTCACTGAATTTATATATCTTGCGTTTATAAAAAAATTTAAATGATTTATTTTAGGAGTTTTTAAAATGATACAATTTGACAGAAAACTGTTCTTAATCCAATCTAGTTAACCGTAATTTTTCTTTATTTATGAAAAATTTCATCATAACAAAATTGTAAAACACTTAAAAAATAAATAACATGGATTTTTATGAAAGATAAATCTAAATATTATTTGCATCTAAAAAAAAGAAATTTTTACCCAAATATATTCAAAAATAAAATATTGATTTTTAAGAAAATTTTTTGAAAAAAAGGAAATTGTAATTTTACTTTTAAGGTATCCGATACGTTCGGAACCCTGATTTTAAAAAAACGCATAAATGGATAATTTACATGATATTTAGTGTCACTCAGATTAGAATACAAGCATAAAATTGTTTTAAGGACATTTTGACGAAAAATTTATTCAAATACAATATTTTGGCAAAAAATTTACTTAGAATAATATATCTAAAGATGTTCTCCTTTTGTGAAAAATGCTTCTATTATAAAAATATTTTGCCTGTATATAGCTCAGATATCTCTACAGAGGTTCAACTAGAATTTTTGAAAAATTCACATTATTTTCAGTTACCACCAATTGAAATATATATAATTATTGGCGTTTTTTCCTTAAAATTGCTCCCCTCTGTTGTAATAAAACATGGATAAACCCAGTTCTAAGTTATATATTTCAAAAATTCTAGTTGAGCCTCTGTAGAGAGATCTAAGATATATACAGACAAAATATTATTATAATAGAAGAATGTTTCACAGGAGAACATTTTGAAAAAAGATTATTCTAAGTTAAAATTTTGCCAAAATATTGTATTTAAATAATTTTTTTTATCCAAATGTCCTTAAAACAATTTTATGCATGTATTCTAATCTAAGTGACACTAAATACCATGAAAGTTATCCATTTATGCGCTTTTTAAATCACGGTTCCGAACGTAGTCGGATACCTTAAGAAGAATGCATGATTTTAGTCTTTTCTCTAAATTAACACTCTTTTAGAAATTAATGTTATTTTATGTGTATTGTGATAGAAATATTAATTCCAATTATAAGTGTAACACGTGTCTTATATATTAATTTTAAAAAAGAGGAATTATTTTTCAAATAATATATTTCATCATTTTTTATTAGGTCTGATGATTTTTTTTTAGTGTTAAATATTTTTCACATTTTCTCACTAACCCGTTCTTTATGATACCCAAATTCTATTAAAGAAAATAGATCACTGTTTTATTTGGTTGTTTTTCTAAAATAAATGCACTAAACAGCAAACCATTAGAAATAAACAGAAATGTTGTATACATATATATTAACACACACGTATATAAAGAAGTCAGAACTACTATATTAAAAATTTGTTTTTGAACTACTGAAGCTTGCTGATTAATGTTTCAGTATTTTTTGCTTTCTTAGGTTAAAAATATTATGAGTTATGCGAAACAGCACGAGATTAGAAATCATTGTGTCGTCATCAATCATTGTCTGTAGAATTATATTAAACGAAATAAACATGTATCTCATCCATCTGAAGCAGTCGACAGAACATGCTTTTCAGACAGCACGCAAACCTTTCTGAATCTGTATAGTTTTATTTTTATTTATTTACTTTTTTTTGAAAAAATTATACAAATGCGGATATGTTAATTAATACATAATTACTTAAATTAAATAATTTTTAAGAGCTCTCAGGACCCTTAGCAGATATCCGTGCACTCGAAAAAACATCCTTCTTTAAATATATGTAATTTAGCAATAAAACAAAACAATAATTTTAAATTTTCAACTTATGATAATCATACATATTTACAATATTTTTCAAATTTTCAGAGAAAAAAATTTTAAGAAGTTATACAGGAATAAAAATTGGACAATTTTTCAAAAAAATGAAATTCAGTATTTTACACAGCGCAGGATTCTGAAGTACAAAATTGATCAAAAGTTGCAAAATTAATTTTACTTGGTATAAAAATGTTCCTTTTTGAAGTTATACACACTTTTAAGAAATTCAGAGGAAAAAAAAATATTTTTTAAAGATAAATATGAAGAAACTTTTAACGAAAATATTCAAAAAGAAAAAATTCAAATTCAAATAAGAAAAATTTTATTAATTTTTTTTTTGAAACTTGATGTATAATTTATGAAGAGCTTTATTTTGAACACGTGTATAAAATTTCAAATTGATATCATAAAAAGCTTCTGAGAAATTCTGCACGGAATCTAAAATTTTTTTTTGTTTTGTGAAAAATGAAGTTAAATATAAGAGAGATAAAGTTTTCGTTTAAATTTTACTACTTATTTCTCAATAACTTCGGAAGTTTTCACAGTATCAACACAACTTTGGTACTAAAATACTCAAAAATATTGAGGCTTTAACATATATGTTTTGAAGAAATTTTTAAAAATTTGCAATTTAAGATTCCTGTGAGCTCTTAATAAAAAGCACTTCATATTTTAAGCACATTTTCAAAGATTACTGGTTCTAAAAATTAAAGTTTAAATTGATTTTTGAGATAATTGAAATCTTTATTAATTAGAATATTTTGAGCATTATACTTCTAATAGAAACATTTAAGTGCACGCAAAACCCATTAAATCAATTTGAATTAATTTCAATGAATGTGAATACGTAAAAATTGCACTTTTATATGCAAACATAAAAAATAAAATTTACATTGAAAGGATTTCAAAATGATTAATTTAGTTCTATAAAGTTAAGATGATATTTATAAGGGTGTATAAGAAGGTCTAAAAGAACTAGATTCTGAATTAAAGCGCCAAACAGAATAATAAAATCATTCACAATATTTATGAAATTGGAAAAAAATGCAAAAAAAGTATTTACCTGCATAATTTTTATTAAAAAAATAAAACAATCGAATGATTTTAATTTATTTTGTAGTAGAAATAAAAATCATTAAGCAAATACTGTGTCGTCAAAAATATTTCTTGAAAACTATGAGGAAAAAATTTATTATAGAATGATTTTGTATAATTTTTGTAATCTCATCTAGAGGAAAATAATTAGCTTTGTTTATTGACTATATATGTTGCCAAAAAAAAAACAACTTTATTTTACTCTAAAATTTTCGACTTAAAATTTTTCTCGATAAAAACTTTAAGTGTATAATATTTGCAATGGCAATATAAAAAATTTGTAATACGTCTGTAAAACCCAAAAAAGCAGTAAAAAATTATCTTTTTTCTTGGGGTTAACTTTTATAACACACCTTAATTATCTTCTAATTCACACACAAATAAAGAATAACATTTTTTGACAGACAAACGTAAAACTGTAAATAAGAAGTTTGGGCATGCGTGTTACAATCTAATCTTTTAAAAAGAATACTACAAAAGTTAATTAAAAAACAAACAAGATTCAACACCTACTTACCAAATAAAACTTCACAATTATAAATCACAAACAATTAATCAGGAAAAAGATTACCTGAAAAGAAAAAAAAAATAATAAAATTATATATTTTCTAGAAGCAAATATTTTCATGAAATTAATTATTCTTCTATATCTTTTTCGATACTAACTTATATTACTTATTTTTTCAAAATCAGAAATGCTTTTTTACTTTTACAAATGCAGATATTCCTATACGTACCATAAATACATATACATTTATATATAAATACCTAGTTTCCGTGTATAAAATTTCTTTTTGGGTACCTTTGGTAATAGCATATTAAAAAAGTCACCAAAGTTCTATTTGTATAGATTGTAATGATCATTAGAGCCCTATATTTAGTATGCTATTTTTGTTGATAATTGTCTATTTTTACTCATTACGTACCATCCATTACCTATTTTGGACTTTCGGTGTTATTTTGGGCAACATTTAATTACGGAAATGATGTTGATTGATTGGATTGTCTAATAAGAAACCTGCATAATGTCACCAATGTTCAATTCTAACACATTAGAATTATCATGTCACTTGTGTTCGGATTTAGACTTTTTTTATACTAGAATTATTATAAATCAATTGCTACGGTAGAAATGTCTAGCAAATTTTATGTGTCTTACATTTTATGTTGTTATGTCATCAATTCTCTTGACTGTTTAATTGGCTGCTTATACGCTTATAAAACTCTCAATGATAATAAATAACTGATTCCCGTTTGGCTTATAAAATAATGTATTCCTGTTTTCTTGAAATGCAGCAACTTATTATTTTTATTCGTTAATTTGGTACTTAAACAGTTAAAAAATAATCGTTCTTAAAAATTTTTGATTGTTTAAATTTTTTTAAAAAAATATATCATGAATATTAATTTGATTCTACCTGAGTGGCAAGATTGCCTTATTTCTTCATATAATAATTAAAAAAAATAACATGTACCATATATTTCAGCTTATAATGCCCTTTTTTTAGCACACAAAAAATAAGATAAAAATTTCGGGGTACACGTTATGTACCGGATATAAAAATTATAGCTTTAAATATAAAGAAAAGATTATACCATAAAAATTGAACCCTTATATGTATCTAAACATTGTTTATTTACAAGAAATCTCTCTCTCTTCTCTAGATTAGAAATATTTCGAGACCCAGAAAATATTTTTTATAATCTAGAAATATTTTGAGCTTTCATTATTGAATAACATGAAATGTTCTTCATATTAATCTCCCGTCATATCTTCATACACATCATCAAATTCTGTTTCATCTTCCTATTACTATTACTCTGATCAATAAACATATAATGCTTTTCCATTCCCTCTATTCTGTCTGACATACAACATTTTTAAATGGCTTTTTAATTATGTCAGCTTTATAATTTCCTTCTGTATTTTTTTTAATTATCCACTCACACATAATATTTAGACTTCAAAAGATGAGAGCATCGCCCATCCGGTATAGTGGTTACTGCCGCTGACTGCGGTGCTGCAGGGTATGGGTTTGAATCCCGGATAAGACATGGCTGTTTGTGTTGTAATCCTTCTCTTTTTTGATACGTGAGCTTCACGCTTACTGCTATGTAAGCCCCCTTGTGTGATACTTTGTGGTGCACGGGGTTATAAGTGTTCTCAATAAAAGGAGGAGAGCATTGCACATGTATATTTCAGGTTTATTCGTTAAAAAGCCACGTGTTATACGGCGAATATATCTAAAACTTAAACTGTACAGTTTGAAAGTATAGGTGAGGGTTAAACGCCGGGGCGCACAAAATATTGGAGTGTTTATTTATTCTTTGGAAATGCACACTACAAAGAAAGAAGAAAAAACCCACTCCAGTTACACGTTATAACAGAAAAATGAACATAATAAATCTCAAAATTTCACCAACTACAATTGAAGAGATATAGTAAATTAAAAAAACACTATATAATCACTACACAACATTTTTTTAAAAAACATTGAGAATACAAATTAATGCATTTTAAGGGTTTAAAAGTCGTAAAAACTTATCATTTACAACAGCACAAAACATATTAAAAATATCAAGCTCTTCAAATAAAATGTTAAAAAATTTATAAAATTTATACAGTGAAAAATTATTGACATATATTGTATCTAAATAACCAATTCATCAAAAAAGGAAATAGTTTTTCAAACTTCTATCTAGTATAATAAATAAATAATGTTTAAAATATTAAGACAACCAGTCATATTATCGATGACTTTATAAAAAAAAAATTTAAAAAAAAGAAATAGAAGAAAGATGTCATGATTCCAAATTCGGAATATCAAACACTTTGCGTAGATAAGAGGATGATAAAAACTGCGAATAAAAATGTTTTTTTCCTCTATAAAACAGTTAAATACTTCATGAACCTTTTTTGCACCTTTTAAATAATTTCGATTTTATTTTCATAGTAAAGGTCCCAAATAAGGTTGCAATATTCAAATGGAGTGGTCAACAGCAAAATAGACCTTTTAAAGTATGGTATTCGTTTTATATACGGTACTCACTTCATAAGTTTTTGTTAAGTACATTCGAATCTTTTGTAACTGTTATAATTATTATATTTTCACATCGACAGAATTTTCCGATTTCTGTGACAAAAATTAGATAAATTTTGCTACGCATGCGTACATCATTTAAAAGTAAAGATTGTAAAAACGTATATGAAAATACATTACATCAGTGCTTCTCAAACTTTCAATATTTGCGACCCCATTTTCAATCATAATTTTCTTCGCCCCCCCTTCCACACAATAATAATGTTTGGAATGCAATGATAACGTACTTTGACGTCAAATTACAGTACGACTTTAATGGGAAAAAAACCGGACAAATAATCAAGATAAGTATTAAATGTTGTACATGTGTGAGACAAGCCCATAAAAGTAAATAGTAATTAATAAACTTGTTCTTAACTTAGTATTGATAATTTAACTACCAAATATATCGTGTATAACTGATACATTTATAAGTTTGTTATATCAGTGTAAATATGTTAATCTTTTATCAACCGCAGGTACTTATAAGTACCATTCACTTTAAAATTACTTAGAATAGCCCTTTTTACGAATACTCTGACGATACTTAGCAGGAATATTCTTTTAAATCCACTCTTCCAAGATATATGGCATCACGGGTTCTATGATGAGTACTTTAGCAGGGAAGGCGAATAGTTTTATAGCAGCATTGCGTTTCTAGCTGACGGCGTTTTCAGAGGATTTCGCAGATTGTCATTTTTATTCAGAAAAAGATAAGTGTCTTATTTTTTCGTATGTTAATGAAGACCTTAGAAAACGATTTGACTATTTATTTTAAGTGAACAGTTTATATAATTAATTTTACAGTTGAATATCTTTAATTAATTAATTAGCTCTAACTAATTAAATTTCCCAATGTTGAGTATTTAATTTTTGTATATCCCTTAATTTTCAGTGTAGTGATTGAAATA
>BMAV01001335.1:38665-65926 GCA_019973955.1 Trichonephila inaurata madagascariensis | reverse complement strand
GACTACTTTCGTAAATCGATATCAATCGATAAAGATCTAAGTAGTATATTAGGAAGTACTAACATTTTAAAGTTTACATGTTAGGGATGTCGTTTTAAGCTCAAAGCTTGAACCTCGATTACTTTAGTAAATGAATATCGATTGATCTAAGTAATGTCGAAAAATTATCAAGAAATTCACGTGTTATTTATTAGTGATACGTACATTTTACATACTCTCGTAAATCAATACGTATTCAAACGAATAATTGGGTTTTACTTGAACAATCTTATTATTTGTCCTCCAAGACTTATTTTAGGTCATGGCCACAACTCGTGGTAGGCATTGTCGAGTTGTAATTTCGAAACCCAGTGTCACTAAAGATTTGCCGTACAGAGGGGTCGATGCTCGTTAAATCTACCGTGGCTCAAATTTATCCCGTTAATGTGGAAGGGAGGAATAGCTCCAGCTATGGAACCAGCTCAAGAGCCGTTCTCGTTACTTGACAATGGTTAAGATTTACAAGCCATCACTCCTAATAGCCCTCGTGTTGCTTCGCAGTGTGATGTAAACTAAAATTAAATCCAATATTTTTTAACCCGCGATCACTCGCGCGGGTTGTTCTGTAGACCCCAGCAACAAGAAAATCCTCCCAGATTTCTAAAAAGAATGTGCAGAACCCCGATTTTTTCTGTAGCTGCACATTTTAGGTCATTGAACCTTCAGGCGTGATGCAATCCTTCTTTAAGGAACGATTGGAATGTAATGACCTTGAAAAGTTTATCTAGAGGGCTGAGAACTCCCGCAAGAAGTTGAGCATTTGTATACAGTCTGCTCTGAATGTTTGGAAAAAGATTAAAATATTATTTTTCTACTTTCTACAATCATTATCTCATTAATTATAAAGTATATTTATTACTGGTATATACGTTTTATATACTGGTTTATGAAAAAATATAAAATTATGTGTTTTAAAATGAAAATTTTGTATGTTTAGTTTAAATTAATGTTAGTCTCATTTGTGTGCAATAAATTAAATAATTTTATTTGTATAATACAAACCACGTACTTTATAAATATGTATCATAATGACTTAATTTTTATTTTTATAATTAAATACACGTGTTAAAAGTTTGGGGTGTTCTCTACACCCCGCGAGTAACGAAGGTAGCAAAAACAGGCGCGAGTGACCGCGGGTTAAAAGCATTTTTTTATCACACTTTTAAAAACTGCTACCACACACACACAATTAATAGTTAACATTCATTTATTATATAGTAAAATACAGGGTGTCCGGGCTTAAAGTATTCAAAATTAATAGCTTTTTATTTCAAAACTACGCATCAGAATGTAATGAACTGTTCATCCATGGAATGGAAAACTATCCGAGATTTTTTGGGTCTAATCCGATCGGCCGCACGTGCGCGCATTATTCGGCAATCGCAGACGATGCACTTTTTACACTGATTTCATTAGTTTAGATGTGAACGCCACAGTAAAAGGTGCAGTGCGTATACTTTGGTTAACGAAATTTAAATCAGTCACACGTGACCAACAACCAGTGTTCAAACTGAATGAAATGTTGGTCCTCTGTCATCAAAATCTATACACCAATGGGAAAGGACTTTAAAGGAGACGGGAATTTTGGTATTTCAAACTGGCAAGTATCCTTAAGTTTTCGTGATAGAAGACACTGTTGATCGTGTGCGTGATTCATTTTGTATAGGAGTCCTGATAAGTCTATTAGGCAAGCCAGTAACGACATTCCATTATGTTCCAACACGTAGCTATTCGCGCGTGACTGATTTAAATTCTGTTAAAAAATGTACGCACTGCATCTGTTACTGTGGTGTCCACATCTTTACTAATGAAGTCAGTGTAAAAAGTTAATGGTCTGTGATTGCCGAATAATTCACGCCCGTGCGGCCGATCGGACTAGGCCTAAAAAATTTCGGAGTTTTGCAATCCATAGATGAATAGTTTATTGCATTCTTCTTGGTAGCTCCGTAATAATAAGCCCTTACTTTTGGATACCTTAAGCCCGGACACCCTGTATATTAAAGGCGTATTTTGACAAACATATTTGGGCTCTATCAATAATTTATCACCATTAAAGCTCTGAAAATGAAAAATAAGCATCACTATATATATAGTAATCAAATCATAATAAATAAATCCACTTTTAAAAATATTAATACTAGAGTGGTATCTGTTTTTGATAAATCTTACTTATAGTAACAAGACAAAATTGTTCAGTACATAAAATATTGTTTACTTGCTAGTTATGCAAACATTTTGAGCAATTTTGCAAATGCTAATTTCGCGATAAGAGTTTTTTATAAACTAATTTATTTTGAATAATATCACCCGTGATTTATTCAGGAATTATTGGAGAAACGTACAAAGGCCTACTTTGAAAGGAATAATTTCGCATCAAATGTCGAAATATTAATGAAAAAGAGACTATGCTATATCTTTCTTTTCTTCTTTAATTTTATAAAGGCACATTTATACATGTAATGTTTTATAAAAACTGTTTTTTTACTTGAATATATAATGTTATATCCATTTCTCGTTTTTCCCTTCTATTTTCAGATGTTTTGACAATCTTTACAATAAATTATTATCAATTTCTTTTTCTACAAAATTGTATTGAAAACAAGGCTTCTACGAGAAAAACATACAGCTGCAAATTCTTCTTTAAAAAAGAAAAATTGAAAAATATGTAATATGTTGTTCATGGGCAAATTATATATGTTACATTATTGCCAATGCCACAGTAAACAAACCATAAAGCGATCATTTCGATTTAATGATTATGTTATGACAATTACTCCGACCAGTTTGTTATTTCGCTGTCACCATAGTAACCAAATTTGTTATAATGATCATTTGTTATTGCAATCTCAATCATTGGCCCATGGGCGGATATTATTCATTGTGTTTAAAACATCAATATCGATGAATGAATTTTTAAAATATTGCTTCTCTTATTAAATTTTTAACAATCTAATATTCATACCAGACGTTGGAAAAAATCGATTTTTGATGTCTTTTAGCAGAGTTTTTATTAGATAGAACGAAATAAAATACTTAGATAATTTTTGATCGATAACATTCTTTAAAAAAAATATTGCATATTAAGCCTATACGCTATCTTACATGCTTAAAAAAGAAAATAATCAATTTTTTTCAAAACATATAACATTGTTAAAAATGTATTTTTTCATCGTCTTACCTTTTCGAATCGACCATCGAATTTGAAGAACTGCGTTGAATTTATAATTAATATAAATACAGGCACATGTACACAACATTTATTCACATACATTTTGCATAATTCGTTTACATACAGGTGAACGTCCAAATTATAAACCTGTATTTTGGGAATTTTTTATACAGCGAACTTTTTCCTGGAACCAAGAACATATCGCAATTTTCTTCGTAAAATAACCTTCCAATAACGAAGTGTATTTTCTATATATCGAACTTTTTCTCTTGTGATTCAATTTTTTTTCTCCATATTTTTAAAGTATTTATCGACATTCCAAATTATTTACTCTTTTAACACATTTTATGGAGGTGATAAATCTTGAACTGGTTTTTTACCCGCGATGACTCGTGCGGGGTGTTCTGTACACCCCAGCAACAAGAAAATCCTCCCAGGATTCTAAAAAGAATGCGCAGAACCCCGATTTTTTCTGTAGCTGCACATTTTAGGTCATTGAACCTTCAGGTCTGATGCAATCCCTCTTTCTCGAACGATTGGAATGTAATGACCTTCAAAAGTTTATCTGGGGGTCTGAGAACTCCCGCAAGATGTTGAGCATTTTTATACAGTCTGCTCTGAATGTTTGGAAAAAGATTAAAATAATACTTTTCTACATTCTACTATCATTATCTCATTAATTATAAAGTATATTTATTACTGGTATATACGTTTTATATACTGGTTTATGAAAAAATATAAAATTATGTGTTTTAAAATGAAAAATTTGTATATGTTTTGTTTAAATTAATGTTAGTCTCATTTGCATGCCGAAAATTTAATAATTTTATTTGTGTAACACAAAAAACATCTTGTACTTCATAAATAGTATCATGATGACTTAATTTTATTTTCATATTTAAATACATATGTTAAAAGTTTGGGGTGTTCTCTACACCCCGCGAGTAACGACGGTAGCAAAAACAGGAGCGAGTGACCACGGGTTAAGTGTCTAACTCGCCGAGAGGAATAGAATTCTGGTCATTTCGTTCAAGAAGCACATCCTTTAACCCCCTTTGTCCAGTTCACTGGACAAAGGGGATAATTCCCTTTCGATGTCTCCTTTCACCCTATGTGGAATTGTCTTGTGTCCTTGAACAAGTCTTCGTGCATTTGCAATGTTGATCTGCCATATTATTAACTTCGTTTCTAGTACCTCAAAAATGTCAAAACGTAAGTGCTTGAGCATCAAAGAAAAAAGTTTTATTTTTCAAGAAGTGGTGAAGGTATCAAGAAACTTTCCTTGCAGTTTTTCTTTCTTTTATTTTTTTGAAAGGTAAGATTTATAAAATAAATACATACTAATTTACAAAAAGGTGTGAATAATTACTTCTTTTAAATAAATAGTGTTCATGAATTCAAGACATTTTTTATTTAGTTTACAAAGAAAATTGACCACTGTACAGCGAATTTTCCATATAACGAACTTTTTTTGGGAATTAGCGACTTCGTTATATAAAGGTCCGACTGCTTTTATATCATCAATAATAATAATATCATATTCTAAATAGCTATAATTCTAAATAAGTAAAGTAAAAACAGAAGTACAAACACACATGCCAAAAATAAGTCAGATAGATTTATTATATATATATATACATATATGAGATAATCGGAGTTGATTCAATGCACTTAATTATTAAGAAATGATTTCTGGTGGTTGATATGACACACTTGAGAAGGGAACATTTGGTTGATTAGAAATCCCAATTTATTAGTGTATGTAAAAACACTTATAACACAGAAACGTTAAACAAACAACAAAACGTAAAACTTGATTTAAAGACGTTTCCTGAAGTATTCTTTGTTCGCTCTCGAGATCTCGACTTTCAATAATCTTGTTCAACCGGAGAAGCTGTTAGAATCATATTATATCCGGTAAAGGCTTTTATAATTAGTCCCAACACGAGTTAGAGAGATAAAGTTGTGATTATTTCCCTTCAGGTATATAGACAAGAAATTAATTATCATGCTAAGTCTTGGAGGGCTCAAGACCATTATGAATTAAAAAATCTCAAGAGAGGTTGTAAGTGAATTATTACATTTATATTATTACGAATGTTGTGCAAAATTGCGTAAAAAATTTGTATTTTAATGTGTAAATCATTTATATTACTCCATGTTATATTTATTTTATATTCACAAGCAACGCCGTCCATTACGTTATAATGGTGATTCAATGGGAACTTGGCGAAATCTTGGCGATTGAGCTACGTTGGCATCATTTTTGGCGACCAAGTTGGCAACTTTGGCCACCATTTTGGCGAAGGCGATCATGGTGCTGAGTTTGGGACCCTCTGGAATCTTCTAGAAATTAATGGAGAAACCCACTAATTTCAAGATTTAAGACGCAAGCGGATCTTTCTCAAATTTTCCGCAAGCCCTATAAAAAGAGAGATGCTCACCGAGAGTCATTCAGTCTGGTTTTGGCCAGCGATTATTTGAGTATTGCTCTGACTACCGACTAGTAGTCTTACTTTGACCATTGAAGCTGTTAGTGATTATTTTGGCTGTTGAACGCGCGTGTGCTTGTGAATAATCTTTCACATATTTGTATTTCATACTTGTATTTTAGACACTGATAATTGTGTCTCAGTGCTGTTGAAGGTGTGAAGACCCTCTGAGATTTATTCTGCAAATTTTGCTGCTGAATCTCCTGTATTTCAAGGACTGTTTTCTCGACAGTAAATTCTCATCGCTCTTAAAGAACTAACTGTCTTGTTCTTTGCGACTGATTTGCAGAAAATCCTCGAACCCCGATCAACGTAACAATATTGATACAAACAAATTATGGGGATTTTTTGAACTTTTTTAATATGACAATCAACATTAGCGAGAGACATAAAATATACTAAAGGTAAAATAAAATAAAGTAAACATTAATTGAAGTATATATAAATCAAATCCTAAATGAGCATTGTATTCTTGTTAAATTATTTTATATTCTCATAGCTCAATGATAAATTTTGTGTAATCAAGTAGTTTGGATTAAACTTTTCGTTACAAGAGATTATTTTTTGATAACAATTATATATTCTACAAAACATCATTGTAATGAAAATGTTAATATTTGCAGGCTCTGTGATGCCAAAACAATGAAGCTAAATGAAGTTTTAGATAATTAGGTTCACCCTTATATATATTTAAAATTACTATATTTCTTATAAAGCAATTTTTTTAAATATATATATATATATATATGTATATATATTACATTTGCAACTTTTAAGAAAAAAGGAAGAAATTTAACCGTTTTCTGCTCTGTATTCATAAAACCTTAATAAGATATTATTTTGTTACCAAAATGCGCAACTTCGTTCATAAAAACGCAAGAACCTGAAACAACAACGAAAAGCTTCATGAAAAATACCGAGAATTAAGTGCATAACCCTGTCCAGATCTAAAATGAGCACCTTAACTATTTCGAAGGTAATTTAATATTCTTCTTCAAGACTTAACGTGCAGTGCAGCATAAACATCAAATAATTAGAATTTCCTGCCAGTCATAATGAATTTTCCGTCTTTTCTTGTAAGCGCCGCGAATTTCTTGCTGCCTTTCTCTTCGCGAAAAGTACTTAAGCGAACTTCTACCATTCTTTAAGAACATATAAGATCCTTAGAATAACAATGGTCTAACTCGAATTTCCCTTGGAATGAAATATTAAAAGATATGCGTGTGAGTTTGATAAATTAAAATTGGTTATTTCATTACCAGTTAAAAGAATTAACAAAACTTTTTAAAGCATTCTGGATATATTACTTGGAAAGGTATTATCTTTGAGGTATTTTATATCTCGAGATATATTACTATCCTTTTTGAGATATATATTGAAATTTTACAGCACATCATAGCACAGATCATCCTTAGTGACGCAAAACAGAATATTAATCCCCCCCCTCCTACAAATTCGGGTTTTGGGCCCCGGTGGATTTCATAAAGGATTGAAAAAACCATAACAAATATTTTGGTCCCCCTTGAATCCAGGGCCTCTCCACTATACGGGTGTAGCGGGGGTGTACGTTACGTCCTTGATCATCTTTAATATTAACAAGTATCAGAAGCACAGTGGATGAGTGGTTAGTGCATTGCGGTTCCGCACCACAATCTGAGATTCAAATCCCAGGATGGGCAAGGTTGACTCAGCCTTTCATCCCTTCAGTCGGTCGATAAATGAGAACAAAGCTTGCTTGAGAACTTAACACTGATGGTTTCGCTTCAGACTGAACATCTGACTGGAACATGTGATCATGCACCTCAGAGCCTAAGGTCACGTATGCTGAGTTGGACACAGTAGACCTTGGTCCTCATGGGCTGTTGCGCCACTCATTTAAGTTAATATCATTATAAGAGATTTATGGAATTTTTTTCTGAGCTTGGGGACTTTATATCCATTTAAGACCCACCTCATACGATTGTGTGGGTTAAACATTCTTATCCTATTAAGACCCGAAATACTTTTATCTCTAAATGTTACATTCATCTGGTTATTAACACTATACTGACTCTAATCAGACTGGAAAAAGTAATAGAACATATTCTGCAATCTCCTGGAACGCGTGGAGATTCTCGGTAAGAACGTGCGAGCTGAGTCTTAAAGAGATATTGTATTAAAATCATTGTTATTCAATTAATAAGATACAAAATGCTATGTCTATCTAAATAATTTATACATTTTATTTTAGGAGCCTTGCAAGTAGTTTTTTAATTCTATAAAGTAAGATAACTATAAGTAAGTAACACACAATAGACTGATCAGACTGATTTTGAGTTTCTGAGTAATTTAGAAACATTGTCATAGGGTAATAAAAATATTTTGATCCAGTAAAGAAAAACTTTTTTTTAGAATGTAGAACATTTTGCATTACATTAAATTTGTTCACTATTTTCAAATTAAATAATCTCACGATTAAATTATACATCGGAATTATTTGCAAAAACAAGGTTTATATAAAAATGTATATTTTGAACTCTTAATAACTATCAGATTACTGCTGTCTCTTTTGAAAAATACAGTTAAACCACTTTCGTTCAAACGGCCTCATATTTTAAATACGCCTCATAGATGTTCTTAGTATGGCTCACGTATAATTATTTTTCTTTCAGAAAAAAATTAATTATCTTACGCTTTAAGAAACATAAAATTTATTTATATAAAACAAGCTGCAAGTGTATATATAATAAACTTGGAACATTTGTATAAAATATATATAAGCATCTATATTTAATCTGTGTTTTCATATGCCATTTCCACGTAATACAGCTAAATGAATTTGAAATGGAATATTTGCTGGAACAAATGAAATATGCAAGCCATTGTCGAATTAATTAAGTATTCTGTGCATTTATTGAGAAATACGTAATGTAATTGTATTTTAATTCTGCAGTGAAGCAAATTTCTATTAATTCTAATTCAGAATATTCGAATATAATTTAATGCAAAAATCACACCTTATATACAAAGGCTTACTCCACTTTTTTATTGCAATGTCTTGTTTCATTTACAATTCTTTTCATGCATTCATCTCTCTTTTGTTTACTAATTAAAGAAGGATGAATGAATTGATTTAATAATTCCCAGTCACAAGCAGTAGAATTATCAATTAAATATACACTATTCTAAGATTTGATGAAATTTCTTGAATTGATTAATTTTTGAAATAAGTGAAACGATACTCACAAATTAATGCATTATTTCCTCTCTCCTGATTATAACTATTTCAGTTTCGTTAAATGATTCATCATCTATAATATTTGTGTTGAACAGATATTAATTTTTGTATATCAAAATAATATTTTTTGTGCAATTTGTTCAAATAATATTATAATTGCGGGGTGTTAGCTCAGTGTTATCTCCATCTCTTGAACGAAGTTCAAAGTTCTGAAACCCATCACAAAAAGCATTTATGTAGCCTCAAATTGCAAAAATTAATAAGAAACCAAAGTATAAAAAAAGTGAGATGTATATTTCGAAGAAATTATAGTTTTATGTGAAGAAAAAGGTTTAAAAAATCTTCTTAGCTGCAAGTTTAGAAATAAATTCAAAATATGAGCAACGACAAAATGATAAAATTCAATTTTTCGGTTTTTGAAGTTTAAAAAAAGTGAGAAAATAAATACAACATTAAATATTTAACTTAGGTTCAAATTACTAATTAAAAGACGCTAATAAGGATAACTAATGTAAGATGAACATTTACGTTTATTTTATTTTTTTATTATGATTTTGTTCTGTTCTATTATATATACTTCTACTTTTAGCCACCTTATGTTAATTAGCAAAATTGGAAGTGAAATCTCTCTAGTTTTACGTAATCGTGTTCTTAGTTGAAATAAAAAAGATATAGGTATAATTATTAGAGTATCGTCTTACTATAGGGAAAATACCTGCAGTTGCTATGGTTTTAACTTTATTTCCCTTTAAGGTATCCGACTACGTTCGGAACCGTGATTTAAAAAAAGTATAAATGGATAATTTTCTTGATATTTCTCTTGGATTAGAATATACGTCTAAAATATTTTAAGAATATTATTAGAATAAAAATTATTTAAATACAATATTTTGGCAAAAAATGAACTTAGAATTTTATCTATTTTCAAAACATTCTTCTTTTATGAAAAAGGCTTCTATAGTAATAATATTTTGCTTAAGTAAATCAAAGATTTCTTCAAAGGGCCTGAAATAGGACTTTTGTAAAATTCACATTATTTTCAAAGACTACCAATTGAAATAATTATAGATGTTTATTTTCTTAAAATTTCTACACTCCGTTCTATTATATAAAATATGGATAAATTCACTTCTAATCTAAACATTTCAAAAATCCTAGTTCAGGCTCTGTATAGAGATCTAAGCTATATATGGGCAAAATATTATTATTATTATTATTATAAAAGCATTTTCCATAAAAGGAGAATTTTTTGAAAATAGGTAATTCTATGTTCTTTTTTTGCCTAAATATTGTATCTAAATAATTTTTTACTGTAATAATTTTCCTAAAATAATTTTTTACTGTAATGATTTTCCTAAAATAATTTTATAATTGTATTCTAATCTAAGGGGCATTAAATATCATTAAATTATCCATTTATAAGCTTTTTCAAAAAAACAATTCGGAACGTAGTCGGATACCTTAACTGAGTAATTCTTTTAAAAATATTTATACTTTAATTTAATCACACATTTTTTTCGTGGTTATGTTAAAACATATGCTTAGCTCATTTCAAGTCGAAACTACTTTTTAACGTGTCTCTAAAAGTTAATTCATATATAATTTAGTTTAATAAAAAGAACTGTTTAATTTTAGTCTGTTTTGTCTGGTTGAATATGAACTCTGAAAAAGTGAATGAATGAGTATCAACTTCGCACTATTCTGCTATTCAATGGATTTTGAAGACAAATCTCATAATTTTTAACCTTGGCCAAGAGACGAGGACGATACATGAGCTGGCACCTCCTTCTCCCACATAACCTCAAAGGGTGGGCGTTTGATTTTCGACAGATTTAACGTGCAGGATCTCCCGCCACCGGGGCGGCCCCCCCTCTTCAGCAGTCTCATGAGTTCGTTCGAACTCATGACACGCCGGCCACGAGTTCGTTACTTTGACTACTTGGCTATCGCGGCCTCATGAACTCTGAAAATACGTATGTTGATTAAAAAAATATTTCAGGCTTAATAATCTTAGATATACCGATTTAATTAAAAATAGAGTGTGTCAATTCTTTTTCAAAAATTATGAATCCTAATATATATCTACATAAGATAGAATATGATTTTTAGCTTAAGTTATATGAAATATTTTTTCATGGAAAATATATTTTTAAATTTTATTTTTCCATGCAGCTTTAATAAATATATATATACATATATACATATGCATATATTTTTGCTTCGCTGAAACTTAAATTGACTTTATAAAACTGTTTAAATGTTCCTAGAATTTAAACTGGCTTTATAAATTTTTTTTAAAGTACCTAGAATTTGAACTGATCTCAACCTGTGCCTTTCTTATTTGTAAGATTTTTTTATTAGACGCTTAATGAGGAATTTTTCATCGTAGAAAAAATAGAAAAATTATTGCGTGTCAACATTCCATCTTTGATATAATGACACTTATCAAAACTATCTAAAAAGTAAATACCATCTATTTTGTAACTTTTTTTTTCTTTCTATTTGAAAGCTCAGATGGAAGAACTCCAATTCAATTTCTAAATCTCTTCAATTCTTGACACAAACAACCACCGACAGAGGGCGCTCTATCCCACTCATCAATTACTTCTCGAGGCGAATCTGGCAACATTGATTGATTTCGTTTTCTACTTCTTCGCCCTTTGTTTCGTCTCCATCAAATATAGTCAGAGAAAATCTACTGGTTTTAGCACTTTGGTGACTTTTACTGAATTGTAATTGGCAGCAACTCAACCTGGGGATAGGACAGTTCGTTCTATCCAGACTGCGAGATTAACGAAATATAGGGCTAAGAGAGGCTTTTGTCCTATAAGGTGTTTGGCAAGATAAAAGTCACAACCCTAATGGAAAGTTTTCTTTAGTAGTGGATCTTATAGGTTATTCACATATTGGCTTATATTTTTTATGGGGTTTTCGTCTCTGATGGTGTTGGTTGTTATTTCTATGACATCGGATTTTTAATAAAAAGCGGCTTTTTTCAAGCAATAGTATTCCTTCTTGGGGAAAAACTTCTACCGCAATATAACGTGGTTGCTATGGTTATAACACTATTTGTAGCTAATAGAGGCAATTCTAAGAAAGCTTTGAACTTATGGACTTCGTAAACCTGTTGCCGTTTGAAGTTATGTTATTAAGAAGAATATTGAATATAAAATGTTAAAAAAATATTTCTTAACACGTAACTATATTTATGAACATGTTTATATAAAATAGAACACGTTCTAACAAATTATAAAAAAAAAATGGGGTGCATTTTAAGAATAATATACAGATACATGATTTGCGCTTATTATTTCATTTAGTATGATTATCATTATCATGAACATTCTATTCAATTAATCTTACTTTTTACGGAAAATTTATGTTTACCTCCTGAGGTTAACTTCCGGAAATAAATTAAAGAAACTACGCGAATGGCATTTGTAGCTTTTGTATTTAATATTCCTCTCTAAAGCAATACTGATGTGTGAAAGGAGAATTAGGATCAATTGAATTTTAAAAAGAAAAGGAGATATCACATTGTTCTTCTCATTTATGTAATAGTCTATATTGCATTTAAATTGAGATAT
This sequence comes from Trichonephila inaurata madagascariensis, assembly GCA_019973955.1. NCBI lineage: Eukaryota > Metazoa > Arthropoda > Arachnida > Araneae > Nephilidae > Trichonephila > Trichonephila inaurata. Next base: position 53,422 of record BMAV01001335.1, on the reverse strand, counting down.
ACAAATTTGAATTTAATTTTAGAAATAATTTAAGTTCAATTTACAAATTCAGTCTTATGCTAGATCCTTGATTCTCACAGATGGAAGTTTAATTTTTATTTCATTTATCAAGCTGAGTTTTATAAATGAGTTTTTTGCAACATTCACAGAAAAGTTTAAGAGAAAAAAAAATAATATTGCATTAATGGAACGAAGTGGAATCATCTGGAGTTAAGAAGCGACGCAGTTTCAAATGCATATTCATTATGTGCAGCTTATAGAAATAGTTTAAAGAAATTTGATCCGTTGAAAGAAAGTCCAATGGAGATCCGTATTTGTCTTTTACAGGTGCCATTAAACGCTTCTAAACTATTTAGTGAGCTTCATGCGGTCACAGAAACGCAAGGTTAAATGTTTTCTGTTTCCAGAAAGATATAAGTGTGACAGCAAAAACACCTGTTACCGTCCCACTCACATTTGCGCTCAGACGAATCCGCTTAGTGCAAAGCAGAAGACATTGACATCTGACACGGGATTACTGGGATGTTCATTGATGAGTCCAAATTCAGCCTAATTACTGATATGTTACATTTTTTTATCTGTAAGACCGCGTTACATACCTTTCAACACCCTAAAATAATCAACCAGCGGTGATTTGATGTTCTGGGCTATCATCCAAAAGTATGGAAGCAAAAACTATTATGTCTTAGATTTTTTTTGGACGTTATATGACTGTGTGGAAAAAGTATGCTTCAAGTCTTATGCTTACTTTTTCAATGGTGCATATCGATTCCGTTTAATTTATCTAAAAGCACACCGTATCCATATAGGAACCCTTTGTGATGTAAATTTCTTGAAGGTGAGGACATTCCCTAGATGGAATGGCCAACCAGAACTCAAGGTCTAATTTCTATAGAGTAGGTTTAAAGTACTCTTGGAGGGGACTTGTGAATGGAAATATAAATCGTTTTCCTTTTTCCAGGACCTTCCTGTGATTATAAACGTCGTTGTTGGATGGGTAAGAGTGACTAGCCTAAGGATTCATAAATTGTCATTTCTATAATAAATTCAAAATGTGAAAACTGTATGACTGAAGAAGGAGGATATTGTTGCCTTTAATACTAATCAGCCGCACACACAAACGATTATTCGTGTGTATCATAACTGTCTCTTGCCTTTTGTTGGGGTATTATAATAATTCATGTAAATACCTAGTTTCATTATAATATGTGCATTTAGATTCCATGAACCAAATAAGACAATTATTTTAATTTGAGCAACACTGAAAATAAAGAATTAACTTGCAAATACAGTAGGACCTCTACATAACGAAGTCGCTAAATTCCGGAAAAAATTCGTTATATGGAAAATTCGTATTATAAAGGTATATCGCGTTTAATATACTCTATAAACCACATAAAACAAATTTTAAATTCATAAACACTATATTCATATACACATATTATTTTATATCATCATCTGAACCATCTAAAGAAAGAAAGAAAAAGTGTAAGGAAAACAAGAAAAAAGAATGTTGAAGAATTCACTGTATTTTAAATATTCAGAAAATAATTTTGTGCTTAAAACAATGAATTTTAAGGACATTTTATAATTTAAAGCATATAAATAATATTAAACATACATTATTTTATAATTAGAACACGGGGCAACTCCACTGAGGGTGAAAGAGGATATCAAAGATGTTTCTAGTGAACTAGGTAATGGGGGTTATAGATTGCACTTCTTGGATGAAACGTCCAGAACTCTATTGCCCTGGGTCAGTTAGGATCTAATAGAACCAGTTCAAAATTTATGACCACCATAAAATGTGTTAAAGAGAGAATAACTTGACATTTTTTCAGAAATACTGTAAGAAAAGAGAGAATAAAAATTGAATCACAAAAGAAAAAGTTCGTTATGTAGAAAGTTAACTTCGCTATAAAGAGGTTATTTTACGAAGAAAATCGTGAAATGTTCAAGGTTTCAAGAAAAGTTCGCTGTATAGAAAAATTTGCAATATAGAGGTTCGTTAAATACAGGTTCGACTGTATACTCGTAACTAATGAAGATATATAGATGTAAAAAAGTAAAATATAATATGCCATATATCTACGCAAAAATAATGAATCCTATCTGTTACGTTTGTTTAAAAGCAGGAAAGAGAATAGATACTTATAAATAAAAGAAATGAAAAATACATGAAAAAATCATTCTAAATGAAAACCTATTATAAAATACCTCAATATTAATTATACATTCTGATTTTATTATTCAACAGAGAGAGCAAAAAAATTTTATGTATTGCTCATTCTTATTTAAGAGAATCGATTTTTTCCTGCTTAAAACATATTACGTACTTCGTATTGAATATTAGCGATTTGAATTCCTTTTTGTGTATTCTAAAGTTGGAAAAGTATTTTTTATAAAATGTTTGAAAAAATATATGTACTCAGGAAAGTAAATTGATATTCGTGTCATGATTGCATTAACTTGTTATGAAATTGGGATGTTTTCCTCTGTATGAAAATAAGTTTCTATTTTTAGGTAAACACTAAAACACAAGGTGAAAAAGCCTTAAGCAACAGAGAGGTTTATTCTAACTTAGTTTTGACAGATCTAGGTCTAATAATGATTACTGGAAGAATATAAATAATGAAAAATACTTAAGACCTCAAAGAAAACAAAATCGAAAATTCATTAAAAATTAATTATGAAAAGTAAAGTTTAAATGTAAGGGATACTTGAAAGGATCATGATGATTTTTCATTAAGGTGTAAGACTACGTTCGGAACAGTGATTTTAAAAAGGCGCATAAATGGATAATTTTCATGATATTTAGTGTCACTGAGATTATAATACGTGTATAAAATTGTTTTTAGGACATTTTGGTAAAAAAAACAACTATTAAATACAATATTTCGGCAAAAAATTAACTTAGAATAACCATTTTTCAAAATCTCCTTTTGTGAAAAGTGCTTCTATTATAATAATATTTTGCCTGTTTGTCGCTTAGAACTCTGTACAGAGGCTCAACTATGATCTTTGAAAAATTTGCATAATTTTCAGAGTTACAACCATTTGAAATAATTATCGGTGTTTTTTTCTTAAAATTTCTCCCCTCTGTTGTCGTAAAACTTAGATAAACCCACTTCTAAGGTATATATTTCAAAAATGCTAGTTGAGCCTCTGTACAGAAGTTTGAGCTATACAGGCAAAATATTATTATAATAGAAGCATTTTTCACAAAAGAAGAATATTTTGAAAATGGGTCATTCTATGTTCATTTTTTGCAAAAATAGTGTACTGAAATAATTTTTTATTGTAATACAATTCTTAAAACAATTTTATATACATTTTCTAATCTAAGTGACACTAAATATCATAAATATTATCCATTTATACACTTTTGCAAAATCATGGCTCCGAATGTAGTCGGATACCTTAAGCGGTTCTCGCGCGTTTTCAAGAAACCAGATAACAAAAATATTTTGTCTGTTTTAAGAAAATAATAGTACTTTATCAGATAAAGTTCTCACTTACTTTTTTTACGACTGTTTTACCTCTCCAAGACAGATTTCGATTATGTTCTTAATACGCTTGTAGTTAAAAAAAATGTTTTATGTTTTTATTTTCGATATATTAAAAAAGAATTTTTTTTTTTAAAATAGCTTGTTAAGATTTTTTTTTTTTTTTTTTGTTAAAAAAAGAATTTTGATGAAGAGAAATAAGTTAATCATGGCGGTAGAATTAAAAGGAAAAAGAATAGAAGAGAAAAACTTATTCAATTTTTCGTCATTTGCATAAATATTAAAGTCTTTGCTGTAGAAACTTTAATACTTGGACGTGACTTAATTTATGGAATCAATCCAGTAACAAATAAGTTGGGAATAAATTCTAAACTTCAATTTAAAACTCCATTGGTGAATAAACTAAAATTAATAATCTAATTTAAAAAGAAAGAAAAAAATTTCTACATTGTTTGAGAATTTCATGCTCTTTAAGCAAATTAGTTTTTAAAAAATCACTAAAAAAAGACTTTGAGGTAAAGTAATGAATATTACATGGATAAATTCAGTCTTGTTAGCTCCCTAAATTCTAGAATTTTTAAAAATTGCTAAGAAATATTTTAATCAATAAATAAATATTTATAAACCCAGATGGTATTATTCTGTGATAACTAGACATTTTGATTAAAGGAATATCGTAAACCTAAAATAAGAAATAGGACCATACATGCTTCTGAACTATAAAATAATTATTTGATCATACAACTATTATTTTATAAATGTTTTTATATTTTAAAAATAATTTTAAAATATAACCCTAGAATAGTTACATTATTTCTTAAAAATCTGATTCTGATTCGTGGTTCAGAGACTAAATCTTCCATCCAAAATTATTTCTCCAATACCACTGGTCCTGGCATATTACGACAGTTATTTTTTAGTGCGTTTTTTGTGCGTAAATTGCTTATCTATTCCTCGTGGAAGACATCGAGTGCCTTTTGATCTAGTTTCTGAATTCGACCGAGGAAGAATAGTAGCTTATAGGAATTGTTAATAATCCTTCAGAGAAATCGATCAACGTGTTGGAAGAAACCAAGCAAATGTGACGCGGATCTGTCATCGCTGAATGCAGGAGAAAACAATGGATCAACGGGGCCTATCGCAACTCCCTCGTGGCACCAATGACAATGATGACAAGCGTACGGCAGTGATAAATCGCGCATCCACAATTCGAACCATAGCACAACAGATTCAGTTTATTACGCATTATTCCATGTCCGCTCTTACCATTTGATGCCTTTTGCAGTAGCGTAGAACGTTCGCAAGGCATCCATTGATTCGCTTACCCTTGACTGGAAACTACAGGCGTTTGCGCCGCCAACGAAATGGAACCACATTGTGTCTATTGACGAATCCCGTTTCTGGCTACAACATCACGATGGTCGGATTCCAGTTTGGAGACACCATGGTGAAAGGCTGTTGAACTGTTGTGTTACGCATCTCCGTACTGGTCCTGCACTTGGTATGTTTTGGGTTGGAATTGGAATTCACTGCCGCATCCCTCTAGTACGCATTGCCAGTTCACTTAACAGCCAACGCTACATCTCTGAGGTGTTGGAGCCCATGATCCTCCCATACATTCAGTACTTGCCATCAGCGATATTCTTAACTGAATAATACGCTACCACATGTGACATGCTGTGTTCAAGAGTTCTTTACCCATCAGATTGAATTGCTTCCTTGTCTTGTTTGTTCTCCTGATCTATCGTCAATCTAAAACGTGTGGTCCAAGCTTGCACAACGACTGGCCCTGGATACACCACCCGCTGCTACACCGAATAAACTTTGACAATATGGGGAAGCTGCATGGTTTGCTGTACCCCAAGGATATATCAAAAGCCTCTTTGATTCTATACCGAGACGTGTGGTAGCGATTATAGACAACATTGGCGGCTACACTAACTACTGATTTTGCCATCATTTCTACGTCACAAGAAGGTGCAATTTTAATCATTTGATGTTTGTACAACATGTTATCTGAGAAATAAATTTCACTGTGGTATCTCTGGTCTTTCATGGTGTTGCATTTTGTGTGGCTAGTTGTTTATATTGGGGAGAGAGATCTGTTTATATATATTTATATATATATACTAACTGAGCAACGTCTCAAATATTAAAGGAAATTATAAGCATGTTTTTTAAGTGTTATAAATGAAATGAATATTTAAGTCCAAATTTCAAATATATTATTATATTTTGATATTTATGTAAAATAGTTTATCATACAAGGAAAATTTCTAGAAAAAAATATGTCGCTTGTTTTGATTGAAATTATTACTAAGCACATCATCATTCGTTAAACTCTTTTTATTTCCTTCTTTCAAGTTTGTCAACCGAATGTTATCATTTCCGAAAAAAAAAAGGAAAATTATATTTAAAAATTTTTTGGTAACTATTTACATTTTTGAAAGATAAAAAAGAAACTGGAAGCATAAAAGAAAAATAGTTCATTTTGAGATAATAAAATTTAAAACAATAGATACACTATCCATCTACCAGTAGACTATCGTTTCAATACTTTGAAACAATAAAAATACCATTCTTGATCATATGAATTTAACATTACAACATTGAACATTCTGTACTAAAACATTTTAATTTTTGAATCCTGTTATAAATATTGTTAATTAGCGAGATAATCGCTTATGTAAAATAACCATAGAAAGATTTTCATAATATGTCATTTTCGTCTCCATAATGATATGAATCATAATTTTATGATATATTGATAGATAATATACACGAAGCTTCTCATTTCATTTGAATAAAATATAATCTTCAATTAGCGAAAAATAGTGTATAAATTCAGTAGTATTACTATAAACAATAGCCGGTTGAGTTTAATATTAAAAAATGAAAAACCGAATAAAAGTGTTTTACTTTTAACCTAATCTTAAGTTCGAACAATTCCTTTGAGACTTTTGTCGGAGCTTATTTGATCAATGAAGATAATAGTTAGTATTCTGCCATTTCCATGGGAAAAAATATCGTATATTTTATGAAAAAAAAATATCAAGCAAAAGTTATTCATAGCAATAGTATTTCAAGTTTGTTCTTTTTTTTTACTTTACCACGTTTTTTCTTTTCATTATACCTTAAAGTACCGGATAACATAACAATGAATTCTGAATCCCAAAGTAAAAGAGGTTTTTTTTTTACTCTCTATTATTAAATTTGATATATAACTCCTTATCTCCAAAATATAACAATCCTTTATCAATCCATTCTGACAAAGCAGTTGTTATTCATGTGCGTTATTCAGTTCTCTAATCGTTAGGGCACCCCTTGGACTTTAACAATTCCAAGCAACAACCATAATAATAAAACCATAACATATTGATCTGGGGAAACCCTAAGACAATATTTTTTATTCTAAAAAGCTGTAATATCTCTGTTCCTCCAAAATATGAATTCTTTATCAATCTACAATGACAAAAAATAATATTATTCATAATCTACCATTCAGTTTATTAGTCACTAGTGTACCTTTAAATTTCAATACCAAACAGGAACATTAAAAAAAAAAAAAAAAAAGACTTAGCTCTCAGAAAACCATAAAAAAATCATTTGTTTAACTCCAAAAAACTACAAACGACTGAAAAGCAAAAATACGACAGTTTTTATAAAAAATAATATACCCTCAGATATGTATCCATTCAAAGGAATCCTAACAATTACATCAATAAACCGTACATTATTCTTAGTCTTGTTTCACAATCTAATAAAGACAAATACAGATGAATCCGATATCTTCCACTGCACAAAACCATTAATTTTCATCACTGGGAGAAACTACAATGGTTTCCTTTTTTTATCCTTTGACAACAAAGACCATCTCCTGCAGGATTTCTAGATATTGTCGAATAGGGAACCTTATATTCCAGAGCTTTTCCGACATCACAATCGAAACGATGACTCAGCTTTATGTGAGCCTTCGCTTTCTATTTAAGTATCACGTCAGTAGACCCAGTTCCAAATCTCTTTTGTCCGTCGTTCGATTACTGAACTTTATGGCCCAACCCCCCTCTGGAACACTGTGGGCGTTGGACGCACGGGGGTAATGCAAATTTTACGACACGCTTATGCCGTGGTGACTTTTCTCCGGAAATATCTTTCTTGCCCCGGAGGAAGTATAGTGGGACATTGTTTTTATTGTTTATTTTGTTAGAATTTGATGTGGTGAGGATTGAGGGGTGGAATATCTTGTCGAGCGATTTTCTTCTCGAAATGACCGGGAGGTTTAGTTCTTAGATCTTGGAAGTTTAAAATAGTTTGGGCGGAAGTATGTTCACATAAATCACAGTTACAGAAATAATAAAAATAAATTATTTTATTTACGAATTATGTTGTCCTAAATTTATACTTATATGAGAATATATTTTTACGAGGATATATGATAATAATGTTACGACTCTATTAATAATGGTATCGAAGTCACTAAAATAAAATATAGGTTTATTTAAGAAGTTAAATTTGTACAAGTTTAAAAGATATCCGAACACACACGCGTTAAGAGGACAAAATTCGGTTAAAACACACACACACACACACACATATATATATATTGATTTTTATTGTTTTGAATAGAAATACCTTCGAGATTTACAAAGCATACTTTGTTTTGTTTTCACGCTACATAGAAATCAAGTTACAATCAATTTCATAAAATTTGAAAAAACGAAATTGGGTTTGTAATCTATCAGAAGTGGCCATTTAAATTATTAAAAATCTATCATGGCGAGTCTGACAACTCAAAATGTTATAAGAATGTATATCTATAATATTTTTTTGAACCTCATATTTAAATTATTTTCTAGAGAATTTTCTAAAACGTTTCTTATTGTATGAGTATTTTTTGAGTTATAGCTAGTTGTTTAAATAATGGTCTCATAAAGAATGTATATAATACTTCTTATAATATTTACTTGATAAACTCTAAAATTTTTAAACTTTAATAACACATTAAAATTTTATTACGTTTTCCAGATAAATGCATTTAAGTGGTTTTAGTAATACTTTTACTGGTATAAGTTTATTAATTTTTTTTTTCAAATGACTTTAAAGTTTAAAAAAAATATTTCTAAAATTTCACTTATAATTGTGGTTTTTGTAAAATTTAGATAATGTTTTTAAAATTATTACTAGTTAAATGTTAGTTTTTATTAATATTGATTCTTAAAAAAAACATTTATAATGTTTTAGTATGCTATTTTTTTAGATAAGTAATCCAAACATGCTTGGATACCTTTTAATGAAAGACATGTCTGGAACGTACTGGTTAATTACACTGTTTAATTAACCAATAAAACATATTTGTATCGTTCCCTGGTCTGAAAGAAGGGAAAACCGTCAGTTCTTGATACGGGTCCAAAATGTTTGGGAATGAAGTTGGCTGCAGAAGTGCCAATGAAGAACTGGATTCTCCTGTTTAAGGAGTGAAGCCAGTATGGGGTTATGCAACTAATAGATATTCTGCAAAATTCTATCATACGTATGATTGTCAAAGCCACAAGATATATGCGCAATGACGATATACGTAACGCCTTAAAAATTACAAGCTTTAAATTTCATATTCAAAAAATAGCTATCAATTTTTTTAATGCTCAACCTGATATCAATAATTCAAATATGCTCAATTTAATTCCATATACTTATAATGACAATTCTAGAAGGCCAAGAAGAATTCTTTTTGATTCTTATAACCCTCCGTAATTTTCTAATTCATGCAAAAAAATTTTACTTTACCATAGCTAAAATTTCACTTTTCTTAAAATTTTTTCAATGTTAAATTCTTTCTACCTCGCTAGACAAGCGCCTCCAAATTTTCTATATCTCAGCCCCAGGGCAGCCAATAGGAGTCTCTGTTCACTTCACCCAGCAACCAATCGCAGAGCAGGCTCTAAGCTCTCACCCAAGCCAAAAACTTAAAAACTTTCTCGCCCAGAGGAAGAACCAAAGCCACGCCTGCCGGATCTCTTCGATTAACCAATTACCGTCATGCCACTCAGCAGAATGAAGAAAAATCACCTTCGTCATGCCCAACATCGCAGACTATCCAGATATAGGATTGAGGACTGTTTTTACAATCCAGGTGCCCAAAGAATAATGCCTATTCAACCCCTATTTATGCGCAAAATTAGGGAGGTCAATCCAGGCTCAAAGGGTTTGCAAATTCCTGTATACTTACGAATTCTAACCACATATTTCCCTCGTTCGGAAGGGTCTTCCAAGGAATTGTGGAGATCAAATGGGTTCTCCGTCAATAAATGAATTGTAGACACAAGGCTGCCCATAACTAATATTGATCATTACTTTAAGTTCTTAGGTGACATTCTGACATAATATGTATTTGTTAATAATTTATATTTTGCATGGTAAAATTTTTACCTGTTTTTAAACAGTTTAATCTAACACCATTTTCAACAAATAATAAATATTTTATTTTAAAATGAATTCACAAATATTCTCGATGATTTTTATATTTATGATATATTAACCCGTTCAAAGCCATGATCACATATATGTGATCCCGCATTTTTCCCTTCACGGCCCACAGTATAATATATGTGATTGAGCTTTCCCTTCCCATGGGCCCATAATCATACTGGTGTGATCAGACTTAGGAACGTTTTTATATTAATTTTTACAAGCTTTAGAAGGCTGTTAAAAACCATTTTTTTTTTCGAATAATACTTAATTGAACTTCAATATGTGCTTTCAGCTCCGTGTTTTTTTTTTTTTATAATTAGATCCGAGGTATTTATAAACATAAACAACTGCACATGTTTATTTTTCGGGAGAATCGGACATTTAGAGGTTCGTGATCTATTGCTGTTTGGATTTCTGTTTATATTTTGAATAAGTTGGCTTAGTTATCTAATGTTTTCTATATTCGTATTTAAATGTATGGGATTTTTGTCAGTTCTTTTGAAAGTGTATGTATTTTTTTTTATTAAAATGAAAGCATTTTCTTTAAAATTTGCAATTGTTTTTTAAATTTCGCGAAAATTTTTGTTCTCCATATTCAAATATTGTCAATGTGATAGTAAATTATAAGTTTTAGAATATTTGATTGCATTTAAAACTTTATATGAATTTTTAAAGGAAATTATAGGCTTAGCAGGGGGAATTTCGACTGGTCCCGTGCATGCGTATACTCTCCGAACGTATGGGCCCTGGGGAAACGCTTCTTTCTCCTTTCGCTGGTCCAGAAGGGGTTAAATGCGGATTGTAGATTGTTAAAGCTTGTTTAGGCTCTTGCATTCTTCTCTTATTCAAACAGGTTACTTTTATCTAAACAGTTTATATTGTAAGCACTTAGCTTGAGAGACATAAAACGAGACATTTTTTAATTTTAGAAATATATAATCATTTAGCACAAGTGAGATAAATAAATGCAAGGTATAATCAAAATCAGTATATATTAGATTTATCTTAATTTATATCTGAGTAAACGATAAAAATAAAATAATCATATATTTCAGTATCTTTTTTAATATCTCAAAATTAGAAGATGCAATTCACTGTGGCTTTTAGCATACATACATAAAACAAATTAACTGCCAGAGAAAATGTTCCAAATTTCGCTAGAACAGAAATGATATGTATATATATATATATATATATATATATATATAACGAAATATAAAAGCATGCAAAAGGAATACCGATAAGAGCAATTTTTAATAAATATCTATTTACTTTTAATCAAAAATTGCATAAAAACAATGTTATTTAAAGAAAACATCTAATTTTCCTTCTTCGTTCATTGGAGAATCAAGTTCCAAAAAATATCATTTAAAATACTGTAGTAGAAACCGAATTACGTCCAACATATAGTGACAAACGTTTTCTGAAAAGATGCTCTCTTGGGAAACTTTGAGTGTATGAGTGTAGTTCAGAATCACTAGTGTATTGGATGTTTTAAACCAATGGCCAGTGATTCTGCATATAAAGCATTCAGAGAGTTAAATATACTAAACTAAATGGAAATTGATGTGTGATATACTTAAGATGAAAAACGTAAAAGTTTTTCCTGCAGAAAATTATTCGGATATGAAAGGGAATCGAATTAATTATTTCTATTTATCTCTATATACCACATAATAATTCCGAAACGAAAAATTCTTAAACGTTCTTATTATCATGTCGTACTAAGCTTATCATAATCAATATTTAAAGTAAATAAATTTTAAAAGACTTTTTTCTTCCTAAAATTCTCATAATTATTCACTGCATCAGTAAATATTTTAGCGTGTGTCTCCATAACTTTTTTTACTACACCGTGTCTCTTTTATGGGATGTACTTCGTCTATGAATATCCGTAAAAATTCATGTTTTCATATTTTAAATGAACATGTAATGTGATTAAAGCTGCAAAAAAGTAAGCAAATCTCAGCAAAATAAAACTCTTTATTATTATTCATTGTTTTCATCCGACATATTAATGTGATAAATATCTAATGGGTTTTTTTTGTAATCGTTTGAATATTGTCTTTACCTAAGTGTGATATAGATTAATCTACATATGTTTATGTTCTTCATAACAAGAAAAGTTTAATAATGGGCTTAGAGATTTATGTATGAAGTCTATAATACAACTAATTAAAATTTCTAAGTGCTGAAAAAAATTAAGTATAAAATAACTTTCAATATTATACACAGTGCCTCAAAAATTAAATGTTAATGAAAGTTTTAGGAAGGAAGAACCAAAATTTTGATAATATTTATCATATAAAATTTCCGGAAATTTAATACACGAACCTAATTGCATGAGTTTTTTTTTAAAAAAGAAACTTTTAACTAAGAAAGTGCCATTAGGAAGTTATACTTTAGAAATACTTTGTTACTTTGAAAACAAATACAAATACTTTTTTCTTGATAGAATAACGAAAAACTTTCCTTCTCTATATCTCTGTACAAAAAAGTTTCTTAAATTATTTTTTCTTTTTAAAAGTCATCAAACTAACATTTTGCACACAAGGAACTATTTATCACTTTATCTTATCAAAGATAAGTTGTTGTTATAAGAATTTAAAAAGTGACATCTTTCAAATTATCTTTTGCTAACAGATACAGGTTATGCGATAAAATTTCTTAATTACATTTTTTTTTCAAGTAATGTTTAATTCAAATAATTAATCATAACATTTAACACATTTCTAAGAGTAATATTAATATTAATACTATCAATTTTTATACATTTCTACACTTAATACGTTGATAATACTAATAAAGTTCGTTTTTATATAAGCATAAAATTCTGAAATTAAACTCATTAAGTAAATTTTAATTTTTTACTGGAAAATTCAAAGGATTATACTCCCTCTTATTTTGTTTTTTATTCGTATATCCTATCCATATGGTCAAGGTGTTCTTAATGTCTGATTTCAGAGACAATTCAATATTTGACTCATGTGAAAAATTACTGTACACAGTTCTAATACTATTAAAGGAAAGCAATATTCTAAGGGAGGAATTTCCCAATATTAAATCTGTTTAGCTTTAATTATATGCTTCTTTCACCAAATTTAAAATGTTTCTTTTTCAGTTATATATGGTTAAGTAAACATATAATTTGGATTTTACGGAATGCATAAATACATTTTTGATTGCTTCTAATACCCTTATCGTAGCAATGTCTTTTTTCGCAAGTATGATATTATAAAAGGCAAACAAAATATTATTTATTACTACAGCTTGGAAGCTACAAAGTAGGGTATTACAATGAAAATATATTTAAGTATTGGAATATTGGATCAAAACTCCAATCAATTAAATTGCTTTGAAATCATTTGAAAGAAGCTATATTATAGCTATACAAAAAAATTCGAACAATCAGATTTTAGCAATTTACACAGAAAATATCAAATCTGAATAAAATAATCGATTTTAAGATTCATTTTTGGAAGAATTCAGGAAAATGGAACATGGCAAATTTAGAGCTTTATCACTCATATAAAGAATCTGACATTGTTAACTTTATCAAAATACAATAACTAAATGGGCAGTTTACGTTATCAGAATGAACGAAAACCACACCACTAAAAAAGTCTTCAATTCTCAACCAATTGGCGCACGAAGAAAGGGTAGGCCAAGTCTTAAATGGATTGATGGCCTAGAAAAAGATCTCTTAGTTTTGAGAACTAGGAATTGGAGAACACTAACAAGAAGAAGGCTGTCTTGGAAAAGGCTTCTTGAGAATGCCAAGGCCCACCTTGGGCTGTCGTCTCACTGAGGAAGGAGGAAGGAATAAAAGAATCTGAAGGAATTTTATAGGTATACAAATGTTAAGTAGGGGCTTTGTATATTTTCAAAAAATACATATCACATTCATAAATAATATGAGTAAAAATTCTACTACAGATATAAAAAAATTTCAGAAAAATGATTATGAGCACAAAACACATAACTGATTATTCTGCATTATTATATTTAAATTTCCGACCATAAAAACATTAATATAATAAAAAAAAATTAAAATTTATTTATTTATCCCGTTTTCTATTAGTGTAGCTATTCTTCTCTTTTATCAAAGTACAGATTGAGGTGTTGAAATGAGCATACATCGAGTTTCTCTCATGCATTCTTCCAACATTATAAGGAGTCTCGCATCCATCTTCATATGACAGTGCATTTGAATAAGCCATTCCAAAGCAGGATGATAAGGTCTGAGTTTAAATTATTTGAAATTCTGGGTAAGATCGCTAGATTTCTCCCTGCTAAATATATGAATTTCAGAGATTTGAGACTGGCATAGGATGGCGCTATTTGATTCAGACAGAAGTTGAGAATATCAGTACGTATTTATTCAATATTCTTTGTATCGGAAAATAAAGTGTAAATTATTTAAAACGACGTTGATTGGAAACCTCATTTAATAATAAAGCTTATAATAAAATGAAATTGGACAATCCGAACAAAAAGAAGAATTATTTTGATATGTGAATGAGCTTGTAACGCTTTCTTTATATTATCGAATTGTAATTTGAATTTACGAGACTAAATAAATATTCTTGAAAAGCTTATCAAAGGTATTTAGTATATGTAAAAGCACAAAAACTTCAAAAAAAATGTAACTATAAAGCACAATTTAAGAAGCATCTTCAACAAATTATCAAAACAGTTGGAGGGTACAAAATTCTGGTGTGTGTTAGAATCGATTTCTTTTTGAATTATGTATCGTAAATATATATATATATCGTATATATAT
>BMAV01001335.1:18109-38565 GCA_019973955.1 Trichonephila inaurata madagascariensis | reverse complement strand
GGTTTCTCGGTTTCTGTTTTCGGCCGTTTTTTTTTAAAAATTTTATTATATATGCCATTCAAATTGCCATCTCATATCAGAATCCATGCACAATTAATTTAAAATTTTATCCCATTCTTTTTATTACCAACCAAAACAATTTCATTGCCTCTATTTTGTTAAGCGAACAAAAGTCGTTAACTTAAAATGTATGAAAAAATGTAATCTCTAAAATCTTTTTCTTTACATTTATAATAGACGTACGACACAATATGAACGATGAGAAATAGCTATTAAAATTATAATATTACAATCAGGAAGCATATTACATAATTAACAGAATCAATTTGCATAAAAGAGAAGGCACAATATAACGTAAACGAAACGGGAAAAAACCCCCTGTTTTATCCAGAAAACTAAAACATTGAAAAATCAATCTGTTTTTAACAGTCTAATCTACCACAATTTTCAACAAATATATATTTTCTTATAAAAGAATTCACAAATTTTCGACGATCATTCTGTTGATATTTAAAACAACAAAAATAAGAGTGTGGAAGTAAAAAAAAATCAGTATAATCACAACATAATAATTATTAATATTCCAATTCGTAATTTTAAAATTATGCTGCTGGTGACTTCAGAGGATATTAAGAATTGATACATGTTACATATACCATGGAACGCATAGGTGAGGTGATAATTTAGATTATGAATTCCCTATCTGTTTGAGTTTCAAGACAATGAGAATGATTCACTGCTTATTAAATTTGTACTTCAATACAGCAGGAAGACTACTGGAGATGGACTTGGTAATTTTGAACCACGAACAACTGACAAATATAACATCTCAAGATAGTATGACTCGTTGACAACATCATATGCCAGGAATGGAGAACCCTTATGGATAATAAAACTAAATACTAACAACTCGAAACTCTTTATTCACTACGAAAAAATACATTTTGCACTGTATACTAGTAAATGTTGTAGTTATACGTATAATTCAAATTATAAGGTAACATTATTGTAACTTTTGGTGTTGTAGATTAAATGGAAAATAACTTCTGATAGGAATGTATATATATATATATACATATATATATAATGTTACTTTTAGTATAATGCATATTTCTGAGAGAGGCTTTAATGTTATTCATTTCTGAAAACATTGACTCGTCAGCATAGGAGGATGAAAATGTGGTTATAATAGCATGAGTCAACTACTCCAAACAGTTAAATGTGTCTGGAATTGAATACCGTGTTTCCAAACTTTCATTACTGACATTTTTACAATATATCAAATCCAACTTTTTCCTTGTTTCAATACATTTTTGAATCCATATTAAACTGTACTGAAAATCAATCAGTTGCATATAAAATTCTTTAAGTTCCAAGTAGTAGAACTGTGACAAGTTTAGTTTATCAAATAAAGTCACATCAGGGTACATAATAAACTTGAACGTTTCTGATAATTATTTAAACTGAGAACATCTCGTTGAAAATTCCTTGATTGAAAAATCAATTACGGAAATAAATCCTTCTGTAACTATTTCTGCGTCTGGTTTCTCATGTATATCTAAACTTTTGATAATTTTTTCAAGTTTGGGAAGTGCTTCTAGTTTCTTGTAATGATATCGTTTATGAAAACATGCATTTTAGCGTCAAAAGCGCGAATGCAATCCCTCTTGAGGATTAGTGAGCTTTGTTATATTTTGAACTAAAATGCAAATTTTTTTGATCAGTGGCGTGCTCAAAATATTGTGCCGCGTGTCATTGATGGCACGCGTGCCACTGGTTTGCCATCCCTGTTATATGCATATTTTGAATTTTATAGAAGTATCGAAATAGAATAGGTAATTAAATAATTAACTATAAAGCGTACAAAATGAAAGATCTGTAAAACCAAATTTATAACGACGTGAAGACTGAATAATTTTAAGTAAAAAATAATCAGCAATTTTAAAGTTTAGCTCTATTACATACACTTAACGCAAAGCAAATTTATTCTAAGGCAATATTTTACACTTGATTAATTAGGTTACTCTGCAAATTGAGTAATTCTGTGTAATATTTTCATACTATTATTCTCCACTCTAGTGAGTGATATATCTGGACATAAACTTTCGCTAGTCTTCTCGAACACTTAATTCGAACATAAATATTCGGAAACCATTCTCCTGATGTTTATACCCTTCTCTGAAGCTGTTTTTAAGAGGCAATTTTATTTCCAGTTACTCTACTAAAATTCGAATTATATCGATTTTCCCCGCTTTTATGCCTCGGGATCTAAATGCTCCAAAGGGAACATAAAAGAGAAAAGGATCACTAAATTTTGTGTTATGGCAACAAAAATAAAAGTATAAAATTTGTGGTAAAAAAAAGCAATTAGTTTGTGTTAATTGATGTTATGTTTGCTTATGAATGAAGAATTGTGTTGAATCTACAGAAGTGTTTAGTGTTTTGAACTCAAATTTCAAATATTTAAATAATTTCTCAAAAGCTTTATCCTTTTTAATAGAATAAAAATATTATTTAAAGCGTATCAAATCATTATTTTAAACATCGTAATTCTAAATTGTTTTTAATGTATTTCATTTCCAATGAGGCCAATTGGAAAATAATTTTTATGTTACAATGAGTAGGTGTCACTTAATCAAAAAAGAAATATAATTTAAACTTATATGATATGTGTTAAAGTGCATAAGAAAATATTTCTGCATTACATCTTCAAGAAATTTTGGTCGAGTACAACAATAAAAAAAAAATTAAAATAAGTTTGAAAACTTTCCAACTATTCTAAGATAGAAAAACAATGTTTCAGATTTTGGTTTTTCTTGTGACTTACGACAATTTGCTGTTAGAAACCGTTTGGTTTTCTATTATTATTAATATTAAATATGTTACAAAACCAGTTTAAAATAAAGCTTATGTATGTAACATACTTTTATGTCATTAAAATAAATGTGTTTAATAGTTTGAATTGTAAAAAAGGTATTCAGTTTTCCATTTTTATGTATAAATATAAAATTAAACTTGACATTATAGTATAGATTATGAAATATCTAACACATTTTAAACTTAAATAAGTGTGTTATTTCAAATCAGAATATCCGGTACAATGCATATTGGTGGTTTCTGTACATTCTTGAAGTAAAAATAAAAAATAAACATTTTAGGACATATTATATTTTAAAACAAGATTTTAAAGACAAATATTTCTTTTTAAAACTCTAAACGAAAAGTATGGAACAGAAAACAATTTTATTTTTTATTTTTATTAAAAGTATTGAATCACGACTTATTTGTTATTGCTCTAAATAGAAACAAATTGAAAGAATAAAAGTAACCGAGATGATTATAAAACAGTATTCATTCATATTGACACGCAGATAAATTTTATATTTCTTAAAAACTATTTTTTTGTCACTAATATCCTTTTCACATAATTTGCATAGTTAATATATTAATAGAAATAAAACACCTATCTAGATTATATTTTAATTTTTTTTCATTTAAAAAAAAACAGATGTTTTATTCATTATCAAATCAGTTCTCTACAATAAATTTTCAGGGAGCGCAAACATGATTTACAATAAAGCCTTATGTCAAAACCCAGACATATTTTTCGATATAAATCATTGAAGTAATTCATTATTTTTATATTCCTACAAGTTTGTTAATGGTACAGATAAATATCTTTTGATTTATATAACTGCTTTCTCTTATACTTACACAATTTTAATTTTTATAAGTTTCGAAAAATAGAAAGCATGGAAGTAAGTCTTTTTATATTACTTATATGTCTAGTCTAAGATCTCAAAACATATTCTCATGGTTTGAAATATGCTGCGTACTCCATTAGAAGATAACTATTGTTAAATGAAATAATCATGTTCTTAAATATCTTTTAATCAACACATCTATTCTAGAGAAATAGCTAACTGAATATCCCTATCTCATTATTTACGAAAGGATTTCTACACTGCTTATATCGTCAGAGATTCAGGACCCTAATGCTGACAGAGGATTACGGGTTTATCAAGACAGAACAATACTCAGAATCTGGGAATCCAAGAAAAGAAAATATTGTAGTAGTGAAAAATGCGTAACATTAATTAGTATTATAATATACTATATACGATAAATTTGATTAGTTTACAAGATTGGACCCATTTTTTGAATTATTTTAGAGACATCGTACTTGACGAAAAGTTTAGTAGTACAAGTAATTTTAGAGTAAATTATATGAAAATTATATAAGTAGAGTTATATATACACATGAATGAAAATTTTTGATTCAATGTGTAGTTTCTGATTGTCTCTTAAAAAGAAGTAAGTTGTAAACAAATGAAAGTAAAATTTTTAAAAATTTTGGATGGCGTTTATAGAAGAATAGAACAAATGTTTGCACACCTTAGATTTACAATAAAAATTAAAAACCCTTCAACTACATGACATAATTTATTTGTAAATTTACACACCCTAATTAACCACTGAAGGTGCATTTCTCAGTTTAAAGTAAGACATAATAACATTTAATAGAAGTCTTATAGTTTTACAAAGTTATTTTATAAATAATGTATTCATTCTAATTTTACTGATAGAGAAGAAGGCTATTATAAGAAATAATATGCATGGTAATGTCAGCTTAGTTATGAATACTATTTCCATTTTAGTTATTTTGTAACAATTTTGCCTGTAGTTTGTTATTAAAAAATAAATGTTTTAAATTATTGTTTAATTATTACATTCCAAAAGTACTACAATTTAAAAAAAAGCCAAATTTTCATCTACATTTTTGAAATTAGACCTTGTTGAATTTAAGATCAAATACATTTCTTTTTTGATAAAAAATATTCCACGAAAATAAATACGAAAAGAAACATTTTTTTTACATAACTTTCAAAGAGTTGTCTTGCAATTATAACAAGAATTCAAAAAAATACATTCACTGACAACTTGTATTTTGTAGAAAAATGAAGATCTAGATAACGAGTAAAAATCATTGATATAATTTGAAAATATCTTTTACCCGTATAAAATATTTTTTTATCGTTATTTGGTTTTTATTTTCATAATAAACTTAAAAAGGAAAATTTATGTTAGAAGAGAGAAAGTATAAACCATATCTCGTTAGCATAATTTTAATACATGTTTTTAAGAAATCTGAGAATTTTCCTTTATTTAATTTATTATTATTTTTAATTTAATTTGAATATTCATAAAAGTATATGCTGAAATCATCAAAATAACTTAACCTCCCCCACCCCATTTTTAAGAGACCTAATAGCTCCAAAACCTTAATATTTACTTTCAAAACTACTAAACCAAACTACATCAAGCAAAATGAACATTTGTTATTTTCCAGAAAGCTGAAATACATAGTTCCCTTTAAGCATGTGCAAAATCTGCAAAAAAATCGATAACTGTACACGATTGAATTAACTCAATACCTTAATTACTTCCGATACTTTTTTTTATTTTATGAAAAACATTACCAACTACAAATATAAAAATGATTGAATGTGAAGAAAAGGCCTTTTTGTAGTCATGAGAAAACAGGGACAAAATTGCCTATTGATTCGTTTTCGGAATCAAAACAGGAAAGTAGTTATACGTTCTAACAAAACCGATATTGGAAGCTTTTGGTTTGATTAAGTAAAGCGATTAGATGTTCGTGGAATCAAAAATAAATGTCTTATAATCAGGCCAAAGAAATTAGTCTTTAAAAGTCATTTTGGATTGATAACGGATATTGGGAAGATAATGATAAATACTAATATATAAAAAGATAGTTATATCATTTAAATTTAGTTATGATATTTTATATTTCTTCGAATTATAGAGTTAATTTTTTGGGGCAGGAGTTCTTTTTTAACCCCTTAAGTGCCGCGGGCGTGTATACACGTCCTGCTGAGCTTGCGTGTTTAATGCCCCGGGCGTGTATACTCGTCCTTCCAAAGGAGTACATTTTTTATTGTGCTGCTCTTTTCAAAACTAGTCCTACGGCTTTGAAATACTATAAAATGACATTGAAAGTGATTCTAAAGAATTTACTTATTTCGGAGAATAGCCGGGGAAGGAATTTGAAAGGGTGTATTCCAGGAACGATGGAATTCTTACTTCAGTGGTTTTTCTGTTTCGTTTGAGTGTGTTCTGCTTTATTCTTCATTTGCTGTCATTTTCACTTATCGTTTGTAATAGGAGCTTCATAATTTTTGCACGAATGCACTGAATGCGGTACTGATTTATGAGTTCAACCATGTTTCAGTATATATCACACATAACATATAAATATAAATTTTTTATTAAGTTATAACTCTAGAGATTAATTTTTTTATTTTTATATTTTATTATTTCATCCCCCCCCCCTTCTTTCTTTTTCAAAGTGAAAGTAAGCAATTTTTCGGCGGAAACACATGTTTTTTCTTTTCCCCAATAAACTGCTTAATAACGCGCGCCTGTGGAAAAACAATGACACAGGTGTGTGTTTGGGGGTGTGTGTGTGTGAATTTCTTAAATTTTCTCGTCGGTTACGAGGTTAAAGGACTAGTATTACGTATTTTTTTATACTAAAACTGATTATATTTACAGGAAGGTAAAGTAACTTTTATTATTAGCCATAATATTTGAGGTGAAAATGTTTTACAAATATAATAGGAAGATATAAAAAAATTAAAATTTAAAAAGATGCGTAATACTCATACGATCAGTTCAAAAGTGCCTCCCAAATAAAGGCTAAAATGGCTACTTAGCAATATAAAAACACAGCAGAGCAGCTAAAATACTTTAAATCAGTGTTTCTCAAACTGTGGGGCGCGCCCCCCGGGTGGGTGCGGTAATCCTGCGAGGGGGGGGGCCAGCATATTGAAAATAAAAGGTTTAAAAAAATAAATTTTTGGAATGAAGTAAAACAAAATGCTTTCTGACATAATAAAAAATACACATTTACACTGATATAATTTATTTTTATCATCTGGTGATCATCAAAAATAAAAAATTCCACTTCAAACGCTCATTAGCCATCTTTGATCCTATAACCAAATAAAAAAAGACATTTTGTTTGTTTTATTGTAATCCCACGATGAGATATTTTTTTTCTTACGTTTCTTTTAACCCTTAAAATATTACTTTTGATTATCATATATTTGACCTTCAAACTTTCTGGTATGTTTCACCCGTCTCTTTTTCTTTTATGAAAGTTGTAAATAATATTTTTCTGTTGCCTTTTTTTCCCATGTGAATGAGTTTTATGATATATTGAGCACTTTGAAGAATAATTTGGTCAAGATGTACTTTTATGAGTATTCTGAAACATATAATGCATAATGCAAAACTTTTTACACCATTATTTTTTAGAACATGCTACACTTTCCCCACGAACAATTTTGTGGTTTTGATTGCTGTGTTGTACGACTTATTATGGTTTATAAATGTAAATGAGCATAATATAAAAAAAAATAATAAAAAATGGACATCTGTGATCCTTATTGAAGGAAGTTGAAACTGATCAAGCAATTGAAGAACCTGCTGAAATAATGCATATTAATCAAGATAGCGAAAATAAATATGAGAAAAGCGTTAGACATGAAACGTTTGAGTTGATTTGAAATTTTCAAATGCTGCCTAAAGATCTCTATGAAAAAAAAAGAGTATGAAACCATAATGTAGCACTTCGCCTTGTCAGAAAAACACAAGGAAGTAAAATTTCAAAATGCTATTTGTCGATCATCAAACGACAGCAAAACTACAAAAACGAGAACAAAATATGACAGTTTTGCTGGAAAATAACGTTTCTGTATTGTTAGCGAAAAGTGTCTGTGATTTATGTCCTTTATTAAGGACACGCACATTTGGAACATTTTCTTTAGTTTAATTGGATTTTTTCTCAAATTATCAAAGCAAAATTGAAAAGTCCTTGAAAGTAGGTAAGTATATTTTCTCTTAATTAAATTATTCACTGGAATTGTGAATTTTATCGTGTATGGTAAAAATAATTATAAAATAAATTATTGTTTTAAAACAAACTAAAAAACACGCTTTTATAGTGAATCAAACTAAAAAGTAAAATAAAAATAAAATATATATTAATTAAAAGTAACACATATACAAACTTTAATACTTATCTTGTTAATTTGTACGGTTTATAATT
Source organism: Trichonephila inaurata madagascariensis (assembly GCA_019973955.1). Taxonomy (NCBI): domain Eukaryota; kingdom Metazoa; phylum Arthropoda; class Arachnida; order Araneae; family Nephilidae; genus Trichonephila; species Trichonephila inaurata. Next base: position 30,431 of record BMAV01001335.1, on the reverse strand, counting down.
ATGATCGTATTGTAGCTTTAGTGCCAAAGTGCATTATTATTGCATTCAATACATTATTATTTTTAGGGGGGGGGGCGATAAAAATTATGATTGAAAATTGGGTCGCCAGTAGTGAAAGTTTGAGAACCACTGCTTTAAAGTCACAAATACCGGTTGAACACCCCACAAGACAAAAATAAAATACGAGATAATATCTCCCTGGACTAAAAATTAGAATCTTACGTCGAGTCCTCTATGTCTTCGAGGGACGGTCCAATAGCTCATAAAAACTTAGAAAATACATAAGAACGAAGAGAAAAATAACGGTATGAAGCATAAAAAATTAAGAAGGTTGGAAAAGATAGACGAAAAAAAGCTTTACGAAGATTAAAAATAAATACAATAAATTCCTACACAAAAATTACAATAACATTAGGAATATAACACATTGAAAAATACCTTCTTATATCTAAAATTAACAAAAAAATATATATTTTAGAAAATGAACTTAAAAAAAGATTGTAGAAAATTGAATATACACAGCAGCATTTAAATTCTAATTAACACATACATTTCGGAAAGATAGCATTTTAATTATTTAATGTATTCAAGTAGTTAATCAAATTTTTATTTCTTACATTAAAATTAAAACATAACATTTTCAAATTACTACACATATTTCTGTTCATTTCCATATTATAAAATCTCAATTTACTTTAAATAGTAATAAGGGAAATCCTAGTATGCAAAGGTCGATTGATTTTCAAATAGGAAACAACATATAAGGGTTTTTCATATAAGGAGTTAAGAAGAAATTCATTCATGAGTAATAGAAGAATCAATAAATAACGCATTGTACTTTTAACACATACAAGTCTCTTTCTCATGTTAATTTTCTTTAAAACTATTTAAAATTTCGAAAAAAGAAAATCTATTTTTATTACCAAGTAAAACTTGAATTTATGGAATTTTTTATGAAATTAGTTAGTGTATTATGCTGATAAATAAATAAATGAAATATAATTCAAACTAAATAACGATTTATAAATTAAAAATGCAAACTCTTATAATGTTTAGTTTATATTGGTTTTTAGCTTTAATTCGTAAATTCTCAGTTACATATCTAAGCAAATATTTCGAATATTTTTTTTTTGTACCTGATTTTAAATAAATAACTCGTCATCAGAAGAACAGTAAATTATTCTAATCTTTGTAGAATGCATTCATCTATTGAAAAAGTTATGTTTATTTTTTACATGAGTTTTGAAGAAATCGATAAATTCATTTCTGCATTTACAAAAGACGTATGGTATTTCCTTCCGGTTGAAAGAAAAATTATTGAGTAAAAAATTATTTCCGGTTCTTACATTTCCGTCAAAACTAAAAATAGGAAAACGAATGTCGTTGACCAATCTATGCATTGTAGCAAATGTTATAAATGGTTAAAATAGTGATAAATAATTTGTAAGAAATATTTAAAATAAAAAAAAAATAATTGGAAATAAAATGTACAGAATATAGTTCGTGTACTATTTGTACATTTAAATCACTTTAATTTAAATTTAATTATCTCTGTCTTTATGGGAATTTTTGAATTCAATGCAAAGAGTTGGAAGTAACTTTTGAGGGGCACAGCTGTACAGTTTCAATTGTTATTCGGTTCCAGATGCAAATGATATTCAAACTAAAATTTTGCGTGTAGTGTTATTTTTTACGACGATGACGGGCTTATGTTTATTTATATTTAAACACTTAATTTTATGTAAGTATATATATATCATGATGTTTATATTCTAGTCAACAATTAAAGAAAAATTAAAAAATGCATAAAATTTACATAGTATTTAGCTTTTATTTTGCCATATTTTATGCTAGTTTGAAATTAATTTCGTTTATTTATAGGTGGCCATAAATTAAATTTTTTAAATCTAAGTTTTAATTTATACACATATATTTTAAGAAACTTACTATAATTAAAGTTAAATTCTGATTTAGAGTATTTAATTTAGAAAGAAATGTAGGAAATTATGAATCAAAAAGATTTTATTTCTGTTTATTCAAGTGAAGGGAATTTTGAAGAAGTAGTTTTGCTTAATAAGGCTGATGTATTTGTTGAATATGAAGATGGTATAATACCAGATATTGTAATAAACATTTTGAAGTAAAAGGTAAACCACGACATTTTCCGACTTTCGATATGACATAATCGACATTTCCTTCAATTTATGACATGAAAGTTACAAATCTAGGACGCGTTTTTATACTAAATGCAATTATTTTTTGTGAAATTGCTTATAAAAAATTATTTCTTTGGAAAATTCACTTTGATAACTATTATGCATTTCTTCCGTTTTTAATTGGTGTGGTGTGGTATTTAGGAGAGGGGGTTACCAGCTCAGGTGTGGTCCACGTCACTTGACCATGGTTCAAAATTACGTGGTCCGTCGCCAAAAGCCCTCGTGTAGCTTAACCGAGCGACGTTAATATTCACTCACTCACTAACTTCCGTTTTTAACGAAAATTTATTAAAATAAATGTAATTGGGAAAAAATTGGACATTTTAATGTTGCAGTTAAGACTTGAGGTGCCGAAATATATATATTCCTCGCTATTAAACTGCTTGTAAAAATTTAGTTTTTTCCTAGCATTTATATTTATGACTATACTATTAGAAAAATGAAACCATCAATTTTTTTCCTCATTTAAAATATGCTAGGTTAGATGAAATTAAAGGTGTCTATAATATAACTTGTCTTACACATTTCCGATTTCTAGAAGGTCTATATTATAATTTTACGATTCCTCTATATTCCACTAATGCAGTGTTTCTCAAACTGTGGTGCGCAATCCCCTAGGGGGCTTGATAAGCCTGCAAGGGGGGTGAGAGCATATTGAAAAGTCGGAAACTAAAGATTATTTTAAAAAATTATTTATTTACTGAAAGTAAACAAACAAAATACATTCTGACATAATAAAAGAAACAAAATACACACAATTAACACTAATAAATACGTCAGTACTGCGAAACGAGTTTTATAATTAATTTAACAATACTAAGTTAAGAATAAATTTAATAATTATCAGTGACCCAATGGGCTTGTTATGTAATATAAAATCATGTGCAAAAATTATCACTTATCTTGATAATTTGAATGGTTTATAATTTATCCCTTAAATGTCGATTAAAAATGACATGATTCGCTCCCCAAAGCCACGGTTTAACATGTAGGCGAGCATATGTGTTGGGGGGGGGGGCCCCCAGAAAAAAGAAAGAAAGAAGCAAATCCTCTGAAATAAGTAAATCTTTCGCAAACACTGTCAAGGTTCTTTTATTGTATACCAAAGCCTTCAGGTCCTTTTATTGCATTCTAAGGCCTTAAGAATAATATTACGGTTGGCAGAGCACAGAAAAATTCGTACTTCGTAGAGACGTATATATATGTTCTGAGCAGTCAACGCTTTGGCTGAGCGAGACGTTAATATACGCCGGTGGCACTTAAGAGTTTAAAGTCGTATTGTAGGTTTAGCGTCAAAATATCGTATTTTGAATACAATACATTGTTGTGTGGAAGGGGGGAGCGATAAAAATTATGATTTAATATTGGGTCGCAAATATAGAAAGTTTGAGAAGCACTACATTTTTGATAATTTTTGTTGTACCATTCAAACCAGCTGGCTTTTAAGCTACGCACAGATTCATTTAATTGGAATTAAGCGTTGGAAAATTTGCTAATTAAGACAAATACTGGGTGTGTTAAAAATATCCGGTTGTTATTCATAAGAAAAAAAAAAAGATGGTTTAAACTAATCTTCTCCAAAGTAGTTTCGCCAAATAAATTTCTTCCAATGTTTTTGTCTCAGTCAGAAACAGCTTTAAGTTGTCTTTTTTGATCGCAGCGGATCCGTTCATTCTTCATGATGTCTGGCATTTTTTTTCCAGAACCATGAGAAACACCGAGCTCGATATAAACTTCATGGATTAGCATTGTTCATTTTTTTAAAAAAAAAAAAGAAACTCCAGTGTTTCTTACTTATTGTGGTCTGTCAGTGACTGATAGATTTTGTTAGCAAGGCTTAGGATGTGGTTATGGATCGTCGGCAATATGTGTGGACTAGATCACCAATTCCAAGTTCCATATATTTATTCCTGATAAATTATGGTCAGAGAAACACTTCTTGTGTACTTAGGGGATTGAAATCAAATCCTATCCTGTTAAGAAAGAAATATTCTCTCATCGTATTTTGTTATTTATTGACTTTGAATTCTTTAAATTTATCAGAAAAAACTTTAAGAACTCATTATTGTTTTAAAGAAGTATTTATCACAGGGGCTCATGAATGATGGTTATTTTTATTGGATAAGATATGCTTTAAGAATTCTCAGGACCCTTAACAGATTTCCGTGCAATTGAAAAAAAACTTCCTTCTTCAAACCAATGTAACTTAGCAAAACAAGAATAATTGGAAATTTTTAACACATGATAATCATAAATATTTAAATTATTTCTCAAATGTTCAGAGAATTTGAGAAAAAATTAAAAAAGTTAGAAAGAAATAAAAATTGGACACAATTTTTTAAAAATATGAAAATCAGTATTTTACACCGCACAGTATTCTGAAGTACAAAATGGATCCAAAATTTACAAAATTAATTTTACTTGGTATAAAAATGTTCACTTTTGAAGTTATGCTCACTTTTAAGATATTTAGAGAATAAAAAATATTTTTTAAATATAATTATAACGAAAATTCTAAAATTTTAAGAAAAAAATTAACTAAAATTCAAATAAAAAAATTCTATTATTTTTATTATTTATTTATTTATTTTTTGATAATTGATGTATAAGTTATGAAGAGCCTTATTTTGAACACGTGTATAAAATTTCAAATTAATATCATAAATAGTTTCTGAGAAATCCTGCGCGCAAGCTAAAAATTTTTGTTTCTCGAAAAATGAAGTTAAAGATAAGAAAGAGATAGGGTTTTCGTTTAAGTTTCACTACTTATTTCTCAACAGCTTCGGAAGTTTTCACAGTATCAACACAATTTTGGTATCAAAATGCTCAGAAATATTGCGGCTTTAACATATATGTTTCTTTCAAAAAATTGAAAATTTTGCAATTTAAGTCCTGTGAGTTCTTAGCGAAAAGAGTAAAATACAGTAATACTCCGAACTTACGCGATAGGTGGAAATGAGTGATAACTACGTTAGTCAAATTCTCGTAAATCGGGGTATAATTTCGTCTATAAATACATATAAATTAATTTAGTGGGGGAGGGAGACGAAATAAATAATAATTAGGAAAAAAAAGTTTAATGAAATCTTAAATAACTCAAATATGAAATCGTGAATCGAAGTTATTTTGCTGCAGAAGGTTTCATAAAATCTCTTGGCTCAAAGATTTTTTTTTCCTCCGCAAAAATTCCTTGTAACATGCTTACAATTTTTTTATATTCCTTGTTTAAATTTAGCCCTTCATTGGAGATTATATTTTCTAAAATTTGTGTGTGTATATGTGTGTGAGTGTAACCATTTCTCAATTAAACTGAGGCCTTTCGTCAAATTCTTCTGATTGAACTGGGTCTAAAGACTCAAGTTCTTTATACTGCGTTGCTTTTGTTCACTCAATTTTATGAGCTCATCAATTGTCAGCCCCTGATTGTGGGAATTGTTCAGATCTTGTACGTCATTGCTATCTGCTTCTAAATTTATTTGCCTGGCAAGATCGACAACGTGACAATGACATTACCAATTTCACCAGGCCCTAGCAGTAATTTCACCTGAGTTTCAGTGATAGGGGGGGGGAGACAGTTTTTTCAGACACCACATTACAATTTTTTTCTCGCTCAAGTAAAAGACGAATCGACGAGATTTGAAAATCGCGTAACTCCGAGTTCGCTTAATTCGGGGGTAGTTTATATCGAGATATTACAGTATTCTGAAGAATTGAAAAAATGATAAGAAGTCATCCCCGTCGTAAAGAAGTGAATGCTGAAGTAATAAATGTTTACTGAATTACTCAAACATATGACACCTGGTTCAAAGACAGGAATATTTAATGTTAGACTCAAATTAGGAAAGACCTTCAGATCGATGAAATGCTTAAGGAGTGTTGGAAAGCTAAAATCTTACTGTTTCTATAATTTAAGATTTTTACATTTTCCAATTCAAAAAAATTTTAACTTTTTTTAAAAAATACCTTACTTTAACATCCTGCGTAATTAGAAGCCCTCTAAACCTATTTTTAAATAATCTTTGAAACTGGGCCACGCCCGTTTAAACGGCGAAAAATGTAAACAAAGTACTTCGTTTTTGCTTAAAAGTTGAACGTCTGATATAAACCAAAACATGTTTCTTTTTTTTGTAAATTGAGACTTTTTTTTTTTATTTCCTAGCCACTTAGAGGTCTAACTGTGAATACATTAAAATTAATTTATCTCAAAATGTAAATTTTTGATGTTCAACGTACCTTTGCTGGGAAAATAATGTCTACGGGTATGTAAGTTTCTTATGACATTTTTATAATGATGACTAATATATACCGAAATAGGCGTTTTGTAAAAAACTCAAAATTTATTTTCTACAATTTTTTTTTTTTTTTTACGGGGAAAAATGGGTCATATTTCACTATGTTTGATAAAATATTTTATAAATTATGAAAAAATTCAAAATTAGCTAAAAGCTCATTTCACTATAATGAAAAAAGTGTACTTTAATTGTATGAAAAACTTCAAACACATGTACATGTAACAGATTTTGAAAAAAGTACATCAAAAACATTGTTGGTATAAAGATTTCCTACTGCCCTTAAATGTTTAAAGTATTGGCTAAATGTCTATTAAAATCGAATTGAACATTATAATTAAAACTCGAATTTACAATACCAGACATGATTAATTGAAATCCTTGTTTGAATTTTAAGCTGTGATTGTATTTTTTAAAAAATTACAGTTTTCTTTCTATCGTAAAGAAATACAGATTTGAGTACCTTTTTTTCCCCCGAAAATGGTATTTTTTTGCAACTTGAAAATCCTCATTTAGAAGATGATGGTGTTATTCAGTGTAATAACTGATGAATACAATATTATATCTATATATTGTACTTCTATAGGATTCATTATAAATACACTAAAATAATTTTTCCAAATTGGAACTTTCTTAAAACAACACTTAATATTTTTTTAATTAGAGCTCCTAACTAATTAATACTTTTAAAATCCTACAGTTCAGTAAACTGAAATTGTCTTAAATATATATTCAACCTTTTTTTTAAAAAAATAAAATAACTATATTAATAACTCTTTTAATGAAATAATATTTTTTTTAATATACAACGAATACATGTAAACAAATGTGAGAAGAAAACAGTTGCATATCCTGTTATCTAGAATTCTTCTTACATATATTGATCTATACCATTGATTATTCTATCCAATTCATCTGCTTCATCGATCTTTGATCACGTCTATTTTTCTTCTTATTCTTTAAATTAAAGATAACATACTTCTTTCGACTGTTTTCTCAACTGGATCTAACTTGTAACAAATGGATTATGTTACAAACTTTCCTTTTCATGACATTTACTTCATATTGATTTTTTTTTTCTCGTGATGCACGCGTTCTTTTAAATTTTTTATTAACTATGGAATAGAAGTCTACGTAAAGAATAAAGAGCACTTGCAAATAAATAAATTTGATATTATTCGTAAGGGTTTGATTTTCATTGTAATGCTATAATTTTGCAAAATTACACATTAGTCATTTGTTGTGTGTAGTGTGGATCAAACATCTCTTAAAGCATGTATTAATGAATTATAAAATAGCTGTATAAATTTGCCCATAAATTTGTGTTCCTTGTATGTGTAATAACCTATAGCAGGGATGGCAAACCAGTGGCACGCGTGCCATTCATTGTACGTATCACTATATTTTTGGCATGCCACTGATCAAAATGGTTGGCATTTTATTTCAAAGTGTACAATGAAGTATTACGAGCAAACGTGAGTGATCGGTCTCGGGGCAGCGCACTCGTTTTTTATTGTTTCGCCTTAGTTACATCGTAGATTACAATTGCTTATGATTTAAAGTTTGTCTACGCATAGCATAGTCGATTTCATTAACACAACTGTATTTTAAAATTTATCTCTGTATTATATATTTATACGATTTATAACTGTTATTTAACATGGCTAGTTCAGCAAAAGAACAAAGAATGAAAGATGTTGTTGTTGCTCATGCCACCTGTCTGACATAGTCAAATCGAAGCCCACGAAATTCATCGTGGCAATGGGCTAGAAGTACGTCTGTCGTTGGCTTTTAGCCTCGAGCACCATACAGGTGACAGTACGATTTATCTCGGAGAAATTCCCGAAGGAACGATAGATGGCGACACCACCTATCTCCACCTCCACAATTTAGGCATGAAACTGAATTGGAGGGACATTTTCTCCAGTTTCCTGCACTCGTGATTCAGCCCACAAGACTTTCGGACCCACTGATTTAACGAGCACGTGCTCCGCGTGTACTTGGAGGGTATTTGGTGGTACTGGCATCCAACCCAGGCCTTCCGTTCCGGAGTCCGGTGCTCTAACCACTAGGCTACCTATGTCCTAGTGAAAGATAATAAGTATAACGAAGAATTTCTAATTTGGTCGACCGAGAAACATGTCTATCAGTAAAGGCGAGAAAGTGGTGTGTGTTTTATGTTCTGGAATAGTGGTATGCAGAACATCGTCTGTAAAATGGGATTCTGAAACAAATCACAAATCCTTTTCTCAAAAAAAGTGAACCACAGCAAAACTAATTAATTGCTTAGAAAACGTTTGGCAGATGACATAAATTTAGCATGTATTCTTTAAAAAGTGACATCTTACAATCCTAATAAAAGTTATTTGTCATCCAATCTGGAGCAGCAGAAGTCACACTAATGTTACTTTAATTTAAATTGCACGTATAACTAAAACATTTATAATTATATAGTGCAAAATGTATTTTTTCGTAGTAAATAAAGAGTTTTGAGTTGTTATATTTAATTTTATTATTTTTCCAAAAATCGTTTCAAAATTATTTGACGGCACGTCTATACCTCATCAGACACTTCTTTGAAAAAAAAAGGCACGTTGATCCATAAAGGTTCGCCACCCCTGATCTATAATCATCAATAGCAATTAAGTGATATTTTTACGCTAAATATATAATTCTAATGCAGAAATCAGAGCTGATTCTAATAATAAAAAATATAAGAATTTTCCTAATCTATTTAAATTGTTTATTGTTAAAATAAAAATATATCTGATTACATTCGGAACCGGATTTTAAAAAAAAAGCATTTTATAAATGAATGTTTTTTTACATTTAGTGTCACTTGAATTGAATATACATATAAATTGTTTTGAGAATATTTTTAAAAGGAAAACTATTTGATTGCAGTTTTCTTTTTCAATGAAGAAAGATTATTTTCAAAACATTCTACTTTTATGATAAATGCTTTTATAGAAAAATATTTTGCCTATATATAGCTAAGACTTGAATTTGGATTTTTTAAATTCGTAATTATTTCTATTTTAATATATCAAAGAGAGAGTAGAATTTTTAACAGAAACACTGTTTGTTATTTCAGTTACTATTAATTTTAAAAAAAATAGAAAAAAAGAAACACAAAGTTTTCAGAATCCTACTCTTAGCTCTGTATAGAAGTTTTAGCTATATGTAGACAAAATATGATTAGTACAAAATCATTTTCCATAAAAAAAAAAGATTTTTTTTTGAAAATAAGTCATTTTTTTTCTATTTTGCTTGAAAAAAAATGCACTGAAATGATTTTTTCTTACAATTATATTTTTAAGCCATTTTATATATATATTCTAATTTAAGTGGCACCCAATATTTAAAAAAAATCATTTACACGCTTTTCAAAAGTAATGATTCCAAACGTTGTCAGATACCTTAATCTTCTTAAACATTTAGTCATACTTGAAATTCAGTACTGAGTTTTTCAAATGCTTTTAAGAATGAACATTTTTATGTAGTATGAATAATCAACGCTTCAAAATGTGTGTGTGTGTGCGAATGCCAATTTATAATACTAAAATTACTTAAGGGATATTAATTAAATAAAACTTTAATTTGTTTCATCAAATAATATTTGCGAAAAATCGTTCTCATAATACATAAGGGTCATCCAAATGAAAGTGGCACTACAGTCAGTTTAAAAAATGGTTTAATGTCATTAATATAAATTAGTGTACAAAGACGAGAGCAATACAGACGTAACATATAGGCAAGACAAATTCATCTTGTAGGTTTAAATAAGTGTCCCAACGATCCACAACATGATGGATACCCTGGGTGGAAAAGCACCTGCGTGTGGGTTGTAGAACCAATTTTCCACACAAGCTTGGACCTCTTGATCGTCGGGAAATCACGAACCCTACAGAGTCTTCTTGAGTTGACCCTAAGATGGTGATAGGACAGGATTATAATGAGGACGTTAGAGAATATTCTCGTGAAATTGCCAAAACAATGTTTGGCACCCCACAGCCACATGAGGATGGGGATTATCATGCAAGAGGATAACCCCGTGTGACAGCATGCCACGTCAGTGCTTCATGATATTCATTCTCAGTTCAAGGAATAATGCCTTTTAACGTGCTCCCACGATATCCCCCCACTCACGTATTTTGTAGGATATGACAGTATATCACATGTATTCCCTGCACTCTGTGCTCTCCATAGATGCATGCGCACTCATCATTCTCTTCAAATTGTTGAGTTATTATAGCAATGGCACGTTCATTTGAGCGACCCTTAAACATTTAATAATACAATAACTTTATGTCATGAGGATTTTTAATAAAAAAAATCGTATTACTTAAGATGAAAAAATACTTTCTGAAACAAGATACAATTACACAATTGCATACAATTACACAACAGTCAAGCTGGCTGGGTGACGTGGTTGGCTTGTCGCTGGCCTTCTGCACCTAAGGTTGCGAGTTCGGCCCCGGCCAAAGTCGGTGGGTTTTCATGATGCAGAAGATCGACAGCGGCCATGTTGTATGATTATACGGCATGTAAAAGATCCCTAGAGTATTTCTTTGGCTTGGGTGCTCTCACCAAAATTAAATCCTAATACAGGTTCACATCGTCAGAGCACAGATAGGTCAGACCCTCTGTCAAAATTCTCTGCGGCGATTGGTATCCGCCTATATTGTGCCACACTAAAAAGAGTACCAGCTTTCGGAATGTACTAGGTCTGCATATATATCCGCAGCCCATTAGAAATAAAATAAACATATCAGTTAAAAAACTTATTGAGTACCTTAGAGTATTCCCCTTAGGGCAGGGGTGGCGAACCTATGTAGAGCAACGGGCCATTTTTTCCAAAGAAATGTTTAATGAGGTATAGACATGCCGTCAAATAATTTTGACTCGTGATTATAGGGAAAATAATAAAACTAAATACTAACAAAACAAGACTCTTTATTCACTACGAAAAAATACATTTTGCTCTGTATAGTAGTAAATGTTTTAGTTATACGTGTAATTCAACTTAAAGTAATATTAGTGTGACTTCATTTGCTGCAGATTAAATGATAAATAACATATTAGGATTCTAAAATGTTACTTTTAACATAATGCATGCTGAATTGGAGTTTTCGGCCAAAGCGGTTTCTATGCGAATCTTTAATGTTATTCATCTCTGAGAATAATGACTCTCAAGCACAGGTAAATGAAAGTATGGTTAAAATAGTATGAGCCAGCTTCTTCAAACAGTTAAATGTTTCTTGAATCCGTTTTTCGGATGTTCTACATGCAACTATTCCAGAGCATAAAACACACACCACTTTGTCGCCTTTACTAATCATGCCATATTTTTTGGTCCACCAAGTTGGAAATTTTCTGTTACATTAACTATATCTTGCACTAATTGTTTTTTTTGTGTGGTTGTTTCTGAATTAGCCATTTTAAATAACGGTTAGAAATCGTAAATATAACACAAATAAACTTTAAAATACAGTAGTGTCAACGAAACTTGCTATGCTATGCGTAGACCAGTGTTTCTTAACCTGTGGGGCGCGCCCCCCTTGGGGGACGTGATAACTCTACTAGGGGGCGCGAGCCTATTGAAAAGTCGAAAGCAAAATATTATTAAAAAAAATTTTTTTTTCTGAAAGTAAACAAGCAAAATACATTCTGACATAATGAAAAATGAAATACACATTTACATTGATACGTTACACTTATAAATATATCAGTGCTACACAATGCATTTTATAATTAATTTTACAATTCGAAGTTAAAAACAAGTTTATTAATTACCAGTGACCCTATGGGTTTGTC